>OV839568.1:95426807-95999224 GCA_929447395.1 Epistrophe grossulariae
AATTCACCCCGGAAAATCCCTGTTTTTGAACATCAAAAATGTTGTCAAAAAAAATTAAAATCAATATTTCCTGAAACACGTATGATTTTTTTTTTCAAATATCTTTCCAATTGTATAAAATCGGCCTTATCACAGGCCCCGTCGTAATAGATTCGTACTACGAATCCCGAAAAAAAATATTAAACCTGCCGGTATAACAGAAATATTTCCAAACCAATTCAGAGGTCGTGAAAAGTTATATCGATAGCCCACAAAATCGTGACAATATTTTTCTTACGACGACGATGCTATGACACTTTTTTCAAGATTCTTAGTACGTATCTATTACGACGGGGCCTGTGATAAGGCCGATTATATTTCAATCGGAATTAACCCTGATTTATTGGAATTTTTTAATTTTTCAATTTCGAATTTTCAAAAATTTATATCTCGCTTTGTAGATTTTGAAGAATTTTTTTTAAATTAGTTAAGTTTTGGAATTTTGAATATCTATTAAATAGAAATGAATGTTCTACGATGTTTTTGAACCCTCGACCAATTTTATCCTTTTTTACCCTGATAAAGATTAGAATTTAAAAAAATCCCGTCTTACTTAAAATAGCAAATTTACTATATATTTTTAACAAATTAATGAATCCGTGAGTAAGTTATTATAAATTCAAAATTAAATAAAATAAAATTTTTCCTCTAGGGGAGAGGGGGGCACCTTTGAACTCGGGGTACCTTTGAACATGGCTAATAAAATCTTAATAAAAAAATATTTTAAAACCTAAAATAGCGATATCTTTAAAGGTCAACGACTTTGCAGTGCATCTCTTAAGTTCATCCGACATTAGCTAATTACGCAGTTTTAATGCTTAAATTTTATTTTTGTAATATTTTTTTGTAAGAGTTTAAATTTTTTTTGTTAAGGTTTTAAATTAAACTTTAAATACATTTCTTGAAGAGACGATAACTTACAGGCTAATAATTCCATCACACTGGGTTTTTCGAGGCTCTAAAGCAAAAAGTGTTCAAAGCTGCCCCCTCTCCCCTACCAAATAAACGTCCTTGAACTTCTTCTATCATTCTTTCTATATCCTACCCCTTTTTATAGAAATGTATACAAGAAAAAGTCGCAAAATTGTTTTTTTCTTGTCTCATTTCAATTTTCATAAATTTCCTTTACATTGTTCTCGTTCTTTTTTTCTTTCTTTTATCTTAATTTTTATTTCTCCTATATTTGATTATCTGTTCCTTCTCAACTGAAATGGTTTGAAATGGAACAAGCTTCGGCTCACCTCACGTCCGGCGCAAGCGAGCACAGTGGTTTGGTTTGTATGGGAGAGCGGAAAAAAGTCTGTTAAATCTAAAATATTTAACGGATTTTAATTAAATTTGGCACACATGTTAAGATTTATCTTTTACATATTTGGTCAAAATTTGGTTACGAAAAATTGAGTAAACAAAATTTGAACAATTCTACGGATTTTAATGAAATTCGGCACACATGTCAAGATTAGTCTTATACATAGTTGTTCAAAATTTGGTTAAGAAATAATTATTGACATTTTTCTAAAATTTGAAGGTACTGAAATTCAAAAAAAGTCTGTGAAATTTGAACAACTTATCGGATTTTATTGAAATTCAAAACACATATTAATATTAGTCTTAAAAATATTTGGTCAAAATTTGGTTAAAAAAACTGATTACAAAAAAAGTTACGGACATTTTTCTAAAATTTTGGGCAAAAAACAGAAATAATCACCCTTCTTTATTTTTACCTGCTTGTACTTTTTGCGTGAAAACAAAATAACAGTTGGATTATCCCTAATTCTTTTGTTTTTTCTTTATTAAATTCTATCGTATAACTCAGAATATCATAAAATAATAATAGCTGTGTTTTATTTTCCCCGAGATCCGAACCAGATTGGATTTGCTTACGAAAATACATGTATTACAAAAACAACACAAGATCCAACTTTGTTTTGGATTTGGATTTCCAAATCCGTTTTGAACACACACCCTTAATTTGTAAATGTCGTCAGTAGTGTAAAGAAAAAAGACAACGGGTGTATCCAAATAAAAAAAACAAAAGGAAAAAAGAGTTGGGTATATAACAAGTTGTCACTGAGATCCTGGGTTGTTTTATTTTCATGATCTGATCTGGATTGGATCTGGGGGAAAATAAAACGCAGCTAATATTTTTCATATCGAGAAAATTGAGTTGAAATTTGAAAAATTTTGCAGGCAGAAATAAATGGTTTCGCAAAAAACGAATTTCTCAGACTTGGGTCAATGTATTAATTTTATTTTATTTTTAAAATAAAGGTACACATTTTTTCTAAAAGTAATAGGCTTAACGAGTTCATTCTGATAGTTAGTACCGAAGAAATTATAACTTTTTCATATATACTACCTTCAAAACCAAGTTTCTTGAAACCCGATTCAGTGAAATAAATTTGAACACAACTTCCAGTACTGCAAGTATCTCCAGCTGATTTTGTCTATGCTATAACTTGCAAGTATGGAGCACACGTTGATATGCGTCAGTGCTTGGAGCCAAATGGAGCTTAATTTAAAACTGAAAAAGTTTTCATTAAAACCATTTTTTTAGTACCAAGTCAAGAAAAGGCCATAAAGTAGAAAGTTACAGAATTTATTTTAAGAAGCTTCAGAAAAAGAAATTTAAAAGTTTGTTGAAAACATGGAATAAAATATTTCTTAACTTTGAGGGCTTGTGAATGAGCGTAATATATATCATTTTATTAAAAAATGCTTTGAAATTATACGCTCGATTTATCTAAAAGTAGTTAGACGTAAAAACAAAGAGGCTACGTATGACTTTCTCAAAAGACCTTTTTTCCGCTCTCAGCCCATTGTGCGGCGCGTCGAACGTTATGGAGTTTATATACAAAGCTATTAGGTTCTATATACAATGCTTCCATACAAAGTTCTCTCCAACATTTAACTCAGCTAAATTTAAGGAAAGCATTTTAGCCGAGAGGTACGCAACTCCATATCTGTAAAAATTTAGCGCACGAAATAATTGAACAACCGCCTATAGGCGGGGTAAAGCTTACAAGTATTTACAGCTAACGGCATGATCTCTTGTCTTACCTGATTCACAGTACACATATTAAAGGTAATATCATTAGCGTTTTCACTTTTGTTCAGTTCTGCGCATCCGTCAAAATTGAGGTATTATGGTGGTAAAATGGTGGATCCAGTATCCCTTCACAGTACACATATTAAAGGTAATTGGGCCTATTCGGCAAGATCTTTTATTCTGTTATTCTTTTATTCTGTTATGAATTTACATACAAAAATTGGTTCTATCAAAAATCTTTTATGAATTATAGTTTTGGTATTCGGCATGACAAAATCTGTTACGAAATCTTCTACCAAATCTCTTATGAACTGTCAACAGTTCGAACTCTCAAAAAATCTTTTATGAATCGTATTTTTGGTATTCAGCTTGCCAAAATCTGTTATGAAATCTGTTATGAATCATAAAAGAATTAAAGTTAATTTTTTGTGACTTTTATTATAAAAGATTTTAATAAATATGTTAAGTAATGAATATTTATATTTTATTTCGATTGCAAAATTCTCTTTAAAGGAAACAATTAATGTAAGAACATAACATTTAAATACATAGACAAATACTTAATTTAAAATAAAATTAATTTTTCGATGAAACCACAGAACGAAAATATTTTTTTTGTTGGAGCTGCAAAACGTTCATATTGTCTTCCCGATGTGCGATTCTTGCTTTATTTAAAGGTTTGTTATTGCACTGGATCTCGAGGTTTCGCCAATATAAACAAACTATAATTACAAATACAAGATCAAAAAATTAATTTCAATTCGCGAACAACCACTGTAATTTATGTGTCAATAATGAATTTTTTTTTTAGAACAGCTGAAAGACAACAGATTTTGGTTCTGTCTGTTTGCATATTTCGTTTTCGAAGCTTCATAACAGAATTTTATAAAAGGTCGAACTTCTGAATACCAATTATAAAAAATCTTTTATGGTGGAAATCTTTTACGATTCAAAGCAGAAGATTCATAGCAGAATAACAGATGTGACAGAATAGGCCTAAATATCATTAGCGTTTTCATTTTTGTTCAGTTCTGCGCATCTGTCAAAATCGAGGTATTATGGTGCTAAAATGGTGGATTCAGTGCCCCTTTCCTTGTCTAATTTCAATATTTTGTTGTTGTTTCTAATGATGTGCGTTGAGTTCCTGTGGTCATTCGAACAGCCATTTTTAATTTTTTTACATTTCCAACTTTGACAACCTGCGCAATATATTACCTTTAATATGTGTACTGTGGTGTCCCTTTACTTGTCTAATTTCAATATTAGTATATATATTACCTATAGCTTATATATTGTTCTATGCATAGTTGTTTTTTGCATAGCTGTAGTGCGTTTCGTTTGCAAGCTAAGTTGATTCAAAGTGAAAAATACCCTCGCAAGCGTGGAAATAAATATTTTTTTGCAATCACGATTTTCGTTTATAAAAAAAAATATAATTATCGTCAGATCAAATTAAAAAAGTAACAGGCAAGTAGATGTGCTCTGAAGTTTTTTTATATAAACCATCAGAGTTTTCTTGACCCCGTCTAGAGGCTGATCCAGGCAGTTGAGAATAGTTCCATATAACTGATTCAGTGCTTTTGTTAGGTTTGCTACCTAGAAGAAGATCTTTGAGGAATCTGTCGAAGATGACAGATGACAAATAGCTGAATTGATGAATGCAATTTCAAGCTCTGAAGATGAACTATTGATTGATAATTGTTTGATGAATTCAAGTCAAATCTTGATGGATTTAGTAAATGCAAGTCTGGACATCAGCACTTTAGACATTAGTCGTCAAGAGCCCAATTTATCTCTAGCATCATTTCCTTCTACGGCCCTTGCTTCTGTTGCTGCTTCGGAATCAAACCCCAGAGCTAGTTCCGCTAGTATATCTGAGCCCAATATTGCTCCTTCACCTACACGTTATAGAAAACGTAAACGCGGCTTGAATGACAACGAAATACGAGAAGAGGAAGGAGGCCCAGGTTGTTCGAGCACCGGAAAATTCATTGAATGCAATGAAAAATGATGCTCAGGAATTCAAATCCATGTTGTGGAGACAAAAAATATGCAGTTGCATGTAAACGGAGTTTTTTCGTGGGGTAAAAGAGCTGCCAGATTTATTACCAATATAAACAAGAAGTTCTACAATTCATAGGAATCATGTTCTTCATGTCTGTATACCGCTTTCCAAATGTTCGTTCCTACTGGGGAAGACATTCGCTGGAACCAATACGGACCACAATGACATGAACGTTGTTCGTTTATCAAGTAAAATTCCAGACAACATGAACCATATTGTTTATTTTGAGTATTTTTACACTTCATTGGGTTTGCAAACATACCTAAGAAACCGTTGTATTTATAGTTTGGGAACCGTCCGCTCAAATCGAGTACTAAACATCAAATAGTAGAGCGATGCTGAACTGGTTAAGAGAAAAGTTGAGCGAGGGTATTCCGAGGAATACGTTGTTAACGCTTACGGCATAGATATGAGCATCGTTTTGTGGATGGACAACAAAAGTGTTTGACTTCTTTCGACTTATGTACTAAATCATTTCTCTCTCGACAGGTTGTAAAAACGCGGAATGTAAGTCAGAAACACAGGCACAAAGTCGTGTTTCTTTGACTTCCATCAACGTTAATGTATTTTACACCTATCACAATACATTGTTCAATTTCATTTTATGTTTTTTTAATTCATTTTCATCATTATTCATTTAATAAACTTTTATTTTCAAAACTTGGCCCTTGTATGTTTTTTTCCTATGTAACGGACCCAACCCCGCCTGTAGGTAGTGTAAATATTTTAACCTGTTATGTAAAACGTAAAAACTTAAGTTTTTTGAAAAACTAATTTCAGATTCGTTCTTATCGCGTCCATATTAATTTTTTGAATTAAATAAAAAACAATAAGGCATTAGAGGGTTATTTTTCAAGCTAAATTTTAACAGATTCTGTAATTCTTGAATTGTGTTTTGTGAAAATTTTAAATTAAAATTGAAATGAATAAACGATTTATCTCAGCCAAAGAAAAGTCCATTTTATTTGATAAAATTCAGTTGCATCAATAAAAAAAATCATTGAAATGGTTGAACATAATTATTCTTCCCGTAGAACAGCTGTTTTCTTTGACATATTTTCCATAACGCACGCTTTGTCAAAATTTAGCAAGAGTTTTAGCTGATATTTGGAGAGAAAAGTAGGAGCTCAATTTTAGCGCGGTCTGCGTACCAGGCTTTAAGGTAAGACTACATTCGGCGGAACTGCACTTCAGTCGAACTGAACTTCACGACTTGTTCTGTAGGAAATTGTATAAACTATATCGCACGGCGCGGCACTATGCGACAAAATTGATAATATGACCAACTTTGTCGCGACATGAAGTTGCGTTCAGTTTTATGCGAAAGTGCGCGGGGTATGTCGCTGAATTGCGGTTTTACCTTTAAGGATCCCCCACACCAATGCGAATCTGCCGCGGTGATGACGAGAACAATAAGAACAACGTGTTGTTTTCATTGACAACCACGTGTTATGTTTTCGTCGTCGTCGTGACAGATTCACGCTGGTGTGGGGGATTCTTTATACTGAAATTAAAGGCTCCCCCAAACCAATGCGAAACTGTAGCGGCGACGACGAAAAAAACAGCTGTGTTTTATTTTAACCCAGATAAGATCATGAAAATAAAACAACCCAGGGTTCCCACCTTAAAGGTTCCCCCACACCACGGCGACCACGAAAACAATAATAACAACACGTGGTTGTCAATGAAAACAACACTATTGTCATCCCTGCATTAATTCCTAACTCCCATCCCTGTAACTATTTTACTCAGTGTCCTTTATCCGTCCCTTTCATTTAAAGATTCTTTTTGTCTCTTCTAATAACAGAAGTCAGTAACAAGAAGTCGTTACAAGAGGTCGAAACAATAAAGTGTTTAAAGGAAAATACCTTAATTTTGTGTTCTGCGTTTTAATTAAATAATATTATTTTTGTGGCCTCGGTACTATCTTGACACTATTTTGTTTCCTCGATATGCCCATGACCCTGTTTAGATTGGGAAGATTTAGTCCGGACGGTGAGTCTCACCATGTTAACATTAAAAACTTTAATGTGCCTTAAAATACATTGAAACAACAACAATTTTGAAATTACGCACATTGAAGCAACAACAAATGAGACTCACGAGTTCGGTTTTTATATTTTCTTCGAGCCTCACGAGTGTCCTTACCCCACACTTCTTTTGCCTACGAACTGCCATGATAACGGACTCAATATTACCAATCTAATCAGCGTCATATCTTTGACTGCTTATATACGTCACCGATTTTTAAGCTTCGTTTCTCTTTATATTTCCTTTCGGTTGCAAAGACTGCTTTTAAACGATGCAATTTAACCTTGCGATTTTTAGGCCCGTGCGTTGGCGGGGGGCGAACCTATGTGGTGGTGGGGCTAAAATAAATAGCTGAGGTTGGAAAAATTGCAGTCTTTCTTCTTTGTGTTTTTTCGATGTCGTCTAAACGCAGTCAAAGATGCTTTTGAATACTGTTTTTAAAACATGTTAACTTTGTTCAAATAAAAAGGAAATAGCTCTCTGCACTATTTACTCCGCTTATGTCTCCAACAATAAGAAAAAGCACAATGAAGAAAGAGCGTCGGTCCTCAGACAGGCGTCAATGTCAACATTTTTTTTTTGGACAACAGTATATAAAGTTAGAGTAAGGTACCTATATGAATTGTTATTGAATCATACTTTAATAATGGGTCTTAATGCCAATTCAGAAAGAAAATAACATCCGCGGGTCTTAATGCTTTTTTGTGATGGTATCAAAACGGCGCAATCAAGCGCTAATTGGGTCACGGAGCTAGGCGCTCGTGGCCGCCATTTCTACTAACCTACCTTGTGATGTTTTTTATTTCTGCGGGGCCTATTGCACTGCTCCGTATAGGTACCTACCATCAGTTATACAGTTATAATACAAATTAATGGACGAGAATAAATTGTCCAAACGTCAGAAGCTATTTTTGTAATATTAGAATTTGTAAGGGTTTTTTTTTTTTTTTAATGTTTGTATTTATTTTTCACTTAAAATTACCAATAAGCTTAAGAGGATTGTTATATTCACAATAAATTAAATATGCAAATTTGTATTTCAATTAAAAAAAATATAATTTAGCATAAATTTTAGAGATTACCAAACTATCTATCAATAGAGCTACAGAATTACAAGTGATTAAGTAGGCAACATTATTAAAAGGGTGTAATCATCGTCAACATTATCACATCAAAATAAAAAGTAAAAAAAAAATTAAATTAAGGGAAACGAGTTCGATGTTTATTTATTCCCTTATTTATCAAAGAAAATAAGATGAGTTATGGATGGAGAAAAGGTTGCAATTGTGTTGTCTGTCATCCCATCCCTATATATAGTTATCATTTGTGTATAGAAAATTTCAAATCGCAGGGCTTATAAATGTCTCATAATTAAATTGCGCGGCAGCTCTATTTTCATTTTCAATCAGCCCATCAGCTTTGTTGATGACATTGATTAATCATCTCTCTGTCGAATGAAGAGATACATCCAGATAAATTTATAGTCCATCGCATCGCATCGCCACCACCGAGAACGGGGTAGATAAAAAGAACTCCCTTGAATTTTATCCTCAATTCTGGCAATAATGGTGTTAAACTGGACGGGAGGGGCTTTTAGCGATGTGAAAAGCCGCCACAACGGACGGACCCCTTGGCTATTAAAAGCTCATTAAGAGGGTTTAAATAATTCGCCTTCGCCCTACCGACCGCCCCGCCCACTCGCATCATTCATTCACAATCGTCGACTACTTGTACCTACGATGGGTTGTCATATTATTTCTATGAGAAGGTGTTAGTCTTTCTTTATTAAGTTCTCAATACTGAAGGACGATGACGTTGATCCTTTGATGGATGTGTAGCTTGATGGTTGTTGGGGGGCTTTGGGGCTGCTGCACGAGTTATCCGATTGAGTTGATTGGGTGTCTAGGTCAAAGTCTCGACTATGATGGTGTCCGGCATTGAAATTGACAGAGGAGGAACATGAGGCTGATGTGGATGTGTTGTTGCGGAAAAGAATGTTAAAAGGAGCTATTGAAGCTAAATACTGCCGATGAAGTTCAGTAATGCGGTCGGTGTAATTGAGTGCACTAAATTGATGAGCTTCTAAATCAGTCGTCGGGTTGAAGGACAGCTGGAGATCTGACTGATGTGAGTTGGGTGAGCACATAAGGTCCTATAAGAAAATAAATAAATTTGCATTTATAGTTGAAGGAAATTGTTTGTTTAAAGATTTTAATTTCTTACATGTTCACCGCCGAGTAATGACTTCGAGCTTTGTCTTTGCCGTCGAGTTCGTCTACGTCGGTAATTGCCCTGCTCGAACATATCATTGGCAGATGAGTCCAGCATCCAGTAGCTGCCTTTACCGACTCCATCACTTTCATCAATGGTATTTTTGTCTCGAGGGACTTTTACAAAACAATCGTTCAGTGAAAGATTGTGGCGAATTGAATTTTGCCAGCCTTGTTTATTCTCTCGATAATATGGGAATCTGGAAAAAAAGTATTGATTGCTTAATTTGGGAAATACATACATAACTATGTTTTGGTTTACATTTTTAAGTGGCCTAAAATGGGTAAAAACAACAAATCTCATATAGATCTACTTATCGCTTAATCAAAATTGAGGACAGCTATGATTCTCAGATTATGTCTGAATGAACAAGGAATCATATATGTATATATTCGGAGAAGAATGTGAATAAAAAAAATTAAAGCTCTAAACGTGGTTTTAACCACGTGTACATAAGTATAGAGAAGCAAATGAAAAAATTATGAAACAAAAATATAAAGAACTACCTATTTTAAAACAACTTCCTCCTTTTGGGATTGAAAATAAACAATTTTTTTTTAATTAAATTTTTGCGTTGTTTATTTTTTTAGGTCCATTTGTTAAAACGACGTTTAGTTCCTCAGATTTTGATAAACGAAAATCAATATTTAAAAAAGGTATTTAAAAAGTAAACGGAACTATAAAACCGTTTTGGAGAAGATTTTTTCTTAAATCATTATTAAACTGTTCAAGTTTTTGATAATAACGAAGATGAAGAAAATTAAAAGATAAAAGTTTTTGAGCCAATTAAAAAAAAAAAACTACTCAGTATTTTTCGAAATATGTATGTATTGAAATTTTCAAAAAATTTAAATTTAATTTTGTATTTGCGATATATAGTGTATATAGTGTATGGTACATATGTAATGTATGTACATAGATACATGTAATGTATGTACATAGATACTATATGGCAAGTTATGTATTCGTAAATCTAACTCGAGGTTTTGATGATAGCGAAGTCGAAAAAAGTTGGTCTTGCAATTCTGTCCGTTCAGCTGCAGCCTAAACGGATGGCTCAATTTTCTTTAAACTTAGAACCTATATTGGTTTTGAGGCATTATTCCAAGAGGTTTTTTTTTCATTTTTTCAGGACCAAAAATAAGGGTTTCTGCCGTAAAATGTTTTTTACCAAATAATGAAAATCTTATTTTTCTATCTTATCTTATGGACGTAGGTAGTTTTATTTTATAGGCTATAACATTTTTGTAAAAAAAAAATCCGAAAAACCGTTATAAATGGCACCTCCCAAAGAACCAATTTTTTGATTTTCGATTTTCTAAAAAATGGTTTAACAGATTTTTTTTTTATTTTTCTAAAATGTTTCAATTTTGTTTAATTTCTTAATTTGAAAACAATTAAATGGATTTTTAACATGGCATCCAGCAGGTTCTTAGCATTATTCTAGCAGATTTTAAACAAAAATTATTCTTATAATGATAATTATAACGGTAGCTATCATACAAGTGTCTAAAAAGAGTTAAGCAAAATCTTTTTTTTATCGAAAACGAATGCTACGATTTTGTTTAAACTTTGTTTATGTCAGTACGATCTAACATGTTATTTTAACACATTATCAACCACGCAAGAAAGCATTTATCTCAAAGAATACTGTATTGAACAACAAGTTCTCTTCTTTTTGAAGTTTGCTCCACGAAGTGATAAAGTATTAATCAATTTTTGAGCACATGTTCAATGTTGATTTTCTTGGAAATTAAATCCAATGCAATTGATGCAAAGGTAAATGTTTTTGCTCTTGTCGGAAAAGCAGTGTGCGGTGGTTTTGAAATAGATTTTTTTGAATACTCTATCAGAAAAAATATTGTTATCCGAAGAATTTTCAGTTCTTGAAAATTGTGAGTGTAAAATTGTTGGCTCAAAAAAGTTCTTCTATCATCAACTCGACATTGTTGGTTTCTTAAGAATCAAATTATTAGTTCAAAAGTAAAATTTTTAAATTCTTAAACATTTTCAAAAACGAAAAATTATCAGCCCAAGATGAAAATTGTTTTGTTAAATATTTCTTGAGAAAATTTATAGTATCGAAAATCAAATCGTTGACTCAAGAATTCGTTTTTAAGTTAACAATTATTATCAAGAATAAAAAAACTTGGCATAACAATGAAAAATGTTAACTACATGTTTTTATAATAATCTGATTTCAAGAACTACATACCTTCTTAAGCCAAGAAAAAAATTCAACATTTAACAAGAAAAAGACAGATCGCTCGTGCTTTAACAATAAAAATTGTTGGCGTAAGTATATTATATTTGTATTATTTGTGTTACTTTAAAAATTTCTGTTTCTTTAAAAATTAATTCTTGAGATTTAAATAAAAATTGTTACGTTGTCAACAACTGGTTCTTGGCACAACAATTTATTGTTAAACTCATAAAAAAGTAACTGTAAAACTTTCCCTTAGTACAAGATTCAATGGAATTTATCATTGTCTTTTGAATTTCGATCGTGACAAGAACTCTTTAAAGTGCAAGACAAGTTAAGAAAAGTAAAAACAATTTATTACAAAAAGTGAAAAGTGAAATTAAAATGGAATTCAATCTACTTCAAAATGAGCAATTGAACCGGCCAGCCTTGAACTTTTTGTGAGTTGTGGACTATCCTACGTAGGGCTTAAGGCTTTAAAAGAGTGTCAAAAGCTTCGGAGGATCTGCTTAAAATGATCAATTCCCACGAAATCGACATCTTTAATATGGCGGAAAGGATTAAATTCCGATATGGACTTAACAAATGCTGTTATATAAAAAATATTATTAATTTGTCAACATGTGTAAAAAGTGTCTTTTCAATAGATTTATTTAAACTATGTTGACAGCAAGTTCTTGACAGAACTATTTAAGTTTTTGGAAATCTTACATTTTAAACATTTGAACCAACAATTAATTTTAATTAAATTTTTTTTGTGTCAACAATTTATATTTTTATAAATCTAACATTTATTTTTCATGGACCAATAATTTTCTCTCTAAAAATCTTAACTATTTTTGTATTTGGACATATAATTTTAATTGTTGAGCTTTTTTAACAAAAACTTTTTCAGACAACAATTTACATTCTTAAAATGTTGACATTTTCTATCTTATCTTTAAGTCAAGAATACCACTTTGGCATTGCCTTCTTTAAATCAAGAATACTTAATTCTTTGGTATTGCCTTCTCAAATGATCCTCTGGAAGAATTCGAAATATGTACTTCTGAAAGCATAATATGAAAGTTCTTCTTTTAAGAAGAGAAAATCACCTTATGTATCTCCATTCTTTGTTTTTTATAGGTATCGATAGGCAGGCCCGGCAGAACAGCTTCAGCCCGAGTGGGTAGTTGGTGTAAGATGTAAAAGCTTAAATTCACTAATAAAAAAAAAATCATAACATTTTTTCATTTTAAGTTTTTTATTTATTCTTTTGATGAAATACCAGTTTTTTAATGCGAAAACCGCACTTCGTTTGGAGTGTTTTGAAATAAATTTATTTAATAATTCATCCAAATTTAGATTTTCCGTCAAGATAAGATTTTAAACGACGAAGAACGGAGAAACTTCGTTCATTTGAGCAAGATGATCCTGGAATTGTGATTAGCGACCCGACGAACCGTACAAACTCGGGAATAATCCCTCTACTCCAGGCGTATCTTTGCAAAAAATCAACTACTTTTCTCAATTTGTTTGCTCGCTCATTTTGTCTTTTCAAAAGCTGTAGTCCCTATCGTTAATAAGTCTTTGTTTATCAAAGTCATCTTTATTTATAGAACTTAACTACATCATCGACATCTACTTTTTGGCCTACAGCGAATCGTTCCAGTAGTTTGTAGAAACGAAAAGAATCATTTATGAATCTTGCATTTAGTGATGATACTAATTCGATGGCCCCATGCAAAACAATACTAAGTTTATTTATTTATTTCCAGGAGAGACGTTTAAAGTTTGATTTTGCTTGGGATAAATGTCGAAATAAGGGAAGCGCGCAAAACACCCTGGTAGTTGAAAAAGAATACATGTATCTTCCAAGATTCAATTGCGAAATTTTGTGAAAATTTGTGCAAATTCTCAAGAAATTTCACGCTACCAAACAGACCAACTATAAAGAGCCAGCACGAGACAGAGAGTACAGGGAATGAATTCATCCGGGGAAAAACCGTCTAAGTTGCCGTCGCGTCGGTCGTTTTTTTATTTATTTTTTTTTTTCATTAATGAGATTGAAAATTTCTAAGCTTTTCTGAAAAGTACTGAAATTTCGGGTGGGTAATTTATCCACTTAATCTATTCGATTTCGATTAAATATTCTATAGGCTGACGATTAATATAGTGGATTTACATTCATCGTCATCCGAGTTCTGCAAAAAAAGAGGATGTAAGATATAAAATTTACACTTGCTCAATAGAGAGAGGAGACTAAAATGCAGAGATCTTCATGAATGCAGAATATTGGGAGTACCATAATGCAGATATTTAAAAGTTAAACCGAACATGCTCATATTCATAAAGGTATACTCTTTCATACATTCGTATTTTTGGCATGAACCTCTCCCGTTCTACTTTTCTTAATATATGCAGATGAAGATATATGTAAATGCACCATAAAGAAAGTTTAAAAAGTATTGTACACCGAAATAAAAAAAAATAAAATTTGAATTTGAAATTTTATTGAAATATGTAGCTCTATTCTGCTCTTCGTCTGAACTTTAGCATTCTGCTATCCGTCGGAGGAAAACGAATTTTTCAAAATCTTGTTATAATCAGCCTTATTTCAAAATATTTCACCTTAAAATTGTTTGTTCGCCTGGAATTTTAAAAGCTATTGTAAGATTCGCCCAAACGAAATTTCGTTCGCCTACTTAATAAAAGTGAAAATTTAGGTTGGCAATGTCAATACATTTCACCCGAAATGAATGTTTACAATAAGGGGAATTTTTCTAACATGAAATTTCGGGTGAAACTCACAATAGGCGAAAAGTGAAATGTCAAATTTTCCGGGCGAAATGCTGTTCGGGTGAAACTCACAATAAGGCTGATTATTAATATAGTGTAGACTCACTTTCCGACTCTCATACTACACCTATTTTGACAAATTAGGTGTCAAACGAAGCGAAATAACCTGATTTTGACGAATTATAATTTTATTTAAAAAAAATTTAATAATTTGTTCAAAAACTGCATTTCTTTGTTAAATATTGTATTTAGGAAATGAATGGGTCGTGCATTCGATTTGTTAATTTTCTCAATGGGATCTTTCTGAGAGGATTTTTTTGGTAATTTAATAAAGTGCAGGGTAGGTATTTTCTTAACTTCGGGTTAATTCACATTTCAATCAACGCGAACAATTTTATGTAGGAGAAAAAACAAAACTCAACATAAGGAATCGTAAAAAACTACGTAATTACATAATAAACATATGTGTATGGGGCAGTGCAATAAGACCCGCGAAAATAAAACCCTTGGGTCTTATTTCCCAAAATATAAAGGGAAATATCACCCGTGACACTCTCATACTACACACTTTTGACAAATGAGTTGTCAAACGAAGCGAAATTACCTGCTGATTTGACGAAATATAATATTATTAAATGTAAATAATTTATTAAAACAACTGCATTTGTTTGTTTTACTTCGTCTTCCATTTTTACGTAATACCGTGAATTGTCGCTCGGGTAGGCTAGTACCTATGTACATATAAATTGCGATAAAAATAAAATTATAAAAATTAGATTCTCTCAAGAACTTCAACTGATAGAGCTTTGGACCCGAAACGTTGAAGATATTAAAGAATAATTTGTGACAAGTTAAGTGAATCGAAAAATTCGATCGAATCGGATAGCAGAATAGGGCTTAAAATCTTAATATTTTGAAAATATGATTATTATTTATTCAAAATACAGTTTTTGTAAATTTCTGGACGGGGAAATAATTCAACGGGATTTTTGTTTTTACAGTTTCGCACGATCTAAAAAATAAAATATGAAAGTCTCAAGTTAACCCTATTATTGCGCATCAAAAGTATATACCTACATTTAATATGCATGAGGTGGTATCATCTAATTAAGTACCTACAAAATTGGAATTCTGATATTCGGCTAACATTTGGCTCTATTTAAAATCTACATTTTTTGAAGATACGTCTTCCTTATTTTCTCGTGAAGAATTTTTTAGAATCTTATTTCCTTTTTTTATTAAGACCTTTATATTTAAATATACAGGGTTAAAAGTTAAGAGGTAATTTTCTCGTTTTCGCTTTGTTTTCGACTTATAACGGTTTTTATGATTTTTATTCTGTTTTCCTTTGACTGGCGAATTAAAACGAAAAAACAACTATGCTAAGTGTTGAGCGTTGAATGTTAGAAAGAGTAAAGTAAGAGTAAGACCATTAGAAATCTATGGCTATGTTTTTCTCGAAGAACCTGGCTTCTGCAGCATCTTTTCTTTTCCTCTTTATTTTTTTTTTTTTATTTTGTTTAATAATTTTAAATGTATTTTTAGGAAAGAAAATGTTAAGTAGTTTGACACATATTTTGGCTTTCATAATAATAAAAAAATTATATCTAATAACGTGTTTTTGTTAAAAAAATCATATCGAAGTCAAAAACACAACATAAAAAAGCTTAAAAATTTATTTGATAATAAATTGCGGGAAAACCGTTATCCACACAGAAAAAATTTATGTGGTTGACACAAATTTCTAACTGTTCTTATTTAAATAAAATTTTCAAAAATCGGTTGTAGTTTGGCAAAGTTAAAGCCAGTCAAAGGAAAAAAGAATAAAATCGTAAAAACTGTTATAAGTCCAAAACGAAGCGAAAACGAGAAAATTACCTCATAAGTTTTCTACTTGAAATGACCTCAGGAACTTATGGCTTTCTTCTGAGGCGGTATTTCGGGACACCCTGTACATTGTTAAATAACTTATAAAATATTTTTTTAAGATACAAAAATTTAGAAATACAAGAAAACTGTTTTCAGTTAAAAAGAATTTTTTGCGTTATGTGGGATTTTTGAAATTTATTAGCTTTTGTTTATTTTTATCATTTTAATCTTTCCTTAACTTACTTATCCATGATAAACTTGTATATCCCACTTAAAGTCAGTCTTTGGTTAGGCGCACTACTTATAGCCATTGCAATCAAAGCTATATAAGAAAATGGCGGTTTCTCTGGTCGATGAGAAGTCTTAAGGAGTGAAGTAAACGGCAATGGCCATAAACTATTACCGTGCATTCGAAACAGAGGATGTAATCCACTATAGTAATAAGCTGCCTCAGGAATAGAAGTCGAACATATAAAATCACCCCGCAAGGCAGGACTATTCAAATCGTCCAAAGAACCAATACCCGACGGACAAGCTGCGAAATATTGCGGCGACGGAAGCATTTTAAAAAAAAACAGTGTATTCACAATGAGATCAGAAAAAATTAAAATAAAATATAAACTAGATTCCACGATCGGTTCCGTTTGGAAGTAAGACGAAGACTGATTATCTGAGGGATGGGAAATTCCGAGCAGCTATATGGAAAATGGTACGAGTATAGTATAAATATGCACAGCACAATAAGTCAAGTATCACCCATCCCATGTTGCAGTCTCCTCCTCCCCCGTGCGACGTCTTTAAGGACAAGTGAATGAGATGTTTCTCTTGGAAAAACAATAATGCGTTGTATTTTCGTCTTTTAGTATTTGTTTTACAAACAGAAACAACCACCCTCCCGATCCGAGATCTGATAGATCTCCATATAGTCCTAAGGAAAGTTGTATCTTTGTATCTGCCAGCCAGTATGCCTGCCCACGATAGTGCGATCCACTACATCCACACCACCAGCAATATGCGAGGAGATGATCTGTGATCGTAAAAGACACATGAAAGGCAAATACCAAACCGCACTGTGTGCCATAAAAATCCAGCCGCCGCGCCGTACCGAGATGATGGATTTTCTTTATTTTGATTTTTGTTTTTGAAATGGTGAGTTGAGTTTTTTTTTGTTGTTGTATTGAAGAGCGAGATTTTCCGAGTTTTTCTAGATTTTCAAATAGCCATAAAAATGCCGTTTCTCCTTGGGTATTTGTTTTAAAATGCGGCTTTGCATCTTTCATAGTTATGGCAGCATGCGGTCAGCTAGTAGTGTGGCGGAGTGGTGCGCGGTCCCACTGTGTGTGCTGCTTAATATGCCGAGGATGGTTTATATAGATTTGGATTTTCTTTTGATTTGATGCTCCTCGCTAAATATTTTGAAAATAAAAAAGTTTGTATCTAAACAAATAACGGTGTAATAATGGTTGTACACCATAATGCGGTTTGCAAGCGGGTGCTTTTTTTTTATTTTTTGTTTGAGGTGGAAATCTTCAAAGCAAGAGTTTTCTTAATGACTATAAGATTCCAAATAAATATGGCAATTGGGTCGGTTTTTACTAAGAGCCAGTATATCTACACTATTACCTATACCTATACTAATAATATTATCAAAGAAGATGAACATTTAGAAAATTTCAAAAGAACATTTTTATTTGTGAATAGAATCATTTCAAATATGTATAAATATAGAAATCGTTTGAGGTCGAAAAGAAAATATCAAGAAAAAGATAGTTTACAAAAGCGAGAGACAATACGAATTTATTTCAAATATTAATATTTCATTAATATTGATAATACAGTTAATCTGTTATTAAATAAAGGGATCTGTGGATATAGTCTCAACTTTGTTTATTGTTATTGTAATGGTACTTAAATGAGTAAAATTTCAAGTGGTACCTATAGGCATAGGTATTCATAAAACTTTGTGGAACCTTGCACTAGCGCACTCCGAAACCAAAGCCGCGCCGACTGACAAACTTTAAAATGTTTGGTATCATATTCTAGATATGTATCTTGATTTCCATTTATATAAGATGCAAAAACAAAAAGACAAAAGTTGTAAATTCAAATATTTTAAAAGTTTTGTTTTCTGAGATCAAAAACCCTCTTTAACTACCTAGTTCTTAGCGGAGATACAGCAACACTAAGGGGCCAGTTATAGATTTCATTGAAACTCATGCATCATTGAAAATTTAAATTTTAAGTTTTGAGGCACTTTTAAAGCGAAATCAGTGATTATTTTGATGCCAATGTAAAAACTATTGATTTAATTATTATTTGTTGCCAAAAAAAATTTTCATATTGGCCCAAGTTAACACGTAAAATGAATTTCTTTATTTCAATGAGTGAACTACGCTAACATTGATCATTGAAATCTTAGAAGTCATTTTATGTGAAAATTTGGGCAAAAATGAAATATTTTTTGACAAGGAATAATAATTGAGTCATCACCTTTTTATTGGCATCAAAATATTCACTGATTTTGCTTTCAAAGTGTCTCATAATGTGAAATTAAATTTTTCAATGATGAGTTTCCATGAAATTTTTAACTGGCCTCTAACGTGGAATAACACCTTTAATTCTGACATTTGGCCTCATTGATCTTTGACATATTTGACGGAATATAATAAAGCGGAAAGCTAGAAGACAAAGTCAAAGTAAACATTTTCAGAGTTTAGATTTCAAGTTTAAATTCTAGAATGTTTTCAATTACAAAACAAACTGTATTTTTTGATATTAAAAAACAATTGAATTGTACCAAATACAAAAGTTTTGTTGTAAATGTAAACTGAGTTCTTTCAACAATTTTTTAATCCTGCCAGAGAAAATAGAATACCTCTTGAATAAAAAAGGAACATAATTTTTAGCAGAGTCTATTAGTAAATTATAAATTTAATGGCAAAAGCAGAGTTTTACAAAAATTCCAGATATCAATGTTTTGTTTACAAAACAAAATCTATAGCTTATTTCGTGCAAAAAAAAAACGAACTATTGTGCACGAAAAGACCAAATTTTTAAATTAAAACATCTCCATAAATGTTGGAGAATTGATCAAATCTTCCAGAAAAAAATGTTATAATTTTTGGACAGTTTAACCTTATTTTTAAATCGTCCAAAATCTATACTTCCTTATATGCTTGTACGTCATTTTATCTCATTAATCATAAAGTCAATACTCGATTTTTATCGGATTGTATAGAATTGTCATAGTGAGGGAAGGTGAGATGCCAGGGAAGCGTCACTGAACGAGCGTCGCAGTTCAATTTCAATTTTGGGCAACTTACTTTACCGAGCTAACATGTAAAGGTTTTGTTGGAAATTCTAGAAAATTTCAGCTTCTATAAAAAACAAGCATTTTCCAAAACTAAAGTTCGATTTTTAAAATTTTTATGAAATTTCAGCTTGAATTTCAATCGAAATTTTAACAAGCTTGTCACGTTCTTCATACGATTTTCAAAACCTGAACTACATTTGAGTTTGAAAAATGTTTGTTTAAAAAAAATGTGAAAAATTAAGCGTAGAATTTCGCGTGCTACCTGTACAGGTTATCGTGAAAATCTCCAGTAAAGTACTTACATTATTATTTACATATAATTATTTGCTTACAATAGACAAACACTTCTTATATTTCTGTTATCAAATCAAATAATTATTTGTTGAAATAACAAATAATGCGATTTGAAAATTAAAATAATAAACAATCTGTAACGAAATAAAAATTCGTCATATGAATCAAGAAATTGGTTATTTTCAACTCAGGTGGACGTTCGTGATTGTATCATTCACCGTATCTCAGGAACGAATGGAGATATTGATTCAAATAAATTTCATTTTACTGATAATAAAGTCAAAAAGTGCAGAAAGGGATTTCAAGAAAATTCAATTTAAAACAAAAACTGTAAAATTGGATAGTATTTGAAAAAATTCCCAGACATTTTTTTTAAATAAAAAAAGGAAAAATTTGTAAAAAATCGTTTTTTGGCTCGAATGTCTTGAGAACAAAAAATAATATTGCCATATTTGATTATTGGTGTGATTTATAGAAAAATACTAAAAATTTTTGAAAAACGTTTTTTGACTCGAACGTTTTGAGAATAAACACTGATTTCGAAGCCGGGCTAATTTTATTCTACATACAGTGACACACAGTCAATAATTACTGATAAAGTTTGTAGAAACATTTAATTGACATTTTTTAAAGCAACAAATTGTTGAAAAATGTGTTTCGACTCAAATTATATCGAAAATAAACAATGTTACATACTATGTGCCTGTTTACATAGGAATTTTACTGAAAGTCGTTTTACTGAAAGTGTGTCTAAAGAAAAAACCTTTTCAGTTCAATCTAGCTTTCCCTATCTCACAACCTTAAAGTTCATGAATATCTCACTCACAAAAAAAAAGTTTTCATGTTTCACCCGAGAATATTACTTGAATCTGGCGCATAGGTGAATTTTGGGTGGAACTACCCTTTCTTGCTTTCAAGCACATAAATTCTACCTGTCTCACTGGATGCGCCATTCATGTAAACAGGCACTATGGGATAATTTCATTTTACACAAAATGCTGTAATTTAGAATTGAGTTTGATAAAAATATTCTATTCTTTAAACAAAACAAATTGCAAAATAACACTAAGAAAAATTTATCAAAAATATTTGACCGCTCGGATATTTTGAGAACAAATAGTGATATATTGACTTGGGCTTATTTTATTCTATACACAATGCCATATTTTTTTTTAGATAAACAAAAAAACCTACAAGAAAATACTAAAAAATTAAAAAAATACGTTTCGAATATCTCGACAGTGAGAACTGACTTCTACGCTAGTCTAATTTTATACTAAACAATATAACGTTGTTAACAACAAATAAAGTTAAACCGAAAAATATGCAAAAAAAAACTACTAAAAATTGTTCAAAAATGTGTATCCGCTCGAATATCTCAAGAAAAAACGATGATATCGACAATGATATCACTTGAAGATCTTTGAAGATTTTAAATTAAGATTTGCCTTATTACAAAAAAACATCGGGTGTTCAGTTTCCAAGCTAACCAACGGGAAGTTACCAGTGTGGGTCACACCCAGTCTATTTTTTAATTCTTGTAGTAAGACAACTTACTTTGAGCCGCGGTTTTTTTTCTCGTTTTGAACTATTCTTTTATATTTCAGCGCCATCTATAGGAAAACTTGAAAGATTTTTATTAAAGTATTTTTCTCACTTTTTTACATTATTATTGTAGTTTCAGCTCAGTCAAATAGTTAGTTTTCGAGTTAGAACTAATTTCTTTATTGTGATGTTCAACGCCATCTATCGAAATACTTAAATACTATTGATTTACTTGCTGCTCTCAATAATTTGTAACATTTTCATCAAAATATGACTATAGGTAGGTACTTCTATTTTTACTTTCTAGAAGCTGCATACATAAATTGATCAAAATTAGTTGAACCGATTTTAATAAATTAATAGTTAAAAAAAAGAAGTTATATGTGGAAGGTCGAAGATACTATATTAATTACCATTTTTCAGATATATTTTCTTACCAAAATTTTGCCTATACCTTTAGCAAAAGATTTTTTATAAAAACGTAAAAACTCAAAATTCCTGTAACTTCTGATTTTGCAATAACGGACCTTAAAAAGATTTTTAGAAAATTAGGAATTACAGGAATTTTGAGTTAGGTCACTTTCATTTTTTGGGTGCGTGTACTCATATTTTGGTTATATAGTACACCCATTCCCAAAATTTGCTTTTGGCTTTTCGACAACTCGTACAAATAGTAAAAACTCACCTTAAAATTGATAACTTTTTTTCTTAAGATACAAAAAATTTACAGTAAAAATTGTAAAGATTTAAATTTTTACAAATACTTACATAAGTAATTGCAACAAAAAAAAACCTGTTCGAAGAAATAAACAAAAAATACTTACAATTTAAATTTCACGGAATCCCATTGACCGACCTATATACTTCATTTCCTCCCTATAAAAAAAATAATAAAAATATTTTTCCAATAAAAATTCTCAACAAAAAACATCTACCATTCTATTCGCAATAAACAACTTTTAAAAGTTTATTTATAAAATATTTCGTTAAATTATATCACCGACCACCCCTGTGGCGAATGGAATACAATTTAAAATATATAAAGAGGTTCATTCGACTTGACTTGACTCAAATAAAATTCGAACAACAAAACAAAAAAAAAATAAAAAAAATAAAACACGAAAAATCGTTATTCATTTTGTATGATTTTTGTGAAAAAGATCAAAAGATCAAAATCCTATGCGAAATGTTTCCAATATATTCTTAAATAAATAAACTGTATTGTAAATAAATTGGCCAAGAAATAAACACACAACATCCGATCCGCAGAAAACTCATTCATTCTTCTGAAAAATATTTATATCTGTATAGCAAAATAGAAAAACAACAAAAAAAAAATTAGAAAATATTTTCGGAAATACTGTCTGACGCATAAATTAAAGATCTTGGCAGCGGCAACGTAACCAGATGAAAAGTGTGGCATTGCGCGATTTGGAAAGGAATAAAAATAAACCTCCCACATGAGAGATCTTTTCATATGTATATATACATTATGGATGAATCAGAGGAGGAGACTCCTTATTGGTGGATCAACTTTGGGGATATTCACAGTTGGACTGGGGAGCTATTTATGGTGGCCTCCATTATGAAAAACAATTTTGAAAAACATTCTCTGTTGGGATTGGTTGAGGAATTTGTTTATTATTTTCTTGGATTATAGATGCATACTGTGGGAGTGGCACACCATACTGAAATTGGGTACATCTTTCAATACGTTTTCTTTCGATAAGATAAATTATGATACGATTCTTTTTGAAATAAAATATTTTTTTAAAATAAGAAATAATAAATAAAATATTTTTTAAAAAATAAAAAATTATTTTAATTTTTAAAATTAATGTTCATCCATTTATTAGAATATGTACTTATTAAAATTCCACCAAGTTTTGGATGGTAGGTACTGCAAAAGTAAATATTCATGATTTTCTTTTTTTTAATAAATATTGACATGGAATGAAAAAATATTACTTTTCTGCTTATTTTTGAACATTTTTTATTAATGGGAACTAATTTCTCGGAAGAAAAAAAAAATTTGTATGGTAATTTCGTGTTTTAAAAATCGATTTTTGTTTGCATGATTTGGGACTTATTCGAATTTGTTTTGAGATAACCACACCAGAAAGTATGTTTAAAATGCTAACTACTCTCAAGTGAAAATATGTTTGACATATATATCGATAAAAAATTCAGTAGAAGAATTTTAAAATAAAAAAAAACTTCTGATTTGCATAAGTTGCGCCAAAAGGCTTGGTTACCAAGAAGGTTGAGTTACAACAAAGAAAAACCGTATATGAGGCAGATCTATTTTGCAGAAATGCAATTTTCTAAAAAATTTTATTAAAATTTCAAAAAACAATGACAAAAATCTTTTCTTTAATTATAATTTAAAATTCTGAAAAAAATAACAACAAAAATTTCACACTATTTCTTAAGGATCTAGCTTTTAATATTTGACTAGAAATTGATAAGTGCGCATATAGAATGATAAAAGTAAAATAAAGTACTTAATACTAGTAAAATAAAATTTTGAAAAAGAACTGTTTTGAATTAAAAATATTTCAAAATTTTTAACAACTTTATTTAAAAATAAAAATAATAATAATATTTAACACAACCACGCCCCTCCGCCTCCTTCGAAATCCTCAAAAAATTGAGTATGTCTTGGATCAATGAATACAAAGAAGAGCCTTTTTGAAATGAGGTGAATGATCACCTTTTTTTACACCTTAAAGGCTCAAAATGATGGCCTCACTGTGGGAGCCGGAGTGTAAGAGTGGTATTTTTTATTTTATTTGATGACAATGAATCTTTCTATGACCAAAGTTTTAGCCTCGTTAAAATGAGGTGAGTAAATCTGTTGCTAACTCTTCGTCTATTACGGCCGATAAAAGGTAAAGCATAGAATCCTATTGTGGATGGTTTTTTTTTTAATTTAAAATTATTCTCACAGTTGTACTAAATGTGATTTCTTACTGTACTATATACTATACATGGTAATCGGTATAAGGTGCCTTTTTGGAAAGCCAGAAATATCTTTTTTAATTTTACTTTTAAATTAAGTTGTGTTAGGGAATAATTTTTGAAAAATTAATTTTCAAACTCTGGCATTGTTGTTTTTAAATAATTTTTTTTTTGTTTTAAGTCAATTTTTTTAGAAAATTGCCCTCCCCGCTTAAACGGGAGAAATAGACCCCCCCCCCTCCTATATGATTTTTTTCTTGTGTTAACCCAAGTTACTTGCTATAGATTTTTGTACCCTGTATAGTTTCCCAAAAAAACGTCTATTTGTAAGTATTGCCGTTGTTTTTGATTATTTTTTTTACTTCTTCAATAAATTTTTTTAGAAAACTTCTCCATTTCACCTTAGAGGGGAATGTTCTTCATTAAAAATATTTTTTAAATCGATTTATTTCATTTCCTATCTCGGCTAGAGACAAATTGCTATCAAAAAATATTTAGCTTTTCATTTTTAAAATTTGTTATCTGATAGATAGAGAGAGACAAAATTACCAAAACTTACTCGGATCAAAACATAAGAAGCTGATTTTTTGCATACACGACAGGCCAACAGGAATTAACTCCAAATGTCATTTTGGCAATTATGTGAAAATGGTAAATTGGTTTATTTATAACAACGAGGTACAAAAGACTGAGTTAAATGAATTTAAGTGACTGCCCCTATTAAAATTGTCATTTCCGTGACTAAAAAGAATTCCTTTAAAAAAAATGAATTAACGGTTGCTGAATAAGTTACGGAAATCACATCAGTAGAGGGACCCGTTGGTTTTGTTTTCGGAACATTTTGCAAAATATATGATAATAAAATCCAACTTGATTTTTTACGCATTAAATAATTACATGAGTTTTAAACAAAATATTCAGTTAAATACGATTCTATTAAAAAAATATACAATTCGGCGTCATTTCGCATGTCGTCATTTCTGTGATCCAATTTTGTCATTTCTGTGTCAGTTCGCTGTCATCCCCGTGATATGGAAAAACAGTTAAAATAAATATAGGTGACCGACTGGCTTAAAATGTTTTTGCACTGCAGAGCAACAAAAAAATTATTAAATATGTTTCGAGGTGCAAAATATTAATGTTTTGAATTATTGACACAAATACATAAAATTAAAATTATCTGTTTCTATTTGATTTGTAGGAATTTATAAAATATTTAGGTAGGTAGTTCCTTTACGTTGTGCCTATATACTTGTTTAAAACTAAAAGTTGGTCTGATTACACACTTTCAAGTAAAACTGCTTTTAGACGACTGTTTATCCCGGCCACCATATCCCTCGCCAACGCAACGGGCTTAAAAATCGCAAGGTTGAATTGCATCGTTTAAAAGCATTCTAACTTATATGATAATTAAATTTATTTTTTTAAGGAATTCAACTCCTAATTTCAAACATCCAATAATAAATTTTAACTTGTTTAAATTTCCACATTATAATATTGGTTTTTATCTAAACAAGAATGTCATTTTTAAAGTCATAAAATACAAATGCATTTTTTATGACTTATTCTGTTCAAGATGTAGAATAATTATATATAGAGCAATATTGTCTAGGCATTTAATTTCAAAATAAAAATAATCACCGCAACAAAACTGAAAATATACAATTTGTGTATATGAAATTTAAAAACACTTTGTGAGAACCGCACATCGTTCCTTTCAATATATTTATATTTACTGTTTCATTGTTTTTCTCAGAAAAAAAAAATGAAAACAATCACATTCGACAAAATGTCGTAAAATAGGACTCTTGAAAATTTTACGACTTTTCTCTGTTTGAAAAAGAACGCAATTCACTAAATATATTGAACAATTTGTTTTTTTTTCTTTTGTGGGGGAAACGAGTATTATAATATTATTGTGTGGTGGTTATCTGCGGTAGGTGCACTTTTTCAGTTGTGCATCAATGTGTTTTTAAATATATGCACACTTGATAGATACATTAAAAAAAAGTCAAAGAAAATCAGAGCATATTGAATTCAAATCCGAACTCTTCCGCGGGTCATAAAACCATGGGATATCCTTTTAAAATCACAGACTTTGTATAATGACATATAAACACATACACATACACATGCAATAAGACATTGATTTTTAAGGGCTGAAATGCAATTGAACACTTATAAATAAAATGATCGTTAAATATAATTGAAACAAAGTCAGCGAGTTTTAAAGAGCTGCAAGGAAACGATCGTAAAATACTGGATATATAAAATCAAGGAACAAATTTTTAAGACAATGTGATGTGGATTTAACGATTGCTGAATATTTTTTACTATACCCACTTGAGCTACATACACTGTTTACATATAAAATTAAAGAAAATAGTTATAGGTTTTGATTTTCGTATATAGTGCATTCTAATATTGCGCTTTCCTGGTTTTGGTCTTTCAAACCTTTTATTTTTATTTTGACAAAAGAAGCAAAAAATATCAAAATCAGACGACAATAGTATACCTACTCATTCAGAACTCAAGTTACTTGAATTTTTGCTACAAAAACGCGAGATGTGTACGCAGGTTAATTGTCAATTCAATGTTTTCATTTCATTTGAAGAGTGGTAAATTGGGTGAAATTATAAAGCAAAAAATTATGAGAACCACAAAAGACAGTTGGCATGACTTTTCCGGCAGATAAAATTGGCATCGGATAGCGTGAATAGGAACGAATTTTACAAAGCCATATCGACGGTTAAATTGCACAACCTCGTAAGTCGTTTTTGCATGTTTTTCAGAAATCAAAATAAATCTGTAAAAATTATGTATGGTAAGACGTTTTGAATTTTTCCTTTTTCTGTAATATGTTCAGAACAACATTGTTACGCTAAAATTGCCAAAAGATGGCTCTTATTTTGATAATTTATTTGCAATAATAATATTTTTTATAATTTTTCGACTTACGAGGTCTTACACTTTAACCGTCGATATGGCATGTATCTTACCATCTTTGCCAAGATCGTTTCTTTTTGCAAGATAGGTAACGATGGGAAAATCTCACAGCTAAGTTATAGTGAGCAAGAACACCACCCAACTCTTTGATGTCGAGAAATTTCGTAACTTTTCGGCAAAGTGATGCGTTATCATGCCAACTCTTCAACTACAAAATCTTGGCAGCGTTGATAGATAAATAAAAACAAGAATAAATGATTTCGACTTGGAAGTATTGCAATTAATCCTCACTAAATATTCCATTAAAAATCAATTCTATAAAAAAAAATAAAACCAAGAGTGGATTAAATCTGAAGGAAAATTCTGCCGTGAAAAACTTATTTTACCAACAAGGATAGATTGTATTGTTGCAAAATTTGAAGAAGTCATCAGGTCAACATAATGAAGGTGCAGATAGAATTAAAATAATTTATTCTATTTAATTGAGTTCTTAAAAAAATTCATATATTAGTTTTTGTTCAGTGAAAACTCTGGGACAACAAAATTTTTTGATTCGCTTGCTCACTTTTTGACGGCGCGAAATCTCTGAAATCTTAAGGCTCCCCCAAACCAACGTGAAACATTCGGAAAGCGACGAAAGTTTGGGCTGTCAAAATATATTTACAGGGCGATAAATAAGAGTACCCACACCAACGCGACGATGCGATTACACGAATCTCATGTAAAATATATTGAAAGCCGAAAGTTTCGCGTTGGTTTGGGAGATCCATTATTTTTCTGAACGCACCTATTTTGTTTATCTCAAATCATATGTCAAAAGGATGAATTTTTGAATGAGTTGATGACATTTGTTAAAAAGAAAATTTAATTAACTTAATTCATAAGTGGATATGTTTGCCGCCCTTAGTTAACGGAATTGTTGTTTTATTTTAAATGGCAATTATGTTTTAAGCGAATATAAATGGACAAAAAATACACCTCACCTTATATTGACAGAACGAAGAGATTTGCAAGTATAGAAGTGGAGGTGACGAAAATGGGCTTGAATATGAATAAAGAATTTGTCGATGGAAATTCTACGGGTTACTTTTGTTCGAAGAAATTTAGAGGAGACAATAATGAGCTTTATAGGGACTATATTACTATAGCGACGTCGATTAGGTAAAAAAGTTGAAAAAACAGAGCACGAATGGTTGGGATACGTGGAGCATATGAACAGTGAAGGACTAGTCCAACAAGTCTTCGAATCTATCCCTGATGGTATGCATAGTCGAGGAAGACCCTACATTAGGTGGGCACGCACAAGAGTTATGACTGGAAGCACTTCCCCACACGAGATACACCAGCACCAATGCATACCAAGAAAGTGACCGTTTGATAAGAATATGGGTCTGACGGAATACGCCTGTTTTTAGTGTTTATTGAATTTCGAAAAAAAACAAATCATATATGCATACCAAATGGTTCAATATCGAAATTTATAAAAATATTTTTAAACTTTTTTTAAATCAAAAAATGAAAATTTTAATATGAAATATTATTTAAATTTACTAGAACCTTTTTCATACAAAATTTAATTTGAATCGGTTAAGAAAGTTCAAAAATAAAAAAAAAATAGTTGAATCTATAATGATGTTCCTGTTAGCACACAATAAGGATGTTACTGTGAAATGCATTTCGACCCCTTTTTTTGCCTCTTACGACAGTGAGACGACTATCCTTTTTAAACTGCCTTTTTTTTCTTTTCTGACCCCTTCCTCAGAAAATCAGAAACAAACAAAAAACAATGTAGACACAGAAATTTCGAACCTCCCATTAACCAATAGTATATTGAAACATTTTTCCCAAGCTTGCATTTTAGACAGATTTGTTTTTTTTTTTTTGCATTTGTAGAAGGGGTCAATATAAACATACAAAACCATTTTCGCAAATGTTTTGTATAGAATTGAATTCTCTAGAATTTTGGTTGTGACACTTTATCAAGAAAAATGTCAGAAAAGGGTTATAATTTCTTCTATTAATTTTATAACCTTTTTTTTAATTTCAACTTTTGGTTAAATTAATAATTTTGGTTTAAGATCTGTCAAAAAGCGGCTGGTACAATGTTTAATGAAAATCAAGCAAGATTTTTTTCGATATTTCGATACAAAAAAATAAATTTTAATTTTTTAAAAATCCCAGAAATTATTGTATGTATTAAAAATTTTAATATAATAGCGTATACTATAGTTAAATCTTTTCAAGAAACTCTCCACGAAATTGATCAAAATTAGTTGAACTATTTTCCAGAAAAGCGAAAATCAAAATCTGTCGAGCCATTTTCAGAAAAATTTAATGTTCATAGAAAGCTACAAGAATTTATATTACAGGTACCGTTATTTTTTGTGCTGCAATTAAATAAAAAAAAAAAAAGTTTAAAGAAAATCGATCTATCCGTTTGGGCTGTTGCCGAACAGCGAGACAGGCGGACACTCGGGACAGAATTGCGAGACGCCGTTTTTTCATCTTCACTATCATATCATCGTATTGTCAAGGTTCATCAAAATCTCGAGTTCTATTTTTTTTTACGAATTTAGAACTTGGCATATACATAGAACCTACGTACACATTTATTGTAATCTGAAATAATTGAATATTTTATATACCGAACTTGTTTTATTTACATACACTTACATAAAAATGTCATTTAGTGCAAAAAATCATAATTGTAATTTAAACAAAATAAAAATAGTTGCAAACCCCGTCCAGAACGTTTCTGAATTTAAATATTAAAACTCTACATTTAAAAAAAAATCTTACTTTGTTGGAAGAAACTCATAATAAATTGAATATAGAAGCTGTAAAAGCAATTCTACTTATATGCAAATATGCACATAATATTTCAAATTCTTTGTCCCCAGAAAAAAATATAAATTACAAATAAAAATAAAGTACGTATATCTGTAGGTATGGTAAATAATATATTGTATTTATTTATATAATAATTTAAAAAATTCTTCATCTTCATCTTTTTATTTATTTTTTTATTTTCTTTTATACAAAAATATTTTTTCCTTATTTCTTATTTATGTGTGGATTCGATGTCAATGACTCTTTTTCTCTGTTTTATTAATTGGATTAAAACCACATTAACATTTTATACGATTTGTTAGCAATTTGTCAGCATTAAGCCGAAAATAAACCAATACTTGGCTATTTTTAAATAAATACATACTAATCAATCGAAAACTTAGAATTCCTCAATCAAATTAGTCTCGCACAAAGATATTATCGTTATAGGTATACATAATATTGTGATCTATTTTTTCAATTCAATCCTATTCACGGGCAAAATAGATAGAAAAAAACAAGCAAGGAATTCCATAAGAAAGTCTTTGGAATTTCCATCAAAAAGTAATTAAGTTCGAAACAGAAGACATTGCTGAGGATCATAAAATTTTGTAGAACCATAAAATGTCACCAGTTAGCGGTAGTGTAAACGAGGATTAACATACAGGCACATGCGTGCCTCAATCCACTATATGAATGAAGCAATATATAAACTTTTTTTTTTAAGGTAAAAATTACCGTGATCCGGAACTGAATGTTTTGAATGTTACTCTAACATGCTTTAAATTCATCGCGATCTCTCTTTTAACGATGGGCCGCAGGGCACGTTTGATACCTTGTAAATAATCTTAATTAGGCAATTTAACATTAGTGGAGCGCGACCCATCTAATTACTATTGTATGCCGCAATGCCAAGCGGTGCGTTATTTTGAGATAAATTTTCATATCGACGAAAAGTATAAAAATAAACCCCCAGTGTTTGTTAGCACAGTGCTGAGGGTGAGATACAGATACAGAGATTAGATACTTTGATGGAAGAGTCCTAGTGCATGTGTGGATAGATGTAATCTGTTGGCCGCAGATGATGATCTACGGTTTGTTTATCTGACGTGCGTTGACTTCTTAGGTTGGATTCTGTATTTTTATGACAAATGAATGAACTGACAGACACACATGAGAATGATGACATCGATGCTCATCTCTGCTCTGCACTCAGATTATCTCTTAAGATTATATTATATTAAATAGAATATAGGGGGGGTGATGGAGCGGCATGGTGCATCTCGGCACGCTGGCTGGCTGACTGGCTGCTGCTGTTGCCTTATGGGATACTTACCGTGAGGTATATATTTTTATTTAGATGCTGTCACTCAATTGAGGGCGTTCATTCGGTGATTTTCCGTACAATAGGTACTTTGTGCATTGTTTATAGAGTGTCATCGGAATTGTTGGATTTTAATGCACACAGATAGTGTTTTATCAGGCAACACTAACAATGGCTGAATAAATATTTTGAATCAACTGTGAAGATGGATTTTCAAGAACATACATAATGCAAACATACCCACAATATATATACATACTTATACATACACACACGCATACACATTATTTGTCACATTTACATTTTGAGGAGTTTCAAGACGTGTGAGGATGAGGACTACAAAAAATATCTTTTATTTGATATTGTTTTTAATTTTTTTCGTTTTGTGTTTGATAGTTTGGAAAATTCCTTATGGTAGGGAATAGTTATGATTAAAGTGTATCTGTCACTAATTTGAATTAAAAAAAAAACTTTCGTTGTATTTTGTTTATTGTGTGGGTTTAATAAGAAACTTCATTATTTTGGAAGCGATAATATGCCGCCTTTTATGATTCGATGAGCATTACATTCAATTTTAAAAACGAGAGCGTTTTTCGTTGGGTTAAAAAAATGTGTTAAAATATTACGTAGTCAAGGGTAAAAATTACACCAGTTCACTATGTTAAATCTAACGGAGTCGACTCGATTAAAATTAATTGGTTATATTAATGGAGCAACTTGGTTAGGATTCACAATTTTGAAGATCGTTTATGTTAAACGAGTAGCTTGCTTATATCAAATAATTTTATTTTGTTAATTTCACACATCTCTGGGTAGATTGGTTACTATATATGAACGATTTATTGAAACCGAACAAACTTCTACCAAACCAGTGTGTAGATTTCAATAATTTTGTTTAATCGAGTTGAATCGTATAATTTAATCTGGTGAGTTAGCAGGTTGTATATTAACAATGTTTGTTATTTAACTTAACCGAGTCTACGTTGTTTTTAACCGATCATTTTTTATGCGTGTGTTTTGCAAATTTTATAGATATAGTCCAGTAACTTTGTTCTCTCATTGTCCAGCCAGATTTTTTTGGATTTTTGACAATGTTTGACGTCGAAAACTTGGATTATTCAATAAGACAACATCACAAACAGCTCTGCAAGAAATCAGAACTACCATATCTGGCGCAAGATCTGATGATATATATGTAGGTATATAGGTATAGTTACTGAACTAATTTATATTATTCTACTGAAAAAAAGGGAGCGTATCGGAATCCCGCTTTTTAAAATCCCGTTTTTCGAAAATCCCGAAAAAAAAGTTTTAAAATCCCGTCTACTAAAATACCGTTTTTTTAAAATCCCGTCTTCTAAAATCCCGCTTATTCATAATCCCAATGTATTAAAAACCCGCTTTTTAAAATCCCGCCAAATCCCGCCAATCCCGTTTTTCGCAATTAATTTGGGTATTAAACTTGGTTAATTATGAACTCATTCCCATCATTTTAGGAACTAACTGCCAACTACCAAAATGATAAAAAGAAATTTTGCATACACCCAACCTCGCACCTACCCCAAATCCTATAGTGTGCCCAAGCAGGGGGGCAGCATGCCCCCCCATACATACCTCACTGATTATTAAAATCGTTGGGACCTATTTCATAATGAAATAAGTCACAAATGAATTAACTCCCAAATTTATGAACTAAGTCCCAACGAAATTTTGGTGGGAGTTAAAACAAGTAGTTTTAATTGATAAAGCGGGATAATAAGAAACGGGATTATAAAAAACGGGATTATAAGAGACGGGATTATAAAAAGCGGGATCTTGAAAAAACGGGATTTTAAAAAACAGGATTATAAAAAGCGGGATTGTAAAACCGGGATTTTAAAAAACGGGATTATAAAAAGCGGGATATCGAACCCAACCCTGAAAAAAATTAGTCAAATATTTTTTAATAGCCTTTAGTCAACAAAAATTTCTAGCTAAATGATTGAAAGAACGTCTTCATTCATTTTGAAGAGAATTTTCTAAACAAAAAGAACCATCAAAATCTTCAAATCAACCTTCCTTTTGAAACAGATTTAGAGTTAATGCTGGATTTACACGACTGATAAATTGTCAAAAAATGGAAATATGTATGTATGTTCAATAACAATAGATTTTTCAAAAGTTAGAGGTTGTGATCAAAATGGAAAATAAATACTCATAGTCGCGATTTTTTAATTTTCGTCACGTCATGTGAGTAAATCGAACAGCAAAAATATATTATTTTCATCTGTTATTTCAGTCTTTTTCAAGTGGAAACTTGAATTTAAATCAATTTAATAAAAATGTTTGAGCTACAAAATCGGGGGAAACATTGTTTTAGTTACAAATTAATTCAGGTGCCAATAAAAAAAAAAATGCGTACTACAACACTTGAGTGAGCTACCACCAAGTTTTTATAGGCTGGAGTTATAGCTATTTCACGACTGCCACGCCGATCATCAGACTCCTTTAAGTGGTGCTTGGTCTTTGTTCAATTTTAATTGAAAAAACTTTCTATGCCCAGGTAGGACTCGAACTCGGACCAAGCTCCCTCCGAGCCATATGCATACGCATTGCGCCACCGAGGTCACTTGATCAAGTCGGTCCAATTTTAAGTTTTCTTGTTTTGACAATTGCATTTGAAACCAGCATTTTTACTAGCTACACACAAGTTGTTGTTGTACATTCGGTTTCTTTCTTTTTCTCCGTACTCGATTTATAAGTCAACAATTCGTTGAACATATAAGGAGGGAGATTGTATGAAAGATTTGACACGGGTCAAGAGTTAATTCAAATTTGTATAAGGGGTTTTTGTGTGATAACACACTTGCAGTTAGGCTGCCAAGCTTTCGCACCATCATATTAATATTGAAGGTTTGAATGAACAACAACACTTGAGTGAGCTACCACCAAGTTTTTATAGGCTGGAGTTATTTATAGCTATTTCACGACTGCCACGCCGATCATCAGACTCCTTTAAGTGGTGCTTGGTCTTTGTTCAATTTTAATTGAAAAAACTTTCTATGCCCAGGTAGGACTCGAACTCGGACCAAGCTCCCTCCGAGCCATATGCATACGCATTGCGCCACCGAGGTCACTTGATCAAGTCGGTCCAATTTTAAGTTTTCTTGTTTTGACAATTGCATTTGAAACCAGCATTTTTACTAGCTACACACAAGTTGTTGTTGTACATTCGGTTTCTTTCTTTTTCTCCGTACTCGATTTATAAGTCAACAATTCGTTGAACATATAAGGAGGGAGATTGTATGAAAGATTTGACACGGGTCAAGAGTTAATTCAAATTTGTATAAGGGGTTTTTGTGTGATAACACACTTGCAGTTAGGCTGCCAAGCTTTCGCACCATCATATTAATATTGAAGGTTTGAATGAACAACAACACTTGAGTGAGCTACCACCAAGTTTTTATAGGCTGGAGTTATAGCTATTTCACGACTGCCACGCCGATCATCAGACTCCTTTAAGTGGTGCTTGGTCTTTGTTCAATTTTAATTGAAAAAACTTTCTATGCCCAGGTAGGACTCGAACTCGGACCAAGCTCCCTCCGAGCCATATGCATACGCATTGCGCCACCGAGGTCACTTGATCAAGTCGGTCCAATTTTAAGTTTTCTTGTTTTGACAATTGCATTTGAAACCAGCATTTTTACTAGCTACACACAAGTTGTTGTTGTACATTCGGTTTCTTTCTTTTTCTCCGTACTCGATTTATAAGTCAACAATTCGTTGAACATATAAGGAGGGAGATTGTATGAAAGATTTGACACGGGTCAAGAGTTAATTCAAATTTGTATAAGGGGTTTTTGTGTGATAACACACTTGCAGTTAGGCTGCCAAGCTTTCGCACCATCATATTAATATTGAAGGTTTGAATGAACAACAACACTTGAGTGAGCTACCACCAAGTTTTTATAGGCTGGAGTTATAGCTATTTCACGACTGCCACGCCGATCATCAGACTCCTTTAAGTGGTGCTTGGTCTTTGTTCAATTTTAATTGAAAAAACTTTCTATGCCCAGGTAGGACTCGAACTCGGACCAAGCTCCCTCCGAGCCATATGCATACGCATTGCGCCACCGAGGTCACTTGATCAAGTCGGTCCAATTTTAAGTTTTCTTGTTTTGACAATTGCATTTGAAACCAGCATTTTTACTAGCTACACACAAGTTGTTGTTGTACATTCGGTTTCTTTCTTTTTCTCCGTACTCGATTTATAAGTCAACAATTCGTTGAACATATAAGGAGGGAGATTGTATGAAAGATTTGACACGGGTCAAGAGTTAATTCAAATTTGTATAAGGGGTTTTTGTGTGATAACACACTTGCAGTTAGGCTGCCAAGCTTTCGCACCATCATATTAATATTGAAGGTTTGAATGAACAACAACACTTGAGTGAGCTACCACCAAGTTTTTATAGGCTGGAGTTATAGCTATTTCACGACTGCCACGCCGATCATCAGACTCCTTTAAGTGGTGCTTGGTCTTTGTTCAATTTTAATTGAAAAAACTTTCTATGCCCAGGTAGGACTCGAACTCGGACCAAGCTCCCTCCGAGCCATATGCATACGCATTGCGCCACCGAGGTCACTTGATCAAGTCGGTCCAATTTTAAGTTTTTCTTGTTTTGACAATTGCATTTGAAACCAGCATTTTTACTAGCTACACACAAGTTGTTGTTGTACATTCGGTTTCTTTCTTTTTCTCCGTACTCGATTTATAAGTCAACAATTCGTTGAACATATAAGGAGGGAGATTGTATGAAAGATTTGACACGGGTCAAGAGTTAATTCAAATTTGTATAAGGGGTTTTTGTGTGATAACACACTTGCAGTTAGGCTGCCAAGCTTTCGCACCATCATATTAATATTGAAGGTTTGAATGAACAACAACACTTGAGTGAGCTACCACCAAGTTTTTATAGGCTGGAGTTATAGCTATTTCACGACTGCCACGCCGATCATCAGACTCCTTTAAGTGGTGCTTGGTCTTTGTTCAATTTTAATTGAAAAAACTTTCTATGCCCAGGTAGGACTCGAACTCGGACCAAGCTCCCTCCGAGCCATATGCATACGCATTGCGCCACCGAGGTCACTTGATCAAGTCGGTCCAATTTTAAGTTTTCTTGTTTTGACAATTGCATTTGAAACCAGCATTTTTACTAGCTACACACAAGTTGTTGTTGTACATTCGGTTTCTTTCTTTTTCTCCGTACTCGATTTATAAGTCAACAATTCGTTGAACATATAAGGAGGGAGATTGTATGAAAGATTTGACACGGGTCAAGAGTTAATTCAAATTTGTATAAGGGGTTTTTGTGTGATAACACACTTGCAGTTAGGCTGCCAAGCTTTCGCACCATCATATTAATATTGAAGGTTTGAATGAACAACAACACTTGAGTGAGCTACCACCAAGTTTTTATAGGCTGGAGTTATAGCTATTTCACGACTGCCACGCCGATCATCAGACTCCTTTAAGTGGTGCTTGGTCTTTGTTCAATTTTAATTGAAAAAACTTTCTATGCCCAGGTAGGACTCGAACTCGGACCAAGCTCCCTCCGAGCCATATGCATACGCATTGCGCCACCGAGGTCACTTGATCAAGTCGGTCCAATTTTAAGTTTTCTTGTTTTGACAATTGCATTTGAAACCAGCATTTTTACTAGCTACACACAAGTTGTTGTTGTACATTCGGTTTCTTTCTTTTTCTCCGTACTCGATTTATAAGTCAACAATTCGTTGAACATATAAGGAGGGAGATTGTATGAAAGATTTGACACGGGTCAAGAGTTCTCTTCTCTCACTCTTGACCCGTGTCAAATCTTTCATACAATCTCCCTCCTCTTCTCTCACTCTTGACCCGTGTCAAATCTTTCATACAATCTCCCTCCTTATATGTTCAACGAATTGTTGACTTATAAATCGAGTACGGAGAAAAAGAAAGAAACCGAATGTACAACAACAACTTGTGTGTAGCTAGTAAAAATGCTGGTTTCAAATGCAATTGTCAAAACAAGAAAACTTAAAATTGGACCGACTTGATCAAGTGACCTCGGTGGCGCAATGCGTATGCATATGGCTCCAGTCGATCTTGAACTGTGGAGGTGAGCGTACGTTAAGCGACTTTCCCAGTGTTTTCAAATAGAATCGTGTGTGCAAGTACAAGTTTAGCCAAGCTATTTTTTAATAGTGCAATAGCACAGTGGTAGAGGTGGCGGAACGCGGTGCGAAGGGTCGCCAGTTCGAATCCCGGTCGGGCATCAAAATAATCGAAGCTTTTTTTCACAACCGAGAGGTAGAAAACTTCATCGAGTTGGAAGAAAAACAACAAAAACAAAACAACAACAAAGCGGGAGCATCGAAAGGTGTTCCAGCGAAAACAACAACAACAACAACGATGAAGCCGGCAACGGCAGCTAAACCGGGGACATCGAAAGGTGCCCTGGCAACAGTTTCCGATGCGGCAACGGCAGCATCTTCCGATATGGAAACGGCACCAGCTGATGCGCCAAAGAAGAGGAGGAGGAGGATACGGAGTGTCCCCAACTTGGTAAAGCGTCGCTCTATCACCACAGCTGAGCTGCAAGCTGTAGGGAAGGAGACGGCGCGCAATGCCAAAACAACAGCAGCAACCCAAATACAAAAACAATTGGCCTCCTCGCCATCCGATGATGACGAGGAAATAGCATATATGTCCGATGGTGGAGAGGGGCTCTACACAACGGGTGATAGTCCAAAATATGTAGACTTGACTACACCAGAGGCGTCCGCAGAGGAAGACGCATGCGAAGAGAGGAGCATCCAAGCTCAAATTGGTGCAATCCAGGGGCAGATCGTTAGCCTTCAAAGCGATCTTGCTACCATGGTCCAGGCTTTGAAGGAAAAGCAACAAGCGCGGAGGGAAAAAGAAAGACAGGAGCGCGAAAATAAAAACCGTCTTCAGGCCCCGCCAAAGGGGGCCCAGCAAAAAAGTGTTGATGCGGAGCTGCAACCGTCAACAAAGCAGCCCCATCAACCACAGCTACAACAAAAACAGCCGCCCAAGCAGCAGGCAAAAGAACAACAACAACAACAGCCGCCCAAGCAGCAGGCAAAACAACAACAACAACAGCCGCCCAAGCAGCAGGCAAAACAACAACAACAGCAACAGCAGCAGAATCAACAGCAGCAGAACCAACAGCAGCAGCATCAACAGCAGCAGAGACAACAGCAGAAGAACCAGCAACAACAGAAGCAACAGCAGCAGCCACAGCCGCCACAGAAAACCAAAAAAGAAAAGGTGCCACCCATCAATGTCTACAAGATGGACCTAAAAGAGACAATAGAAATATGTAAGTCGGCCATAGGCCAAAATTTTACTATAAAAAGATTATCCGTAGATAGACATGCTATCCACTGCCTCACAGTGGAACAGCATAAAATTGTTAAGGATTTGCTAAAGCAAACCACTACTGAGTTCTTCAGCTTCACGCCGAAAGTTGAAAAATTTCAAACGGTCCTGTTGAAGGGCATAGATTCCTGCACGGAACCGAAAGAGCTCTTAAATGAGCTCCGCCAAAAAGCGAGCGACGATCTCGACTTCATCGAGGTCAAGCCTTTCGCCACAGTCAGAGCCAGACGGGAGAAGCGAACTTTGCCGTTCTTCCTAGTTCAGCTCTCACCCAGCAGCAAACTGGATAGTTTGAGGAGTATCTCCGTCCTCAACTACCAGGTTGTAACATGGGATAAATTAAAGAGGCGCGGCGACATGCTTCAATGCATGCGCTGCCAAAGGTTCGGTCACGCCGCAGCAAACTGCGAAATGCAGTCTCGCTGTGTCAAGTGTGGAGAGAACCACATAAGAGGTGAATGTAAGTTAGGACAGGAACGGGTCGAAGACAAGACCCTCCTTAAATGTGCACTCTGCCGGAAAGACGGGCACCCCGCTAACTATCGGGGATGTCCCTTCTTTCAGGATCTGAAACAAAAAAAGGCAAAGCAAATAGAGGTAGAAAAACGCCCACCAACGTCGCGTGCTCCTACAACAACGCCCGTAAATCCCCAAGTTTCCTACGCCCAAATGGCGGCAGGAAGGGAAAGTACGGTACAGCCTGCGCCAAAGGCAGCCCCACAGGCCCTCGTGCCTAAGGCTCCGGATGCGCAGGCCGAAATAAGAAGCATGTTGCTGGCCATAACTGGCCAGTTAGCAGGTCTTCAAAAACAGATAAGTGAGCAGGCGAAGAGGGTGGACCATATCTACTCTGTTTTGCCGAGCTTTACGCAATTTATAGGTTAAGGGCGCGCTGCCGGAGAGGCCCTTTAGGATCCTTGCTGTGAATGTAAATTCACTGATTAGGACCGAACGTAGAGCAAATCTTTTCCAATTGTTGAAAGACCAAAGTCCAGATGTGTTTATGGCCAGCGAAACTAAGCTAAGTCAGAAACATAAATTGACACACAATAATTACAATATCGTACGAAGAGATCGGCCCAACTCCACGCTAGGAGGAGGCGTCGCAATCTTTGTGCGAAAAGGCATTAGTTATAAAGTTATATACAATAGTGAAGTACGCAGATTTCGGCTGCTTGAGGCGTGCATCGTGTGCATTCCTCTCCAACATGGGAAGCGGATGTATGTGATCGCGGCTTATGCACCGGAATCACCTCAGCCAGCTGACTTTTTGACAGAGCTCGAAAAACTTTTTCAATCCTTACAACTGAACTCGGTAGAGAATTACTATCTCATGGCCGGTGATTTCAATGCCAAACATATAGATTGGGGAAATCAAGTACACAATCCGAGAGGTAACCATCTGTTCAATTGGATGGGTCAATACAATATTGAGTATATGCTCGACCTGCTGGCTACGGATAGACCATCGTTTCCAAGAAGCGGTGCCTATCTGGATCTATTGCTAAAAGACTCAAGACTGACAATTACTGACACTGTGGGTCAACGGACTAGGAACTGCCTACAAACAATTGAATACGACAGTGACCACTGCGGACTCGCCACAGTAATACAGCTGCCGAACGAGCTTGCGGAGTTGGAGGAGTATGTACCGGCACACTCTTACAATTACAGTAAGATGCGCTGGCCACGCTTCTCCAACGCCTTATCGAGCGAAATTCGTGCAAATAATATATCCCCACCAAATGACAGGAATTTGACAAATAACGAAATTGACCAGTACTTAGAACAAATGGACGAAACTATCCTACGAACTATGAACAGAACAATACCAAAATACAAAGAACGTAACGCAACAGACATGTACCGTAACGCGACTATTGACGCACTACACAGACAAAAAAGTGGACTACTGACAAGACTTAAACTCTTGTACCGACGGTTTACTGACTCACGCGATCTGGAGATTAGGACACTGAAGTCGTCAATTAAAAACGTCAACCAATTGATCAAAGAAAACTATAGGTTGTCTATTAATTTGTATTGGAATAATAAAATTCGGGCCGTTAACTCTAGCGACCCGAGTATGTTTCCAAAAATTAATAAGATATTTAGACGGAATGATCAAAACGAACTTCCGTGTCTTAAGCTCCAGAGAACGACAGAAAACAGAGACGCACTTCTGACAGCAGGCATAGATCCAGAGAACGCCGTCTTGGACGATGATCTCTTTATTGTCGAAGATCCGCAGGAGAAAGTGGAGGCAGTGGGAGCTGCTTTCCAGCAAGTGTATAAGGTGAATGCTTGCACTCGCCCGAACCACGACCTGGAGAACAGAGCCTTACTCCACCATTTCTACCTTCGTAACGACATAACGCAATGGCGATCGGAGAACCTCGGTTTCACCGGGTTCAATGAAGAACACTTGGCGAACGCCATCATCGCCGAGCGAAATGGGGACAATTCCCTGTTAGTAACGAAGGTTGAGCTCCAGCTCATCTTCGATTCATTAAAGAAAAAGAAGTCAGCAGGAGTCGATGGTATATCCAACATTGTACTACGACATCTTCCTCAGGATGCAGTTGACATATATGCCACACTGTTTAACAACGCACTGAATAATGCATATTATCCAATGCGGTGGAAGACAGCTGTGGTTCATCCTCTCCCGAAAAAGGGAAAGGACAACTCCAATCCGGCGAATCTCCGGTCGATAAGTCTTCTACCGAGTATCAGCAAGGTATTCGAGAAAGTTGTAAATAGAACTCTGTCCAAGTGGGCGGAGGACAATAATATCATACCGGATAATCAGTTCGGTTTTCGGGCGGGACATGACACCATACATGCCGCGTCTAAACTCGTTTCTGATATCCAATGGAACAAATCTAAAAGACAGTGTACGGGTGCCTGTCTGGTTGACTTGGAGAAGGCTTTCGACACCGTGTGGTTAGAAGGTCTTTATCTAAAGCTGACCAGGCTTGGCATAAGTAAACCACTTTTGTATATGCTTTATGACATGCTCAATGGTAGAAAGTTTGTTGTCAAAAGTGGCAATGTAACTTCTACCGCAGTATTCGACATTAAAAATGGTCTTCAGCAGGGAGCGGTTAACTCGCCGATTCTATTCAGCATTTACACCAGCGATCTGATAGGTAGTCTAACTCAGGCAATTGCGTACGCCGATGACCTAATTGCGTACAGAACGGCTACAACAGTTGAGGTCATCAGAATTCTTCTGCAGCGTGACTTCGACAAGATTCAGCGATATTGTGATGACTGGAAGCTGAAAATCAACTTTCAGAAATCAGAAACTATTCTGTTTAGGACTCCGTTGGCTGGAGCCCCAAGGGATACGAGAAAGAACTGGCGCAAGCTGGTGATCGTGGGACCACATGGACATCCACTGGCAAGTAGAAGTGTAGTAAAGTACCTTGGCATCTGGTTGGATCAGTATTTGTATTTCGACAGACATATAAATGCTGCTCTGACCAGGGCTAGGGGAGCTTTTGCCCTGGCGAAGCCGTTATTTTATAGCTGCCGGCTTGACACCAGGGTAAAGGTGATTTGCTACATGGCCCTCATCAGGCCGATGATTGCCTATGGATGCCCGGTGTGGTTCAACGTTGCCCCATCTCAAATGGAAAAGATTCGGGTGTTTGAGAGGCAGTGCTTACGGCGCTGCCTTGGATTGCACAGAACACCAGAGTCCGAGTACACACACTATTATTCCAACAGGGTTCTATACAACGGAGCCAACATAAACAGAATAGATAATTTCTTATTTAAGCTGATTCGGGGTCACATTGCAAGAGCGATGTCCTCGGCCAATAGCTTAATTTTTGGGGCTTACTACCCCAACACTGAATACTTCGAGAGTGTGCGTTTAAGTGGCTATGTTCCACCTAACGCATTCCTCTATCTAGACAGTCGAGGGCTGATCCAGGATAGAGAGGCGGTTCCGCTAATCTACCACGTCGGCCGTAGAACTGTGGATAGGCGGCTTCGATATGAGCGAGACGTGCTCGCACAAGGCGGCGCTGAGCGAATTCGGTTCAGTAGGACTGTGTCCGATCGGGACCGAAAAGATAGGAAGAAGCAGGAGAACCAGTTTTGGTGGCTCAATCCTGAACTTGATAGTTAAAGTCGACTTGTCTTCTTTTTTTGAAGTGTCTTGGCCGACTTACATATAGGTGTAGGTATTAGTTTTAAGTAGGAACAGTTGGGGTGGCACCAAAAAAAAAAAAAAAAAAAAAAAAAAAAAAAAATTACAAAACCAACAAAAATCAAAAAAAAAAATTACAAAACCAACAAAAATAAAAAAAAAAATTACAAAAACAACAAAAATCAACAAAAAAAAAAATATAAAACCGAAAACGCTGCTGTGGCTGTTCTAGTTTTTAAGTAGTTTTAAGTAGTTTTAAGTAGTTAAGTAATTTTACATAGTTTTAAAAACTAGTAATATAAGTAGTTTTAATTAGTTTTATTATAGTCTTAGGTAGTTTGTAAGTTTTAAATAAAAAAAAAAAATGATAAAGAAACCAAGTTTTTGTCAATTCTTTCTTGGTAAAAAGTAAAACCGACAAGGAATTATAGGATTAATTAGTTTTTAGGCCGAAAGGCATTAGTATTAAGTTATGATAATATAGTTTAACTTAGAGCGCCCGTTTAGGGCCAGTAAGTTAGTTGTAAGTTATTGATAAGTAGGCTAGTTTTATGAATTTTTGTCTAGCTTTAAGATAGTTATAAGTTTGAATTAAATAAAAAAAAAAAAAAAAAAAAAAAAAAATAAAAAAAAAAAAAAAAAAAAAAAAAAAAAAAAAAAAAAATGCATATGGCTCGGAGGGAGCTTGGTCCGAGTTCGAGTCCTACCTGGGCATAGAAAGTTTTTTCAATTAAAATTGAACAAAGACCAAGCACCACTTAAAGGAGTCTGATGATCGGCGTGGCAGTCGTGAAATAGCTATAACTCCAGCCTATAAAAACTTGGTGGTAGCTCATTCAAGTGTTGTTGTTCATTCAAACCTTCAATATTAATATGATGGTGCGAAAGCTTGGCAGCCTAACTGCAAGTGTGTTATCACACAAAAACCCCTTATACAAATTTGAATTAACTCTTGACCCGTGTCAAATCTTTCATACAATCTCCCTCCTTATATGTTCAACGAATTGTTGACTTATAAATCGAGTACGGAGAAAAAGAAAGAAACCGAATGTACAACAACAACTTGTGTGTAGCTAGTAAAAATGCTGGTTTCAAATGCAATTGTCAAAACAAGAAAACTTAAAATTGGACCGACTTGATCAAGTGACCTCGGTGGCGCAATGCGTATGCATATGGCTCGGAGGGAGCTTGGTCCGAGTTCGAGTCCTACCTGGGCATAGAAAGTTTTTTCAATTAAAATTGAACAAAGACCAAGCACCACTTAAAGGAGTCTGATGATCGGCGTGGCAGTCGTGAAATAGCTATAACTCCAGCCTATAAAAACTTGGTGGTAGCTCATTCAAGTGTTGTTGTTCATTCAAACCTTCAATATTAATATGATGGTGCGAAAGCTTGGCAGCCTAACTGCAAGTGTGTTATCACACAAAAACCCCTTATACAAATTTGAATTAACTCTTGACCCGTGTCAAATCTTTCATACAATCTCCCTCCTTATATGTTCAACGAATTGTTGACTTATAAATCGAGTACGGAGAAAAAGAAAGAAACCGAATGTACAACAACAACTTGTGTGTAGCTAGTAAAAATGCTGGTTTCAAATGCAATTGTCAAAACAAGAAAACTTAAAATTGGACCGACTTGATCAAGTGACCTCGGTGGCGCAATGCGTATGCATATGGCTCGGAGGGAGCTTGGTCCGAGTTCGAGTCCTACCTGGGCATAGAAAGTTTTTTCAATTAAAATTGAACAAAGACCAAGCACCACTTAAAGGAGTCTGATGATCGGCGTGGCAGTCGTGAAATAGCTATAACTCCAGCCTATAAAAACTTGGTGGTAGCTCACTCAAGTGTTGTTGTTCATTCAAACCTTCAATATTAATATGATGGTGCGAAAGCTTGGCAGCCTAACTGCAAGTGTGTTATCACACAAAAACCCCTTATACAAATTTGAATTAACTCTTGACCCGTGTCAAATCTTTCATACAATCTCCCTCCTTATATGTTCAACGAATTGTTGACTTATAAATCGAGTACGGAGAAAAAGAAAGAAACCGAATGTACAACAACAACTTGTGTGTAGCTAGTAAAAATGCTGGTTTCAAATGCAATTGTCAAAACAAGAAAACTTAAAATTGGACCGACTTGATCAAGTGACCTCGGTGGCGCAATGCGTATGCATATGGCTCGGAGGGAGCTTGGTCCGAGTTCGAGTCCTACCTGGGCATAGAAAGTTTTTTCAATTAAAATTGAACAAAGACCAAGCACCACTTAAAGGAGTCTGATGATCGGCGTGGCAGTCGTGAAATAGCTATAACTCCAGCCTATAAAAACTTGGTGGTAGCTCACTCAAGTGTTGTTGTTCATTCAAACCTTCAATATTAATATGATGGTGCGAAAGCTTGGCAGCCTAACTGCAAGTGTGTTATCACACAAAAACCCCTTATACAAATTTGAATTAACTCTTGACCCGTGTCAAATCTTTCATACAATCTCCCTCCTTATATGTTCAACGAATTGTTGACTTATAAATCGAGTACGGAGAAAAAGAAAGAAACCGAATGTACAACAACAACTTGTGTGTAGCTAGTAAAAATGCTGGTTTCAAATGCAATTGTCAAAACAAGAAAACTTAAAATTGGACCGACTTGATCAAGTGACCTCGGTGGCGCAATGCGTATGCATATGGCTCGGAGGGAGCTTGGTCCGAGTTCGAGTCCTACCTGGGCATAGAAAGTTTTTTCAATTAAAATTGAACAAAGACCAAGCACCACTTAAAGGAGTCTGATGATCGGCGTGGCAGTCGTGAAATAGCTATAACTCCAGCCTATAAAAACTTGGTGGTAGCTCACTCAAGTGTTGTTGTTCATTCAAACCTTCAATATTAATATGATGGTGCGAAAGCTTGGCAGCCTAACTGCAAGTGTGTTATCACACAAAAACCCCTTATAAAAATGCGTACTATTATATTATATTTTGTCCGTTAACTGTGCACTGTGCAGTCTTATTTAACAGAAACTTTGATTACATAGAAAGTATCAAAGCTACAAATTGTAGGTCATCGCAACAAATTAGCATTTAATTAACTATATACCAGTTCAGATACCAAAATTATTTGATTTTGTCAAAAATTGTCCGCCAAAATAAGGGAGGTGCAAAAATGCCATCTTTCTGCGATTTTCTGTTGAAGAATTTTTTTTTACAGACATTTTATACAGTTTAGCAAAATGTCAATATAAGATAAAATAAATGAATTATAAAAAATAAAAAAGATAAAACAAACATCATGTCGTAAGTTTCATTCAATTTGTGTGAATTTGAATTTCCGTATTCTACACAGTTTCAACGTTTTTGGGAGAGTTTCGTCGGTGCATTTTAAATATTTTACAGTTTTTGATTTTCTGTGCACAAAATATAGAATCGCACTTATTATTTTCTATCAATTTTTAAATACTGTTTTTATTAAGGTCTGTGGAAAAATAAATAAGATAATATCTATACAAACAACGTGTGTAGAAGATTAAATAAATCGTATATATTATAGTCAAAGAAGATCCATATAGGAACTAATAAAATGTATGTGAAAGTGAAGATTAAAACAAATAAGTACCATAATGTGTTATTCTAATATAAAGGTTTATCATTATCATCAACAAAGCAATCAGATAACAACGATTACTACAAAGACCCCGGGCGTCATGTCGTTGGGAAGTAATTTCTACTTTCGATTTCGATTTAGACAGGATAGGTATAATATGTTTTAAATTTCTAGAAGAGAAAAAAGAATTCTAGATTTTAGTTGTAACCTTAGTAAGGTTTTAAACAAAATATTTGTACATAATGTACTTACTTGAGATTTTATTTATTAATAAACATTGGTTTTGTTGCTTTTTATCTTAATTGAATAAGGAAATACATTTAAAAAAAAATAAAAATATTAAAAGTTCAAGATTTTAAAACTTGTTCATATTGTAAAGTAATCTTTTCAAGTCTAATTCAAGCACCTGTAACTACCTATTTAGGTATATGTTTTCTCTTCGGATAGTTTCATCTTCAATTCCTGGGTTAAATCGACCTGTCAATTGTCATATTCATCCATCATCCATCGTACTTCGTAGTGTTATTTGTTAGTAAAATAGCGATTTAGATTGAACCGAAATTAGTACTAAATTCAACAAGTAGTTAAACATGCATAATGTCTGTTTGGTAACTCGAAACGTTGTGCAACATCGTACGACGTCGCAGAATTTTCTGTCAAATCCCATAGAAAAATATGACAAGTAGCAACTTGTAACAAGAAGTTGGAGTAACCAAACAGACATATAGTTGAGAAATATGTCAAAAAAGAACTGTTTATTTCTTTCCATATATCTTTCCTTCGTTTCTACTCACTGAGTTAGAATATATTTTATAGTACATGAGTCAAAAGCCAGAATGTGAAAGTCAACAATAGAATTTTGATTCATAAATCAATTGTGACTTATGACAGCACATGAGATTCTTGTTAAGGGTGATCTTCTGACCCATACCATTAATGGAAATTAACGAGGTTCTTTTCTCATATTATGTTTTTCTTAAAACAACAAATTGCAACATTTTTTTTTTTCAAATTATAATTAATTATATCAAAATTCATTCAAACTACACAATTTTTAAAATGTTCTGCAGTAGAAAAAAAGAAATATAAATTATAAGGGTATTCATGGAATGTTGTAAAACATAATAAGTTTACTATTTGGTTAAGTTTATGATTTGGGTAATGAAATGTCAAATTTTACATGAGAAATGATTTTCACAATTTGGTTAAAATTCCCCAAGGATTTTGCTGCGGAAAATTAACCAAATTTTTTTAATAAACATAACCAAACTTCATTGTGACTTTGAGAATTAGACGTGTTCAGAAATATAATATCTGAGAGAACTAAGAAGAGATTATCTGGCGATAAAACTATTTTTTGAAAAAAACAAAAAAATAAGGACGTCTACATTTTCTGACTATTATTTAATAGTATTGTTAATTTACACAAATCTACATAACGGGCATAGCATATGGATAAACAAAAGTAAATGTTTTTACTTGTAAGTATTTGTTGTGCTTTCTGAATTCTCATCGAAGTGAAAGGAACCATTCCTAACTTTCTACCTTTAGCGGCGAAATCGTTTTGTCATCTTATTCCCTTTAGGATTAAAAAAACGCGACTTTAATTGTCGTGTATATTCCGAGACATTTGGATCCGATTTCGTGTTGGTTTGGGAGAGATTGTCTTTTTAAAAATAAATTCTAGATCTGAACGCATTTATTTGTAATTTTGAAGTTTAATATTTGACGTGTAGCGAACAGCTGATTCAAATACACAGCATTTAACTAAATTAATTAAAAGGACGTTCCTCCAAACTTTTGTGTAAAACTTACGAAGGACGTTGCATGAATATCCTTAATTTATCCATCCGGAAATTTTAAAAAGTAATTTTAAAAATTAGTGCTAATTAAAATTTTAATTTTTTGAAATTTTATTTTGCAAAATTTATAAAGTTATTTAAAAAAATTGGATTTTTCAAAATTAATTTTTGAATATTTTAATAAAATAATTATTTTATAAAATAAAAATATGTAAAATAATTGATTTGTTGTATCGAAGTTAGTCCACTATATTGATTTTATTCCTCAACTGGTCAAGGATCAATTGCTTGTAGGATAAACAACACTATAAGAAAACTTAAATGTTTGTTTTCACTTCTCTATATGATTGCGATCTTTGCTGTGAATGATCTATGAGTATACAATGTCTCGATGAAAGGAAGAAATATTTCTGTACGAACTTTTTCTTTGTTGTGACAAATTATTCAATAACCTCAATATAGAGTAGGTTTATTTGTTTCAAGTGTCAATGGAAAGAATTTAAATCAGCCATTTTTAATTTTTCAGATTTTTTTTAAATCCATTCGCAATTTGAGTGTTGGCAATTAGAGATCGAATCGGATGTTTTTGCCTAATTGTGAAAACGTGCCGGTGATGGTAGATATTTTTAAAATGGGAAATACTAATGAATCAATATAGCTATCTCTCACTGTCATTCAAAACAATTATTAGGTACAGACAACTGAATTTAGTGTCATCTATACACATCAAGGTTTCAGTACTTTAAGTATACAGGGTGTCCCGAAATCACCGCCTCAGAAGAAAACCATGAGTTCCTGAGGTCATTTCAAGTCGAAAAACTTAAGAGCTAATTTTCTCGTTTTCGCTTCGTTTTCGACTTATAACGGTTTTTATGATTTTTGTTCTTTTTTCTTTTGACTGGCTTTAACTTTGCCAAACTACAACCGATTTTTGAAATTTTTTTTTATTTAAACAAGAACAGTTAGACACTTGTATCTACCATACAACTATTTTCTGTGTGGATAGTGGATCATAATAATGCAAAAAAAATTATACTTAATAACGTGTTTTTGTGAAAAAAAATCATATCGAAGTCAAAAAACCAACCTAAAAATGCTTAAAAAATGTGCTTGAAAATAATTTGCGGGAAAACCGTTATCCACACAGAAAAAAGTTGTATGGTAGATACAAGTGTCTAACTGTTCTTGTTTAAATAAAAAAAATTTCAAAAATCGGTTGTAGTTTGGCAAAGTTAGAGCCAGTCAATTAAGAAAAAAGAATAAAAGTCATAAAAACCGTTATAAGTCGAAAACGAAGCGAAAACGAGAAAATTAGCTCTTAAGTTTTTCGGCTTGAAATGACCTCAGGAACTCATGGTTTTCTTCTGAGGCGGTGATTTCGGGACACCCTGTATATGTACCTTCACTGACATATTGTCCCTCATATCACAAGCTGACGTAACTGCATTTTTAGCATTTTAGGAAAACGCATGTTTTAGCTATAATTCTTCTTTTAACCATTCAATGGATCGTTAAATTCAAAAATAGAAATCCTGCAGTTAACAAATCAATATGAGGAAAATCGTTTTAACAAGAGCCAATGGCCGCCGATATGCCGATAGGGTATCTAAGATCGTTTTGCATCGTCTGGAAAGCCTACGAACATTTCTCCATTTTTTGGTGTCTGTTTTATCATCATCATCTTCATTGTATCCTATTTCCTCAGACCAGTAAGAACCAGCGTTTCCACTTTCGGAAAAAAGTCAAAGTAGACTCCAAGAAAAAAGTGAAGAAGATTGAGAAAAATCGAAGTGGATTTCAAAATGAAACTTTTAATATAAATTTTATCTAAATAAACGAAAAATTACTAAAAACAAAAACTGTTTATAATACTTATTAAATTTATTTACCAAAAAATGTATACATTATTTGTAACTTCGTTTTCAGATGTATATTTTGTATACATGGTTTTAAAACAAAATCGTTAATTTTATTTAACAAAAAAAAAAAACTTAAAACAAAAAATTCTCTCGGTTAAAAACTCTTACGTCAGTTCGTGAGATAGGGGATTTATGGCATGCCCAATTATTTGTTTTGTTGCTGTTGTTATTCAAGTTCAAGTGTAGATTTTTAGAACAAAGCTGGCTGTAAAAAGTTTGTTATTTGATTGTAGCGCCACCTTAAGTAAATAAGGAAATAAAAATTCATTAACTAGAATCTAACTGACAGAAGTCAACATATTCTATATGTCTAGGTATCTCTGTAAACAAAACATCTACATATATGAATAAACAACTTTATATATTTTCTTTATTTTCTTTATCTTCTTTTTTTTATTTATTAATTCTCATAATTTATTCGATATAGAAAACCATCATTTATCAAGTTTAAATAAAATCCTACCTAGATTTGCACAACCAAGTGTAAAAGAACAGAAAAAAAGAAGAAAATACAAAATTCCAAAGGTACATATGTATGTATACAGGTATATTTATTATTACCTATGTGATAAAAGGTGCGGGAAAACTCATTTAACTAAAACATGTCGTCTGGCCATCATAATTTCCATAATTAAAACAGATCGGTAAGTGACTTTGCGTGCCGGACATATAAAGCCATTTTAATTGTCAAAAAGAAAATTAATTGTCTTTCTTCTATGTGGGATAAAAATTGTGAATATACATAATAACTTCTCAAAGCATAATATAAGCTTATATGTATACACATTATGAATAGTAGGTACCTTTAATAATGTCCTTTTTTCCCATTCGAAGGACGATTACATTATTTTTTTTTTATTCAAGCAAAGTTTTGCGATATGGGTAAGCGTTTACATCAGGCAACAAAAAGAAAACACAAATGAAATCAGGAAATCATTATGAAAAGGAAAACGGAGTAAAAATTAAGCTTACAACATCGTTGTCGCGCTTTATAGTTTTGCAAGGACAGAAAACGAAAGCTACCTACATTATTTGTTTTATTCTTTTGGTTTTGTTCACATACTCGAGATTCAAAGAATTTTGACAGTGAGGATTAAAAAAAATAAAAAAAAGGTTTTTGTTGTTATATACTAGAACAGCGATTTCAAATTGATTTAATTTCAAACATAAAGAAAGACACAATAATTGAGACAACGATGTTTTCAATTCAATGATTACAAGTTCGTTAATTTGATGAACTTGGATTTGAATTCCTTCTAAAAAGATACCTCCCTTAAATTCACAGCAATTTTTTGTTTCAAAGGAAAATGTTTGTTCAAAATTATTCGATTTATTTTATGCATACAGTAAAACCCGCTTATAATAACTTAAAAATTGGAAGGTTAAAAATGTGACTAAAAACCCTGATTGCGCTTGTATTCGCTATGTATGGGATCTTAACACCCTTTGCATGGGATATTCGAAAATAAAGTATGTCATCTGAAAGGTCAGTAATTGGTCATAAAAGGTCAGTTAGTTTTAGTAATTATTCAACCGTACCAAGCCGATTTTTCAAGTGGTACGCTTATTTTTTGAATATCCCATAAATTTTGAATTTTTTTTTTATTTAAAATTCATAAAAATCTCATTTGGTTAACCAACTGAAACCAACAGACCTTTTTTAACCAATTATTGACCTCTCAGATGTTAGGTATAATTTTTTCGAACATCCCACATTTGACATTTTATTTTAAATTCATAAAAAGCTTATATGGCTAAAATCCCATGTGGCTCACAGATTAGTGAAACCAAGTGGTCTCACCTTTCACATCTCATACTTTTTTCCGAATATCCCACAGTTGAATTTTTGTTTTAAAATTCATTCAAGTGATGAACAATTTCTAAAATAAATGACTAATGACTGACCTTTCAGATGACATACATACTTTTTTCCCGAATATCCCGCATCTTTTGAAATTGTTTTTTTAAATTCATAAGAAGCACATATTGCTGACCAATTACTGAAACCATGTGACCTTATCTGACTTATAATTGACCATACATACTTTTTTCGAATATCCCATATTTGATTTTTTATTAAATTCACAAAAATCTTGTATGGCTGATAAATTACTGAAACAAAGTGATCTGACCTCTCAGATGTCATATTTTTTTTCGAATATCCCACAATTGAATTTTATTTAAATTCATAAAAATCCTATGCGAATGACCAATTTCTACAAACAATTGACGTTTTCTGAGCAATTACTGACCTTCCAGGTGACATAAATACTTTTTTTTCAAATATCCCACATTTGAATTTATTTTAAAATTCATAAAAAGCCCATATGGCTGACCAATTACTGAAACCATGTGAGCTTTTCTGACTAATTATTGACATTTCATACTTTTGTTCGAATATCCAACATTTGACATTTTTTAAAAATGAAAATTGACAAATTAATCTTTTTTTAAATCCATAAAAATCCTATGAGGATGACAAATTTCTGCCATCAATTGACATATTCTGATTTTTCAGATGACATTCATCCTTTTTTTTGAATATCCCAAATTTTTTTTTTAATTCATATAAATCCTATGTAAATGACCAGTTTCTACAACCAATTTATGATTTCTGCACAATCAGAAACCTTTCAGAAATTTTGAAATTTTTTTAAAACTCATAAAAATCCCATGTGGCTGATCTGCAATTATTGAACCCATCCGAAATTTTTAGATCAATTACTGACCTTTAATATTTTTTTTTAATATTCCATATTTGGGATGTTATGATCCGAGGGCGCTTGTATCCCATATTACGAAAATTTCGTAACCAAGGAACTAAGATGAATAGAGATACATACTGGAGACTGTTGTTGGTTGAGGCCCAATTTCAACCCCGGATTGTACCTCTACTCTTAGTATAGGATGTTATTACTAAATGGTGTCATCTTATTTAAATATAAAAAGCTCATTAATGAATTTTCAGTCACCACTGTCTCAACATTTAACTATATATAAACCTTTATTTGAATTTGCATTGCAGAAACATAAAATGTATGTCCTTCGTATAACAATTTATGTAAATAAAGCCCACATAAAATTATACACAAACTTATATTTTTCCAAACGGGTAATTTCATCCAACCAACGGACCAACCAAGCCATGAATATCTGTATAGTTGCGACTGATGCGCTCAGGGCTCAGGTGAATTTACACGTTTTTGGCATAATAATGGACATCGACATCGACATGACGCTGGGTAACTGCACAGTGGTAATACTGGTGCGACAATGGTCAGCTTCGCGAACTTTATTTACTTACCATGTCGTCCCTGTCCAGAGTGCTTAATGAGCAATGGCGAGAAAATAAACCGCACTCGGAACACCTATTTGGACCGGTACCGGGCTGCATATTAGATATAGAAGTCGGTGATGGCTGGTGGTGATGGTTATGTATATAGTGTTAGTGTTATACTTAGCATTAGCTACAATGTGTACTATAAAATCCTGCTATATATGAATGTCTGAGTCAGTGTTCGTTGTGTGCATATCTAATTAGGGTCCAACCATTGTTCGTGGTTTTTATTATGACATAGTTTTGCGTGGTTTTGCAGAACGGACGCACCAAACCACACGTTTGTCCTTCGCCCTTGTCGTTAGCCAAGAGGTGGCTGATTTAAGTTTGATATGTGATGGCAGCAGCAACCGTTCTTATCTATTCTAGCAGAAGAGTGCATCCGCAGGATAACCTGATTAATGTCATAAGCCGTCGGACGTTGGCGTCCTTCGGCAGCGCAGCGGCGGCGGCGGTGGTGGCGTTAGAGACACATATATAGCATAATGAATTAAGTCCTTAAAAAGTTTAATGACGGCGTGATGTGTTGGTAGTGTTGGTGGTTTAGAATCTGATTGCTCCTCAACAGGCGAGAATGTCACCCAGGAGTCACCATTCACCACCACTCTCTGCCATATCATATCGCATGTCGTGCTTATAGAGCATACCTTCTATACCAACCCAATACGAAGGGCCATCTAGCCCTTAATGGAATTACATCATTTCCAATATTAAAATAGCCGGTCCTATCGATTGTGAGTCCGTTTGCCAATTAGCACTTTGTTGCGGTTGTTAGTTAGTAACTGATGGGGTGAAGGATTGGCGTCCTATCCGTTGGATTGTGGGCGTTTTTACACCCTAATTTGGCAGATTTTGATGGAAACTCTGGTGATTAGGACCTCCGTAGGTAAGTTATTGTAAATAAATCCTTTGAGAATCGCATGAAAAGGCTTGCGTGTATGAAGTCTATATCATAAGTTCAGTTATTTTTCGACCTTTTTTTATTTTCATTTTCCCCTTTCAATGTATTAATTTATTCACCAGGTGGACTTTAATATATAACTTTACTGGCGGGAAGGGACCCAATATACACGACACGTTGTATTCAATTGGATTGATGTTATTTATTGAATAGGTTATCAGAGTGTTACTATCAGCGTAGATATATCCTTATATATAGATATAGGACATATCCTTTCAATAAAACTGACTTTAGCGGAAATAAAACGCAGTGTTAGTAAAAAAAAAAATTCAAAGTTGATTTATAGTGATTTAAGATAAGAAAATTGAAGTTTGTTTATTGGAAAAAACTTTTTGTGGAATGAAATAAGATATAAAAGGCTGTTGCTATTATTGGTGGATGGCGTGGGTGAATGAAGTTAGAATTTATATACGAATGACCATTCTTTGACCGGAAGACGAAGTGCGAATAATTTGAAAAGTTTTTGGGTCAAAAGAAAAAATAAATAGGTACACAAACCTTCCTAATAAAATATCAAAAAAATTAACCCAAATTTCTGGGCATGGGAATGCGCGAACGCAATGAATGATGAGTTCTTTTTTTCATCACTTTTAAATGGTATTAAATAATCTTACTAAGAATTTTATCTAGATTCAGAGCTAAATTGGGATGGGTTAAATTATTAAATTAGAGTTCCGATAAGCGAAAAGGTTTTCTGACTTCCTTTGTAGGTAGGTATATACTTATCATGAAATTATCACGACAGACGTCTAAGTGGTGACAATTTCATGGCAGCTGCGATATAAGTCGCGAATGTTATTATTTTTTTTTTTAAATTGGTCCTTGGTGGTATCTCTCTTTTCAAATCTTATTCAATAAAACGGTTTGGCTCCTATTGAAAACCGCGCGAAAGTAATCGCGGATGTTATTATTATTTTATCAAGTGGATTTTAGATGCAATCAGTTGAAATGTATTTCAATTGAAAGATTTTGACTCGGTGTGAAAAAGAAAATGTAAATGACAGATGTTTTGAGTTACGCCAAACTATTAAAATCCGAATATTTTTTTCTTTTTTACTCAATTTTAATGGCATGTGATTGAAATATGTCTCAATCAAAACGATTTGACTAAATTGACTCCCTGAAAAAGAAATTTTATATAAACTGACGAACTTTATAGCGAAAACTACTTTTCTGGACTTCCATCCATTTATCCATTTTATTTTATACGAAAAGTTTTGAACGTTTTATTCATGAACATTTTGGCTAAATATATTAAAACTAGTTTTGGATAAAACTAGAAATTTATACAAAACTAGAAATAATAAATGGTTTTGTGAGCTTCAAAACCTGGTTTGCAACTGTTTTTCATTATTCATAAAAAACAAAAAATTCAGAAAAATGAGATCTCGGAGATCACGGCTATCTCAGTAGGTGTGTTCCTTTACTTTAAAACTCTGTGCATTTGTGTGAATTTCTACGTCATTTTATTTTTGTTTATATGAAATTTGACAGACTTTGTTGTAGAAATTCACAGAATTGCACAGAGTTTCAAATTAAAGGAACTAGGTTAGTTACAGGAACAGAATTTCTCAGCTTTGCTGTCAAATTCGGACTCGCTTGCTCACTTTTTGAGTGAAAAAAAATTTCAGAGGTCTCATTTTTCTGAACGTACCAAAAAATACCACCAGAATGTCAACAAATAAATCAAAAAATATTAAATAATTTTAAAGAAGACATCGGAATGTCGTATTCCGTAAATTTTTTTATGTTTTATTATCTGACTTTAAAATTTCCCAGTATCCTCAGGTTAAAAAACCCGAAGAGAAAAGAAATGTAATGTTACAAATGCTTGAATTAAGCAGTACTGTAGCAGTACAGTTAGCGTTTAAAACTTATTGTGGGCTTTTGGTCACCGTGCGTTCAAAATTAAACAAAGCTATTGCGTTGCATGTACGTTTAACGGCTTAGTTAGCGCCATAAAATTTAACAAATTAAATAGTGCAAGAAACAGTACACAAAAAAAAACTAGATTTGTTCAGAGTGTTTCGCATCGCGTCGGTTTGGGAGAGCCTCAATAACGATTTTTTTTTAAACTACTTTACAACATTAAAGTAAATTGACTTGTATAATTTAATTTTAATCAAATTCATTAATCCACATCTCTGCATTTTGGTTCTTTCTCTCTATTCAACAAATGTAAATTTTAAATCTTACATCCTTTTTTTTGCAGAACTCGCATATGAAGATCCATACAATCCACCATTGTATATGGTTTTCACAAAATTTCGGATTTCGACAACGAAATCTCTTTGAATCGTTCACACCACACATAAACTGGATTTTGTTTGACATTTCAAACAAATTTCAGTGTTGAAGAAACCTACTAAAAAATTTATTCATTGCAATTAGGTAAAAGTCCCAAAACAATTACATACACGCATTTAATTTTTTTCCTTCTATATTCCTATTGAAAAATTCACAAAACAGAATGAATGAAATACCAATGGCTGTGCACTCTTCACTCAATAAATATATTAAACCCTCTTTTCATCGTCTCCTTTGTTTGTGACTGAACTGTTAAGGCTCCCCCAACAAGTGAGAATTCAGCATTACAGGTACAAAAACCAGAGAAAATTCACTCTCCGAAACCAGACAAAAATTGCCTAAATCAAACAAGTCCAACCAAACAAGTATCTTCCAAAACAGCTGTTGAGCATCAAAACATTAAACACAATAAAATAAATAAATCAGAAACATAGTCCAGTCGCAAGAAAGCCAAAAAACAGCCCAATTAGGAAATAATCGCCGGAAAGCTGGATTTAGGTATATTGGTATAGCCTCCTCATATGGTGTTCTTAAGAAACTGTCAAAAGTCCCCATCGATATGAGCGCCACAAACAATTTTACGGGGGTTGAAGGCCCCCCAAAATTTTGTATCATGAAAAACTCCCAAATGGTAAGTTGTACAAAAAACTGTCAAAGACTAATTAGTAGCTTGGAAAATTTCCTACAAGAAAGATTAAGTAAAAATAACGCTTAGTTAAAAAATTGTGCATTTCGTAATATATGCATCAATTTGTTTTTGTTGTATGTCGGTACATTATATGAACATGATTTTAAGATATCGGCCCACTGTATTTGTGCAAATTAAAAAAAAATATTGAAAATAGAAAAAAAAAATGAATATAAGAACACAACGGCAACACCCACAATATCATGTTATAACTTCTTTTAAAGCCAGTAATTTATTCTTTAATTATGTTTTTAAATTACGTTATTTTAGTGCTTAGTTTTTGAATATATAATTTTTAAACTCTTAATTTTTCAAAGAAAAATTGAATAAAATTCGAAAAATTAAGAGTTTAAAAAATCATTTTATTCAAAAATTAAACACTAAAATAACGTACTTTAAAAACAAAGCGCCACCAAAATAGAAAATAGATCTATTCGGGCGTCGCGCTCCGGCTTACGATATTGACGATCTACAGTGAACACGAAACCTGAGGTAACATTTCAGAATGCTTTATAAGAGCCCACTGTTTCATTTTCATTATGTCAAAGCCAGAGCGACCTGACGCGTGGTTGTGGTTTTGCTATTACTGTCGTTTTTTAGTTCTGTTAATTAATTGCCCCAAATTTTAATTGAAAATAAACAAGAAAATACAAAAAAAAACATTTAACGGTAAAATGTAAACTATCACAACTAATTATCGACTTATGAACGCCAAATTTATAAAACAATAAACAATTCAATATAAGAAGTTTGTATCTCTTTTCGTGCAATGCTTATTTTAATATCAATTAAAAAAAACAACAAAAAAACATGAAAAAAGCATGACAAATTAAAATTGTTACAATTAATTTAAAATTAATACGGGAATCTATTAAAATAACCACTTTTCGATCACTGAATCTTGCTGTGCTAAATCGACATTTATGTTTAAAACTGTTTGTACCTTAAGTTAAAAACAATTATGAAAAAAAATTTTTTTTAAAAGAACTCAAGCTTATTAACCTTATTATCTGATGTCACTGAAGGGGTCCAATTTCTCGCATTTCTAAGTTTCATAAAAATTACCAAGTGTAGTACAGCCGTAAAGTTTGAAGATACATTATTCACCTTTATCAACTTATTTTTACACATTTTTATTTTTCTTTGATTTTATTTTCCAAAATTGCCAGAATAATCATTAAAACTTGAACTATTTCGCTCCTTTCCATCAGCCTTAACTTAACTTCCAGAATACCTACACTTTGGTGAAAAGATGAAAGTTGTTACAATATTCCCTTTCGAATTATCTAAAAGAATTCAAAGTTTAAATAAAATCAACGTTTTCCTTCGTATACCTACTACATATAATTGAAGACCAACAATCTCTTAAAACTTTGTTCAATAATCGCGACTCTATATTTCCTTGAAAACCATAAAATTCGACTCAAGTATAATTAAATACTCGCAAAAGTAGATCGATTGGGTTTTCCAAATGACAAAATGTATACTAAAATCCCGCCTGACAACAACTAAAAATAGACCAATACAACCGACAATTAGCCATAAATTAAGAAGATAAACTGACACTTTGTTCGAAAAAGGAAACAGTAAACCTTGTATATACGATACCTTTCGGTGGTTATACGCGAAGCCTCTACGACAAATTGCTTTTCTACTTATTAGGAACGTTTAGTCCTTATAGATTATATGGGTGGCGGTGAGCGTTCGTTCTGACAAAAAGGTCGATTATTATTCCCCACTCGCCATCATTTTGGTCGTTTCAACATCAAGAAAAAATTCGTACCTTGGTGTATATTAAGAGGATTTAGGTACACGTAGTATAGCTTGATGCTATATAGAAGAATATGGCCCTGTGAGGTGCACCCCAACAACACAATTTCTGAAGTCATAAAACCTAAATAGCAATGCCCATTCTGTTTATACTATGTCAGTTGATGGCAGACAGTTTGGTGTTAAAGCTGTTGTCTCTATAAATTACCTAAAGGACTATCGGTCCTAATTAAGTAATTGAAGACTATGGCTGCCAGATTTATTGCGAGTTTCTCGTTAATTCCACCAGGAGACAGAAGGCAATCAGTATAGAGTATAGAGGGTGTATGTGTGTGTGTGAGAATTACAAACGCACCAAAGGTGATAAGGTGTCGCTGTCAACTTCGCATTGATTTGCAAAATATAACCTGTGAATGACAAGGTCTGTATTATTATCTGCTGCCTCTAGGGCAACCCATGCACATTGGCAAAGACTGTGGCATAAAATTGTAACGTGTGGTGTGCTCATGGATGGGGATAATAATAATAAGCATATTCCGAAAGCTCTATAACGATGTTGTTATGGTCGTTGTTGGTAGCAACATACAGCCCATGAAGAGCAAGTATGTGTACACATATTATGTATATCCCGAACCCATGAAGTTCACGGAAGCACGCAGCCATACACCTGTGCCTGTGCCGCATGCCTGGTGTGCTGTTGATGAACACACTCTTAATAGGCTAGCACATACCCATAGAAAGCATATAGGTACCTATATCTAACAGGTGTCTGCCCCATCTCTTTGCTAATTAAACCCGAGAAATGGGCCCTCAGGGTCGATTTCAGTATGCCATATAATACTGTAAACAAAGTTGGGGGAAGCTCTACTGCTTCATATATAGAAAACAAGGAAACGCACACGGGATTTATATGCGTATTTCGGTATAATATAAGGCGTACACCTGTACCGGACTTGTTCAGGGATATGGTTTTTGATTTCACACTATCACACCACGAGCTATCGGAAGACAAGGGACAGGGAAAAAGTAAAGTCGAGTTGATTGGGATTGGGAAATGAGGAAGAAACCTTTTGTTTAGTCCATCATCATGCGAGAGGTGAAATCATTTTTCCAGCAATCGCGTGAAAAACGTGCGTGATATGGGGTTTTTTTCAGTTTGTTTTTGTATTTACTTTTTTTTTTCGCTTCTTTCCTGTTTTTTTTTTCAAAACATAGAGGGGGTTGGTTTTTTTTTTATTTTCACTTCAATCAACAGTTCGAACTTGAAGGATTAAACAATGGTATGGCAGTATAACAGTACACCATACATACCTATATAGACGATATGACTGATGCGATGATGGTGGTGTTGTGGAGTAGAGTGGTGGCCTTTACGCTGATGATAGGTGGATGGCGGATTTTAATCAAATAAAAAAAAAATGCGCCCATCACAGTCGTAGTCGATAAAAATCTATACACGCAACTGAAGTGTGTAACACACATGTTATTTATTAAATGTAATGAGTTGACAGGTCAACAAATTTAATAGAACATCAATTATTACATTTTAATATCATATTTTATGTTTATGATGGGGAATTATGCACATACCATGTTCCATGATGGGTCAAGGGCGTGGTTCACACGGTAGATATTTTATTTAACTGACTCTTTCTCTTTGGCTGATTGATGGTGTCTGAATGATTTCATTTTTTTTTATACGTTAATGGGTTTAGATAAAAGCAGATAAAATCATTATTGTTTGTTATATTTATATAATGGACGAAATTAATGTTTTATATATTTTTATGCGCGTCAGGGCGAGAAGTTCCTATGATGGTTTTCATAAACAAAAACACTTTCAGAGGATTAATGTATAACTTGTTTACAATATTTTTATTACGCATTATTTTTGTATAAGTAAATAGTACAGTCTACTAAATTGAGTATATTTTTCAGGCATGTCAGTGGAAAAGTGGCGTAGGAACTACGGTGACCATATTTTAGAATTGTAAATAATGAACAAGTGAAAAAAGAAAAAAAAATTTAATTCAATTTTAAACTATTCCATTTAATTCAAAAATATATCTACAGAAAAATTACTTAGAGACGGTACAAAAATTCAGTCTTTGTTTGCATCAAACTTAAACTTTAGAAACAAAATAACTCTTAGATAAAAAGTCTTACAAACAAAAAAAAAAAAACATAAAAACTTAGTCTGAATTAACAAAGTTCATTTTTACGGAGTGCAGAGTGCGGAGTGCAGAGTGCGGAGTGCGGAGTGCAGAGTGCGGAGTGCGGAGTGCGGAGTGCAGAGTGCAGAGTGCGGAGTACGGAGTGCAGAGTGCAGAGTGCGGAGTACGGAGTGCGGAGTGCAGAGTGCAGAGTGTGGAGTGCGGAGTGCGGAGTGCAGAGTGCGGAGTGCGGAGTGCGGAGTGCGGAGTGCGGAGTGCAGAGTGCGGAGTGCGGAGTGCAGAGTGCGGAGTGCGGAGTGCGGAGTGCGGAGTGCGGAGTGCAGAGTGCGGAGTGCGGAGTGCAGAGTGCGGAGTGCGGAGTGCGGAGTGCGGAGTGCAGAGTGCGGAGTGCAGAGTGCAGAGTGCGGAGTGCAGAGTGCGGAGTGCGGAGTGCGGAGTGCGGAGTGCGGAGTGCGGAGTGAGGAGTGCGGAGTGCGGAGTGCGGAGTGCAGAGTGCAGAGTGCGGAGTGCGGAGTGCGGAGTGCGGAGTGTGGAGTGCGGAGTGCGGAGTGTGGAGTGCGGAGTACAGAGTGCGGAGTGCGGAGTGCGGAGTGCAGAGTGCGAAGTGCAGAGTGCGGAGTGCGGAGTGCAGAGTGCGCAGCACTCCGCACTCTGCACTCTGTACAAAAAATATTTCGAGACTATACAGTATGCACATAATATACATCCACATAATGTTTTTCATAAAAATAATCGTTTTAAAAATAAACCAATCAGAAGAGTTAAGGGTTTTACTTTGCTATTTTTTAATTTAATTAAATTTTTTTAAATATTATCAAGGATGGCCAACTCCGTACACCCTTCGGAACTTATATCTCCCCATACCACAATTTAAACTCCGTACACGTTCTCCTCTTCTTTTCCATAAACGTCGAGTAGGAGAACAGTTTCTTCCCATCACCACCATAAAAACTATATGGTTTTTCATGGAGGCTCAATTATGGTTGGCCATTGTTGATAATCGATATAGGTTGAGAAGATCCTTGAGGAATATGTCTTACCTTATATGGGGTTCATAGGGTACGATCAGTTGCTCTTTATGCAGCACAATGCACAACCACATGCAGCGTGTTGCGTATATGAATACCTTGAAGGCACTGGTATTCAAAAACTGCAGTGGCTCGCGCGCAGTCCGGATTTCAATCTGATAGAGCATATCTAGAACATGCTAAAAAGAAAGATAAAGTGCTCATCCCACCTTCTAAAAACACTTAGGAATGGTGCACTGGCCCCTTGGAGAGATTATCGCGAAGGGATATAAAAAACATTATACAGAGTATGCCATATCGAATGGAGGCTTTAGTATGGCCAAGAGGAGGGAACACACAATACTGACACATCTCAAACTCCACCCAAAAATACGTAACTTTTCATTTTATACTTTTTTTAATTCAAATGTTTTTTCTGAGAAAATGTTAAATTTTAAATTATCGTTATTAAAAATAAAGTAAGGCATTTGAATTATCTTAAAAGGGTTTAAAATAAGCACATTAAACATAATTACAATGAAATCATTAACAAACAAATAATTGAGGGCAAGTTACAACAAAAATCCGAACACCGAAAAAATTGTCTGGCTACGGCCTTGGTTATAACGAAATGCCGCATTAAGAGCCGCCGCGCCGTTTAGCAAGGTATGAGTGCTTGAAAATAATCCTAAATGATAAAATGTCATCGTCGCCTTTTTTATAAGAATCCTTCAAATATATGTAGCTGTTTAAAAATATTCAATTTTACACCAAAGATGTGCATGATAATAAACAGCACATTCATATACATTTTACAATTTAAAATATAAACTCTTTTTGCCAAATTATTTCTATAACTAAAAAAACTTCCCCACCATCGATGATATGGGAGCAATTAGTTTTTGATCTTCTTTATGTGAAAAATAATTTTCAAAAATTGCTTCTGACATTTTGCCCTTTTTTTGTACAATTTTTTTCACTCTTTGCACAAAACTTTATCTGTCTGTCTGCATAAAAATAAGAAAATAAAAAAAAAATCGAGCAAAACTTCTTTAGTCTACTTACGAATGATGAAGATGATGAGCTAGTACGTATATAATACATATGCAGAAGATATCCAAATCTCCAAAGATGAATACGCCACTCAGCCTCTACTCTATAGGTCGAAAAAAGCATTGCTGCTCTTGACGCTCATTGTAAACGAGACCAAAAGCACCCTCATACCACGCCCAGACTGCACGCCTTCTTCTCTGCTCGTACTTGGAAAAAAAGATGTGGGAACATTTTCGTAAACTTTCACAATTATTCAAATTGAAAAATTTTCAAAAAGACATTAGTGTCAACAAGGCAAAGCCTTGATGCTCTCTATTTACATATATACATACATATATATACTGAGAGGAATAAATGAACGCGGGAATGCAAAATAAAAAAAAAGAAAACTTTCTCCATCTTCCTTGACACAGGAGTGAAATCTTTTTGGAGATTTCCCGGTTCTGCCCATTATGATGCAAGTGGAAATACCTCTGTCTATGTATGGAATATTTATATAGAGAATCGGCACACTTGAAGTTGTGTCATTATGAGAGCCATGGTTCATTTTCGTAGTTTTTAACTTGACTCGCTCGACTCGAATCGCCTCTCGCACTGATTTTCTGCCTGATGATGGTGGCAGCTCTGTTGCACGCTGTGCTGGAAAAACTTTGTCCTATAACAGTGGATGAAATTATATCCTTAAAACTGAATAACTTAATAAAGTCTAGAAAAAATAAAGAAGAATTATAGAAAGCGAAAAATAAACCAAAAAAATACCGAAGGCACTTAGAGAAGTACAGAATATATACCCAAACCAGAGCGAAATCAGACAATGGAGCCAATTTGCTCCTCAAAGTGCCAACTGAATTTAAATTTTAATTCTCACTTCTGCATCTTTATATAATGTAGAATAGGGAAAGTTAAAGAAGTCTATATAAAGGCCTATAGGACTCCATTAAGGTGCAATCTCACTTAAGGCACAAAACCCCCGGATGGATGAAAGGCGATGGCGGGTGTAGGCTGTATTGTGTCAATAATTAGCACTGCTGCGAAATTCACCGAATTCCAACCAAAAGGGAAGAGGAATTATTTCGGTTCTTCCGCAAATATGAAATAATTTGACTCGACGGCACTTAATTAAACGCCCCCGGATTTGAATCAAACCCTTTTTCTCTTAAAGCAGCATTATTGTACCTACTGCCGCGATTTAATGCTCCGCAGCAAAAGAAGTTGAATTTCTGGCGGAAAAGGAAAAAAGTAGAAGAGGAGGAAAGGAAGTCGCTTGAATTCATTATCCCCAAACGACTTACATGGGGAGGGTTCTGAATAACTCAGGAGTGTAATAAACATTTTTCTCTTAAAGTGATAAGATCAAAGTGCTTGTGTTTTGTTGCCTGTAAATACTGTGCGCCAATGAAACAAAGAGGTAGGGCGCTAAGGCGCTTCTCTGTCGGCTTTATTTTATCGATATTAATTTTGTGTTTTTGGTTGTTTAATGTTAATCGCTTGGTGCTTACGCAATATCAGAGCAATTAAAATCTTATATATGTGGAGTTGTTAATTACAAGCAGTTGAATTTTTGTTTATATATACTAATTATGTGTATGTATATGTATTCAGTTTAAGTTTATATGTATGTTGGTTCAACAAGGCCACAAATCAATTAAAGAGAAGTCTTGAAACGAGCAATATAAATGAGTAGCACAGGGGTATGACAAATTGGTGGTCGTTTAGCCTGAGATTTAAGTTTTTAATTATACATTTAATTTTGGTAAATGTTCATTGTTTAAGTACTGTTTGCATTTTAATTAGGTATATTTTGCCCTGTCTTGTTTCTGATTGGTTTTTGGTTAAAGGCTTTTTATTATTATTTGTATATTTGAATACGTTAAATGCTAACGTTACATTAATTACTTAAAAATAAATAATTTACAAGATTATTTAAAGTAGGTACATAACTATTAATATTTTGGAAAAAAATACTTTTAAATTTTTATACTAAAAATGGATAACCAAAGTATTTAAAAAGTTAGGTACCTAATTGTTTATTTACGTAAAAACAACGTAAAAATGAGGACAAAAAGTTTGAAAATAGAAAAAAACACCTATTAGAAAACTTTACGAAAGATTAATTCCATATTTTGCTCACATCTGATATGTGTAGTGGAAAATTCAATATTTAGTACATAATATTGTTGCCAGATGAGATTTTAAAACTCCATCTGGAATCGTAAAAAATTCCCTCAATTTTTGTAGTGGAAGAAAAAAAAAACCCTCATCATATTTTTTCTGCCATAACTGTATGTATAAGGTACTCAAATATTAACAAGAAAGCTCAATATGTTTAATTTTTCTGTCAGCACGACGCAAATTAAAATGAGTAAAATTCAATTATATACATTCGTGCACACATACATATGTGATTTAAATTTCGACAGCTAAAAAACCGTAGTCGCCACAAGAAATAAACATATGTTTTTCAATCGTACGTACGATATTTTAGTCACTAGAAATGAGACACATTGTTTCAAATGTGAATGCCACAGGTGCATTTAAGACTGAAAAATCGCAGGTAAGTTATATTTGGTTGCGTCTAAGAAATGGTGGGACTAAAAACCACAAGTACGTTCATAGCAAAAAAATTTCTCGCTTTCTCGATTTTTTAATCGGAACGAATGAAAATTGCAAGTGTGTTCCTAGCCTTAAGGCTTAACTACATAAGCCAAAAAGTACTGAAGTACAAAAGTAAAAATATTTTTTTTTACCGCTAGCGCCGTTGTTTTGTGAAAAAGAATACACAAATTTGTTTTTAAACCAAAATTTAAGCTTTCTGCATCATTTTTATAAGTTTTCCAGTCAGAAACACTATCCTAAAATGAGTTTGAAAATTTTCACTTTTTTACTTTTTCACTTTTTTGGCTGATGTAGTAAAGCCTTTATACTTTTACTTTTGGTCCTTAAAAAAAAAAAAAACATACTTTAAAAGCCTCTGACAGCGCAGTCCACTAATGGCACAAGTTGTCCAAATTTTTAGCCGATTGCTTTACAAGAATTTTATGTGAAGTGTGAACGCAGGTTGTCTTTGTGTTATAGTTAGACTTTACATAGGACAAATATTTTTTTTTAGTTATAAATGTAAGGTAAGAAAACAATATTGGATATTTTTTTCCTCTCATAAAAAACCGTTTGGAATATTTTTCCACCATGAATTTTTTCCCACAAAACAGATTTTTTTCCACCATTTTGGTCGGAAAAGCCACAAATCTGGGAACACTGGTACAAAAGTCAAAAACGAACAGTTTTGTTTTTTCATGTTTAGCCCCTTTTGTCTTTTTGTCCAGAACCATAAAGCCCAAAAAGTTGAACAAAATTTATTTTTGAAATCACCCAAAAGATTTTTTAATTTTGTTTTTGGTCGTTATGACATAGGCCTTGGGCATTCTGACTATTGTTTTAGTTTTTATGACAATTTTTATTTCTATCGTTCGTAAGTCATATCACCCAACGTGCATAACACACAAATCAGACACAAATCAGAAAATGTTATAACCCCCAAAAAACAGACACATCGTCCAGAAGGTCGGTAGAGTAGCGCTTGGCGCGAAAAACCGGTTCCGGCGCAGTCCGTTTGCGGAATCGCGTTTCATTTTTTTACTTTTGATGTATGATGTATGAAATCAGCCCAAATGCTGAAACAGATGACAACTTTTGGGCGATATGACAATTGAAGCGTCTACAGTAAGAAGGGGTCAAGTGATATTTTTCGATTTTTTGTTTTTTGTTTTACCAGTAATGGTGTTAAGCGACAACTTAAATTTTGTTCTAATTCTTGTATTTCTATTGTTATTACTTACAAAGTTAGCTTCAGATAAAGGAGTTAACTGCACGTTTGTTTTGAAGTTTTTTTTAGGCAAGAAGGGGTTAAGATTACCTAACACGTCTATGAATGTTTTAAGTGCACACTTAACCCCTTTTCTGCAATAAAAGCCGAAAGATTAAATACCAAGCAATATATTGTTTTTTGCATAAAGTGCTTTAGACCAAGATTTCTTCCGAAGAGAGAAGAAAATCAAAAAAACTTTCTATTGAAAAAATTTAAAATCTCGATGACCAGGCATCATGAAAAGGCATTATCTGAAATTCCTGATATCAAAAAGACCAAATTTAAAGAAACCCAAATTTCACTTGACCCCTTTTTCATAAAAAATAAATTAAATTCATTTTCGCTTAAAGGGGTCAAGTGCTAAATTTTTTCAAACACCCACTTCTAATGAATTTAAATAAAATTGGTTGATTGATATACTAAAAATTTTACATTTTTTATAATAAGACCAAACGCTGATTTTAAATTGGAAGTGAAACGCCAAAGCCCTCGGTAATATTGCCAAAATCGTACAACAACAAAATATCTACATCTCATAGAACCATTTTTTTTTTGTTTCCGACTATCTCATTATTTGTTCAACCGTTTTTCATGAATTTTTGTATACAAGAACTTCTAATAATTTTGAAAAAATATTGCATATCAAAGTTTTCAAAAAACTAAATTCGTATTTAAAAAAAAAATCAAAATTATTTTTTTCAAAAATCGATATTTCAAAAATGGACAGATGATTTTTTTCAAAATTAATTAATAAATGCAAAAAAATTGCGTAAGAGGTACGCAATTTTTTTGCATTAAAAGTCAAAAGTCACTCAAACGATTTTCATTTTTTCTTTATTCATCAAGATTTGTTTAAGAAATCAGGTGGTTTGATCGCATTTATTAAAATCAAATTATTTCTAATTAATTTGATTTTTCGTACATTTTATTTTTATTTCTATTTTTATTTTTATTTTTATTTTAATTTTTATTTTTATTTTTATACATTTTATATTATTTTTATTCATTTTATATCATCTTTAAAACAATTGATCAAACTCAAGTCGTGTTACTTCACAAATATTTTTTTGACATTTTTGAAGCTGAAGTCTCTCAACTGAGTGTATGTAGTGTGTGCCTAAACATCAATTTAGTTGACAGCTGAGTTGATAAATGAGTTAACAACCAAATTGAATCCTGTATGGACTGAAAAATATGGTTTCAATTGTTCACTCTCATAAGAAATGTAAATCACAACTTAAATATATTTTACTCAACATAAACATTGATATTCTTACTCTATAGATGCTAAAACGACAAAAATAAATATAAGTGTTTTCCATCAAAATTGTTCTCGATTTTACATGAAAAAGTAATGGGTGTTTTTTTCAACCCAGTACTAATTTCAGAAACTTATATATATGTATCTGTCAAACCAACTGTCAGTTTTGCAAACTTTCAGTATCATGTTTATTCAATTATGTCGTGATGTGATGATATACATCGCTTGAACAACGTTACCAAAATTTTATAAATATGATTCAAGCGTTGCTGTCCAAATATAAATAACCATGTCACATTGTCTGAAAACCGTGCCATTTCTGTGCAAGTAAAATAATGTGGAATAACATGAAAAAATGTGCCATATTGTTTTTGTACACCACCGCGGTCTCACAAGAAAATTGTCAGGTCAAAAAAGTGCGATCGTGTCACATCGCAACGCTGGCACCTTTTATTAATTGATTCCCTTGGCATTTTTATTTATTTAATTTTTAAAAAACTATCGCCTCAAGAAATTGAAACTTTTATTTCACACTACATATATACAACGCAACTAGTTGTGAAATTCGAAATTAATTCTCGGAGCGATTTCTCGAACTTCAATTCGACAATGAAACTTTGTAACTGTACCTACGAGTATGTTGGTATTATTATAACTTAAAATGTTCTGTAAAAGATCTCTTTATTGACACCTTTCAGCAATGGCAACAGCAAGGCAACTTACCGAACCGACTCATTAAAAATTCCACATGGAATTCTATTGCATTTTGGTGAAAAAGTTGTTATATCTGGCCTCAAGGATCTTTGTAGGGATTCAAGTTTGTTTTTTTGGCTCATGCCGGAATATAGTCAAACAAAGTCGGAACAGAGGCTGCATCATACATATGTATCAATGTATGTATGTGTAATTTATATGTACTAACAACAATTCAACCGCAGTTAACAAACACACAAACATAGACACACAAAAAGTTTCTCAGAGGAAGTAATGGAAATTTCTGAAACACAAAAGGATATATATGTATGTATGTATAAGTTAAGTTTCTTCTAGCATCAGCTATATACTACCACCCTTTTGGGTACACATCCTTTGGGTTGATCCTTTAGTCTTTTTGTCGTTTTTTGGCTTCTTATTTTTTGCCTCGTTTTCGTATATATTTTGTGTCCTGCAACTAATACGACGAACGATGTGAGAATGTGACAAAGTTTTTCTTTGGAATTAATCCAAGTAAATTTTCCGAGTTTTCTTGTGCAAGGATATATGTATACATATAAAATGTGTTCATACGTAGATATATGTGTGCGTGGAATCCTTGTTTTCTGCTTGTGTTTGGCTTTCGAATGCACTGCTGGGGGTATGGTTGTGATAGGGGATAAGATGCCCTGAACCGTTCATCTTAATAAATGACCAAAGTTTCGTTTCATTTCCAGCATCCTATCGTCTCGAAAGGACTTTTTAAGGACGAGAAAAGGAGGCGAGCCGAACTTCGCAGTGTATATATGTACATATATATCCACAAATAATTCGAATTGCTGGTGGTCATTTCCCAGACCGAAGTATGCTCTCACAAACAATTCTTGGCCAGAAGGAATAACAACACTGGAGCTGTTGGATGCGAAGCTGCAGCAACACTAGAATAGAGAGTGGTCGAATTTTGTTGGTACTCATACTCGTACTATATATATTTCTGTCTGTTGAATGGGCGGGAAATCGCTTGTGCACTCGATTATTCTTTTCGTGTAGGTTCTATATAGCATTCTAGCTTATTTTTATATGTAGGGATATTTTTTTTTGTTAGTCACATTGGGAGAGAGAGAAGAATGGACGCAGGATATGGCCAAACGTGTAGCCCAAGGATATGATTTTAAACTTTTCAGATAAGAAGAATGGGACGACACTTGTAAAGTTTGGCGTTGTGTAAACTTCTGCATTGACTTCTTCCACCCGAAAATAAAACTCTTTTTAGAAGAGGCGAGTGCAATAGCGTATATTTTGTTGTTTGTTCAACCGAATGGTCGTCGTTCGTCGTCCTCGGACGAAATCAATACGAACCCATTTGGTGTAGATATATGTGCATCGGCCATATGTGAATAAAGAAGGCAGTGATGGGGTTGTTCAAATATTCGAACAATCGAACAATTGCATTGTTCAATGTACATACATATGTGTACCTACCCTTTTATTGTTATTTTTCTTTTGTACAAGGAAATGCCAAATTATAATAAAAGAAACTCCCTGATTTTAAATTACTTTTTCGATAGTTAGTGAAAAAAGGCTACCGGAAATTGAAAGTGCTTGAGAAAATAAAAAAAAAAAACAAAATTTATTGGCAAGAAAAATTATCAAAGTTTTAATGGTAATGGTTAACGAGTCATTTTGTAATATCATAAAGATTTTGTTAAAGCCAAGAACTTTTGTAAGAATAGTTAAACTTGATTTAAATTATAAATCTAATATAAATATATATATACTAAACATGTTTAAGAGGTGTAGTTATACTTTGCGAAATTCTTCTTTGTTTCTGAAATGTTTCAATTTTCAAAAAATGTTTCTTTGGTGTGGACTGTGGACACACCTTAACATATAAATACTGTGTTATATATAACTGCCTATTTAATTTAATTTTCAATTTTATATTTGCATGATATAGAATAAATTTTGAAAGATCTTTAGATTGGAAAATCGGAGGAGGATCGTAAGTCTAAAGGCCAAAAGTTCACAATGGAATTTCGATCCAATTGGACAGTGGCGGATCCAGAATTTGGTCATGGGGGGTCAAACTACAAAAAGAAAACTTAAAGATAAATAAAACTTGCGTTAAATTATTAATATGCGTGGAGTTAGCACCACCATTTTCGATAAAAACAAGCACAAACTGAGCTTAAAACAGCGCAAATTTAACTTTTTAAAAGATCGTAATTTTGAAAAAAAAAATTGCAAATTTGCCAATTTAAAAAATTATTGCCGGGACAATTTCAGCACAAGTTGGGCACAATACTGTAAAACTATATTTTTTTTTGAAAATCGAAAATGGCGGTGCCAATACTTCAGGCTTCCGAAAATTTATTTTTGGTCCTAAAATCTAAAAATATGCGAATCATTTTTTGAGCAAAATACAGCACAACTTTGATGTTTTTTGAAAATCGTTATTTTTCAAAAAAAAAAATTCATCCCAAAAATTTCTAAATTTGCGAATACAGCACAACTTTTTTTTCCGAAAATCGAAAATGATGGAGCTAATTTCACGAAAGTTCCTTCGCAACATTTGCGTTCGTTTAAAATATGGCTAGTCTCTAAAAACCATTATGCTTAGTACGATTTTTTTTAGGACACATGGCAGCATAAGTTGTTTTTACGAAACTCAAAAATGACGGTGCTAACTTCTATTAGTTCTTATAATATTGAATAGTATTTTAAAATGGTGCTTTGGAGAGGTATGATAAATTGACTAAATCTTCAAAATTTAACATACTTAAGATCTTGAACTAAGTTTCCCTCAAAAAACTCTGTTACGCAATCTAATGTAAGTATGTATTTCCCTTTTCTGGAACCAAATTTAGGTCGAAGAAATAAATATTTAATAAATAAATAAATTAATATAAAAACTAAAATAATTGGTTTGGCTCTCGGGGAGGGAAGGGGCCGGACCCGAAAACCCTTCGTGAATCCAACACTGCAATTGGGTATGATTTGTAAGCGAAGAAGATGATTTGTAAATCCACAATCAATCAATTCTGAAATTATAGCCTTGTTTTCCTGTCAAAATTCTTTAAACAAATTTTTGATATCAATTACTCAAACTATTATAGGCTGAAATGCGATAAAAAATAGAACTAGATTTTAAAATGTTTGTTTTTTAAATGTTGGTTTAACTTAAGGGATGAATGGGTTAATATTTCCAAAATCCAGTTTTTTTAATATAGTGAAGTAAAAAAAAAAACAAAAATAAAATCCTATTTTTTTTTTAGGTTATATTGAACGTATGTATCTTTGTGTCTTAATATTTTCTCCATTTGTTATTTGTATGGTGAAATGTGGTCAAGGCAAAAATTAACGTCCGATTTAAAATTTATTTCTGTATTTAGAAGGTAATACAATCAAGTTGTCAGTTACTTTCACATTTTAACTTTAGATTGAGTCATTGTGGTAACTGACATTGCTTGTTATAATATTTATTTATATTTTTTTTTGTAAATACCTAACGATACTTGGGTTTATCCAGGTCCAGCTAGTTTTTAATAAACATTGAAAAAAAAAACGAAAAATTCCCATATAGAAACATTTAATTTTATTTCGATTTTTTCAATAAATTTTAATCAAATATTATATGGAAGATGTTTTAAAAAAATTTAATAGTAGCTATATTGGACACGAAAATTTTCAAATTTATTTGAAAAAGAATTTAAAAATTTATTTTTTAAAGAAAAAGCGAAAAGATTAATTTTTATTAAACTTGAGACTCAATTTGTTTTTTTTTTAATAATCTAGCAGATTTAAAATTATGCTCTTAACTAAAATTACAGTATCTAGTACACATGTACATAAGAACCGTTAAGAAAAATCTTATTTTTCTCGAAAACCACTCCTCCACTCCAATTTTGATTAAAATTTTTGCTTGAACTATAATATTACCACATTACTTGAACAAATTTTGAACTATGTAACATTATTAACAGAGTAACATGAGAACCATTTTTATATATCTCATTATGTGTCTTACCGATGCTCATTTTTCATGCAAAAGCTTCTTAAAATTATTGTTAAAAAAATAATTTTGGGATTTAAAAAAAAAAATTTAATATAATTTTTTGAAATTCGATATTTTAAAAAACTGCTGTTCTAACAATTTTCAATTTTTTATCTCATAAATAAAGATTAGTTAGTTTTCGATCAAGATGTCAATTCTTCTACTTTGGATGTTGCATCTTTGACACTAGTTCTGAAATTCTGTGGGTGCAAATTTTAATTCAAATTTTTTCCACACGCCTACCCTTTATTGTCCACATGCCCTCACTAAGCAACATCCCCCACCGGTTGGAAAGCACTGACCTTCGCACTAGAATCTAGATATAAGAATCAAGACGCTAGTCATCGGATTCTAGCCTGGGCCAGATTCTACCGACTTCAGATTTTAACAGCAGCTAATTTCTTAGGGCTTATTCTGGCGGTTACATTCAAGAGCCTCCTTTTTTCTTTCACATGAGTGTTTATCTTGCAGAACTACTATTTAATTTTGTTAACAAAAATGAAATATTAGACCCTAAATTTTTGGTTCTCATTTTTCTAATTGAGCCTCAGTTCATCAATTTCAATTTAAATTTTTTTGTTAGTGGGAGTATAACTCCGCTAACCGATTTGCATAGAGATTATTTTGTTGGATTCGTTTTAAATCAGAAAAGAAAACATCGAAGCCGAAAATTTCAAATTCAGACCGGAAAAGTCGGAAAATTGCATACATTTAGGGAAAAAATTGATTGTTTGTTAGTGGCAGTATAATTCGGTTGCAAATCAACCTATTTGCATAGGCATATTCTTTTGTTGGTTTTGTTTTAAATCAGGTAAGAACTTAAGAAATTTAGACCTGAAAAGTGAGAAAAAAGTGAAATTGCATACTTTTAGGGGTGAATGGTGGCTATATCAAGAGTATAAGTCAAAAAATAGAGTCAGGTGGAACATAAATACGTAAATTCAGTGATCTTATGGTCAACATATACTTTTAGAGGTGAATAGTGGCAATTACAATCGAGACAGGACTGTCACCTATATTTATGAAAGCCTTAGAACTACACGTTGACTATGTTCTGAAAGTGCTAGAGACTTCCTAAAATCATTGCTTTTAGAACAATGGAAAGAAGAATTTTGTATGGTACTTGCAGTCTATTGTGGAATTGACTTCAATGGTTTTGAAGAACATGCAGGACCAACAAAAGATTTTCTCTTTAGACTAATTTCAAAAGTTGATGAACAATACAGAATAGATTCTATTAATATGGCTACATTATCTACTCATCGATCAATATATATAGTACTCTTAACCATAATTTATGTGAGAGGAATTATTTTATCAACAACAACAAATTGTAGCGAAATCAATCCAATCACTAACGAAATTTGTGGTTAAAACTGAAACGCAGTTTAATCGCAACTACTTTAAACATTATCACTCCTATTAATACAAATAGGCTTATATACCTCCTAGCTCACAATTTAGCTAAAATGTTGACAAACAAATATTCGTTATTAACCAATAAACTGCTAATTCAAATTATATAGGAAATCTTTACGAAAATCTTCTACGTTCGACAAGTACTTCGCCGTTTTTCAACGATTATTATTAATTTTAGCTCGTGAATTAGTTAGATGTGTTACTAAGCTCTTGTTTTCTTTTAAATTATAGCCTTTGGCAAAAATATCTCAGGTGTTCTTAACTTTTAATAACGTGTTAGTCCACCTATTCGTATAATTAAGCTAATTAACTTGAATTAATTTGTTGTTTGTTTTATAAAAAAGATGTTTACCCTTATTATTTCACTGATTAAAAATAATTCATGTTTGATTTGAGTTTATTAATAGCTTATCTATAATCATCTGTTAAAGATAAAACCTTAAGAAATTGTAGAATTTTCAAAAATTAATTTTTCTATACAAATTTTAACAAAGTCCGAAACGCGTCGCAATAAAAATAAATAAAAATTAAAAGTTGTAAAAATAAATTTTAATATTAATAAATAAAAACCGAAATTTTTTTTAATTTTTTTATTTAAAGTTTATATTTATTTTATTTATTTAATTTAATTTTATGTTTAAAATTGACTAAAACTACAATTTAATACATATACACTTTGGTGAAAGTTGATTTATTTACTTTTCCGCTTTGTCCTAAATTGCTTAGTTATTTAACTTGCTATAACTAATATTTATACTTATTTAGCTTAATAAAAGCAAACTTAGTGCTTCAAGCTTTAAATTGTAAGTTTAAATTTTCTTTTTTTTTTTTCAAAATGACAAAGACATCATCATTTTGCATACACTTTAGGTAATCCCCTCCCGAAAAAAGCACCCGACAAAGTAAAGCCTGTATATGTAAATAATGAGATTTATCCAGAAAAAGGTCCACGCACAATTTCAGAGATATGTGTATGAGATGATGGAAAATTTACTCCAATCAGTCTGGTTCTTCGTTTAGCCTGGAGCCAGTGTGTCTACCACTTCATAGTTCACTGAAGCAAACACCAAGCCACAACATCCCGCCGCCGCGCCGCCACCGCCCGCTGCTACCCGAATAACAAATTGTAACACTTGCCATACGTCATGTTTGTATATACACGAATTCGGAATTCTCCTTACCCGACCTCACCAAGACCACCGCCTCCGTGCGTCGTCGTCGTCCAACGAAGCATCACTTTGTGAACAAAGTGAGAGAGATGGCCCCCGAAGGCCTTTTCTAACCAAAAGTGTTGGATCTTCTTTTTGTTGTTGCCGCCGCCATCGTGCGTCGTTGCTAGTGCCGCAAAGAAACTCTGTTTAACTAATTCGTAAATGAAAACAAACATAGAGGAAATTAGGTTTATAGCGCTCTGTGCTCTGTTCAGCTCCGCCACAACACAACATCACATCCACATGAGATGAGGAGCACTTTCCTCTGTCGCCTTTGAACATTCCGGATGCTTACCTTGTACAGTTTTCTAGAAATCGGAGCAGAGTCAGGTGGAACAAAATGGCACCTGCCGAGATCATAACACTCCGGGATATCCATCTCTCGGTGGACCTTTTTTCTGGACCGTTTCAAGCCTCTGCCTTTGGGTTGTATGTGGCATTTGCCAATTCATCCGAAAGAGTGTGTTGCTGAGGCAAGCAAACACTCACACGCTGCCGCCATAATACTGCCAGCCCCCTGGGGTTGGCAGATGAAAACAAACACTCTATACTCTTAGGCTTCGAACCTCAGCACCCCATATGCCAGAGCAGAGAAAAAGTTCAAGCAGTAGCAGCCGATGAGCCGACTGCTCCTGGATTTTTATTGATTCTGACAAGACGAACGCAAACAGAAATCATTTTATAGGTGGGGATCAATAAAGCGGGGCTGATGGCATTGCGATGATGGGGGGGGAGGGTGTTTAGTATTCGTTCAGTGCGGTGCAATACGGTTCCGTTTCGGCCCAACCCGACCAAATATACCTTAACACACCCCCCAACTGGATAACAGAAAAAATCAATCAAACCGAAATGTGTGTTTTGATTTGTTTAATTGCTGACGGTCGGTGGTCTTCTGGTCCTTGTCCTGGGTTGCTTTGCTAGTACCTACCATGGTACATATATATTTCGATTTCTCGTCCCTGTACTCGTCTGGTGCTTTTGTTAGATTGTCTTGTGCTTTTGTTTATACAAATATATTTTTGTATGACGACGATGGTGGCGGTATCTTTCTTTTTTGTGTGTTTTATTTGCTGCCATTAATTTGATCTCTTTGAGATTTCTTACATAAAAGTTGTTTTGTTCTTCCGATGATGATGGAATTCGATTTGATTTGAGTTGTCGATTCTGTTGAATTCTTCGCTTTCCGTGTTTAATAATAAAAAAATATATTCACAACAAAGTAACAAATAATGTGTTTTGTGTTTTCTTGTGGTTCTTTTTGTTTTTCTTTTGTTTTACGTTCATAGACGTGGGAGTGTTTTATTGTTTTAATTATATTATGTGTGTGATTGTTTTGTTGCATTCAACAAAAGTATAAAAGTACCTACATATATTTGTTATTTTATATGCATCAGGAGTAACTGAATAAGATTGACACGAAGTGACATTCCGCATAATCGCAAAATATTTATACGTTAGGTACTTCTAAATTGTAATAAAACAATCAGTTGACAACTTAAAACACGAATGGATCTCACGAAATTGCTCTTGTGGTTCAATGTTAACTCTATTTAGTAGGTAGGTAGTGGTTTAAATTTAAAATCTCAAATTAGTTGGAAAGTGTGCCGAAATGGAGTACATAATTTTGGAACTTTTAGACGTATGTTATTACCTCTGCCAGAACAGCTGCAGTTTTACAGAGATTACAAGAACTTTAACAGATCTTGAAAAAATCATAAAAAGGTCAAACATTGAGAGATAAAACCATACTATAAGGAACCGGAAACAATAACTTAGTAAAATAAAATAAAATAATATGAAATAAAATAAAATAAAATTAAATTAAATTAAATAAAATTAAATAAAATTAAATAAAATTAAATACAATTAAATAAAATTAAATAAAATAAAAAAAATTCAATAAAATAAAATGAAATAAAATAAAAATACTTCCTATATAATAACTGAATAAAATCTTCTTTTTCGATAAAAAGAGCTTATCTGCTTGAATGCGTATTAGCAAGAAGGTTTGCAATGATTTTAACTTCAATTCTTCAAATAAAATTCAAAATCTATCAGATCACTTACCCAGCGGCTCCATTAGCAATACTTGAGGAAATAAACTGCTTGGCTAATTGCCATTGCCTTGAATATTGCTAATGGAGACGCTTTGGCAACGGTAATGACAATATTGCTCGGCTGATGGAAGGCAATTATTGATTTCCATCGCTGAGGCAATAAATTTTGACGTTTCACCTTTTTCAAAATGGTTTCTTTGCGATTTTGAATGAATTATGAAATTAAGTGAATTAAGTTTTTTTCTATCAAAAATTAGCAAAAAACACTTGACTTTGGTCGTAATTTCTACACTGACATTTGACAACTAAAATTAGCTGGCAATAGAAGGCCCACCCAGACAATTAATTGTCATTGCCATTGAAATTGACATTGCCTAAAATATTGCTAATGGAGCCACAGCGTTAGTTGGATAAAATGGAAGAAACTTTATTGAACTTATAGTTTCTTTGTTTAAGAAAATATCACAAAGAGTACACTCTTGAATTAAAATATATAAGATTGTAACTTAACTATTCAATATTTTAACATTTACTATTAATTGTAGACTTCATAGCCGATTGTAAAAGAATCTATAAATACAAATAAATGAAATAAATAAAAGAAATAAATCTAGTCTCGTAATATTAGAGCGCTTTTATTTAAGCTCGGCACTTACAGTCGTTTTCTTTAAATGTTTTCTAACTTTAAACAGGCATCTAATTTATAAATAAATATTTTTAGCTGTTGTTTATAAGAGTTATCTAAACTTAGACATCGGAATCGGTTGTCTTAACCTTGGCTAAAGTGACATTTCGGCAAGAATTTTCTAGATAAAGGGATTCTGGCGATCTTAAAAAGAGTACATTTGCAATATTTATTCAAATAAGAAACGTTCGTCTAAGAAACGGGCATGCGGATAACTTTTTGAATATGCATCATACATCATGATGCTTCATGTAAGGAATTATGGTACATTTTAAAAAATGAAGAAAATTTAAGTGACTTTAACCCAAATCTTCAAATTGGCCTTATATCTCGGCAACCAAATTTGTTACTATTAGGTCTGTTTGGTATCTTTTTTAAGAAAAAAGTGTAAAACCTGTCAAACTTTGAAGAAGGAGACAATACCTCAGAGAGAGAGAACTTGTCTAAAAGTTAACAAACGCACTGAACCACTTTTTGTATAAAATGTCACTTTTGTGTACAAGACGTCAAACGTTGACAAATCATTTTGAATCGTGTAATTTTTAAATTGTAAAATAAATTTTTATATTGAAAAATATCGAACGAAAATGTAACACCGGTTTTGATGGACTTATCTGAATCTTCATCAAGTGAATGAAGACAAGCTAAATCAATATTTTGTAAATTCCTAGCCGACGTCAAGTAACAGACACTGATAGCTGTGTATTTGACAGTTTTTACACTCCTTGCACACAGAAATTTGTTTGGCAGAAATTTGGAGGGGAAATAATTTGCTCTCTCACTGTGCTCTCGCGTTGCAACTTTTTTGAGTTAACAACCAGGAATTTGTGACAATTTGTGAAAAATTGTGAAAATTTGTGCAATTTTGCAAGAAATTTCACGTTACCAAACAGAGCTATTATCTCGTATTTATTTTTATTGACTTTAGATTTTAGTAAAAAATATTGGGTCACACGAACTTGCTGTTATAGTTCAGGTGACTTCGAATTTTTTTAAGATTTTAAAAATAAAAATACTTTAAACTCAGATAATTAGAGAAAAGTAATAAGGCATAAATAGCTTAAGTATAAATAGCTTAAATAATTTCTAAAATACTTTTGAGTTCAAAAAATATTTCTGTTTGATTTCGTATATGAATATATTTATGAATTTTCATAAAGAAATTTTTTAAATTGTTTAAGCGAAAATCATCAAATAAATAAAAATTTGAAGTATATTTTAATGTTCCTATATTTAGAAATTTATTTGTTAAAAAAAAAATCATAGGCACAAAATTTTAGACGATTTAATTTGATGTTAAAGCATTTTTAGTATGGATGCTGCAACGTGTTATCATTTTAAAATTTTATTAAAGTTAAAATCACGAAATGTCTAGTCCATATTTTAATTTCTTAGCATCATACTTACTCAAATGAAGTTTATTAAGAAAATATAGGTTAAGTATGGTACTATAGTTAGAAAATATTTTAAAATAAGAACATTTTAGTCGAGAGCTTTGAAGTTAGTAAATTTGTTAATTAGTACATAATGTTAATTATATCTACCTTAACATCAGTCAATCATCATGTATACCAATTTGCACCATCATTATTATGAGTCTCACCTTTTCCTCGAACACTTGTATTTTTTTAAAATATTGTTATGCAATTTTGATATGATATTTAAACTTATGAAAAACAGCGTTTGCAAGGAACTTAATTTAAATCGATTAAACAGATAATAAGAAAATTCAAAAAATTCTTCTATAAGGTAGTGCTTATGGTAGTTGTAGTGTAAAATTTGTTACTGTTGTTTGGTAGATCATACTGATACTAGCTCCCAATATTATCAAAATCGTCTTTTTTGAAAAAAATATGATTTTTCTCAACTAATTTTAAACTATGATTTTTGATAATAAGAAATTCGGGTATTAAATTAATTTTACATTAAATTAGATTAAATAATTTTGCATCATTTTTAATTTTAATATTTATTAAAGTTGGGAAATAAAAAACATAAATAAATTCAATGAATCTTAGAATTCAATTCAAACCAAAAAAATAGTAACATTAAAAAAAAGTCTCAAAAAAAACCTTAATATCCTCAATATAGGGCAATATGGCGAATCCCATAGTGTATGTGTAATATAGTGGGCAATTATTTAATTTAGGTTTGAACATCCAAGTTAATCGAAAAAGTTCTTGAATGTAACACTGGAGTCGTGAGATCACTGTCCACAAAGGTCAAACTGCATCCATAAGTCTCTTGTGTTTGTTGCTGGGTAATCTTCATCACAACCGGCGCGGCGCACTATTTTTCATTTTTTCATTTCATTTATTTCTTGAAAAGCTTACATAGTAAGATATAAATCTTTTAAATATATGAAGCTTAATATGTTTTAATTATATTAAAATAGCTAGAGTTACTAAGCAGTATAGAACATGTGATTAATTTTAACAGATGATAAAATTTTAACAGATGGTCCAAAAAGCCATAAGTCGCGGCAAAAATACAAAATCCGATTATTTTTTTAATTTTTTTTGTTTTTTATTTCTAATAGAAATATAGACAGAGCTTCGAAAATAACAAACAAAATATTTTTTTTTTAATTGTTTGGTTTATAAAGCTTTTCAAAGTTGGGCAATTTTACAGAGTAAAAAAAAAATAACAAAAACGAACTTATTTATTTTCTTTATTGCAATTATGGCATATTTAATTAAAATCTTACTTTTCTTCAAAGCTACGTGGTTTTTTATTCGTAAGTAAATTAAAATTTCAATTTCTTTAATAAAGAATACAAAAAACCCTTTTTTATGAGTTTTTGAGATTTGAATAGAGCTTCAAAAAAACCTCGCTAGATCCCGCTGAAAAATTACAAGTATTTAATTAACTATATGCTAAACTATATGGACATTTTTGAAATATTTTGATAAAATGTTATTAGTTTAAAAAAAAAAAACATGTTCTCGGTGCTAACATTTTGGTCTTAAAAGCAAATTTACTTTTGGAATGTTTGGATTTTCTCCTTTATCAAAAGAGCTTAGAACGTGAAATTTTGTCCTTATTTCAATAATTAAACGTTTTGAGATTATCTTTAAGAAAATCTGCCCACTTCCACGCCCCTTTTTATTTAAATCGCAATTGTTAAAAATAAAAAAATAAACCTACAATCCTATTTAATGTTGAAAAAAGACGTATTATGTATTTTATTTAATTTAATTTTATTTTATAAAAAAAATTAAAAAAATTATTTATTAAAATTTTGATCATTTACCTTAAAATTGGTCACTTAAACAGTTTATAAGATATGTCGAAAAAAAACTGTTAAATACTTGTTAAAATATCAAAAATTGGTTCGTTATTTTTATGCATCCACTGTTGTTAAAAAAATTATTTTGGAATACCCTGTGAACAATTAAATAGCCGCAGACTTTTTTTTGTTTACAAAATTCGTAAAATTTTAACAGTTTTTTCTTACAAAATTCGTAAAATTTAACTGTTTTTAAAGTTTTTCTTTACTTCCTTTCTCTGTTAATTCTTCTTCAAAGAAAATCTTACTTCAGTCTAAGATTTAGAAACAATGTGAATTTCGAGCAATTTTCTTAAAAATCACTGGTCCAAAATTGTAAACGATTTAGTACGATGTTAAAGCATTTTTAGTAATACGTTAAGATCCTCCTAAATTGCTTGCGCCACTATTTTTATAGCCGTAGAAATTCAAAAGTTATGATTTTTGCAACCAAAATAGTCATTTTGGACCACAGTGCTAAGGGCGGCGCGCGGCGCAAATTTGTTCTTTAAAATCTTGGGGACATCAGACTCGTTGGTTTTTTGTTTTGCGATGTTGTCGATGAGTTCAAGTTCTGCTTTATTTTATTACTATTTTGTTTTGATATTTTAATTATTTCCTTTTTGGTCTTTAACCTTTTATCCACTGAATTCAACATTCAGTTTACATATAGACTTCATAAGGACGTTATGGCGCGGTCAGACCACAGTGCCCCGCATATAACACAAAATACACATCTTAAAAAAACTTAAGAAACATACAAAATTTTCATTTATTTTAAAATTTTTCCCGTTACACGAAAAAAACCAAAACTGTAGTCTGCACTCACACTACCACTAAACACGTTCAAAAATGTAGCAAAATTATAGTTGGATCCTGAACCGGAAAATTTGTTGTTTATTTTTTTCGCAAAAAAAAAATCGCTTCGACTCATGTTCTTAGACCGAAATTTTTTGTACCAAGATCGAAGTTTGTATTTTTATTAGAATATTGGAAGTGTGATTTTTACGAGGTACACCATAATTCTCGAACATCCCTATTAAAAAAATTTCATCGTAAAAAAAATTTTTTTTTCCACAAAAAAGAAAATCAAAAAAATGATTTTATGCGGAAGATGATTAATATGAATTTTTGGAATATTTTTTTTGTATTGAAAAAAAAAAATTATAAAATTAAGCTGACTTTTTCCCAAATAATTTGTGAGCACGTTTTGGTCAAAATGTGATTTTCGTTAATTGCTAAACAAATTTGTAATGGCAGTTACCAGTATTAAGGTTCTAAAAAAAAAATTAAAAAAGGGTACCGGTAAAATTTTCAAAAAATCTAGGTACCAATTTTAAAGAAAACCGACCAATGAATTTTGTCTGTAACCGAACGGACAGACAGCAGTATGGACAGGGTTTTGAGGCACACCTTTTTTAAATCTCTATCATTGTCAAGTTTGATCAAAATTTCGAAATCAATTTTTTTTTACAAATCCATAAATATTTCTTTGTGGTGTAGTCTCCATGTTGTGTGTATGAATGTATATATATAAATATAAAATAAAAATGAAAATATATTAAAAAATTTTTAATATTTGTATATTTTACAAATATACATATTTGTATATTTTTAAAAAATATACAAATATTAAAAATTTTTTATTATATTTTCATTTTTATTTTATATTTACATATATAAATCCATAAAGTACCAATATGTACATCACAGGTAAAAAAGGATCTATGCCAGGCATTGTTAATAAAATAGTTTTTGATAAAAATTTTGTTTTTTTTTTTAATGTAGAACATACTTACAGTCGTAATTTCATCAAAATCGTAAGATTCGTCTACGAGATAAGTCACTTTTTCTTGAGTAATTTTTGGACCTACAATTTCTATCTGAGGGAGTCACCTACAACACTTTAGTACCAAGTTTAAAGAAAATTTCTTCAGCAGGTTGAACCCGTATGTCGAAGTTTAGATACACAGAATTGCGGATACAGGCTTTTCACTTTCTTTATTATTACAATTATATTAACATTATGTTCCTTTAAGTAAAAATATTTTAATACAAAATTGAAGTAGGAATGATTTTTCAACAAAATTATGAATTTTGGTATTCCTTTTGGTTGTTCGTCTTTATGGTTTTCAGATGATTGCAAAATCATTAATAATATGGAATTGAATCTTCATTTAGTCTTTAAATTTAAGATTATTTAATACATTACAGTAAGTAAGGCCGTGTCCGAATTGCGTTAAAATTTTCTACCACTGGTTAAATTTTGACGTTTGGTTAAAATGGGATAATTTTTTTATTTTTGCTGTCCGAACTGGATTAAAATAGGATGGGTTAAATGGGATTTTTAGTTAAAATTCCCGCAAGATTAAAAAAATTTCCCTAACCACAAATGTGTTTTATGATTCCAGAAAATAAATATTTATATACATAATCCAGCATGAAATGTATCAAAGTAAAAATTCAAAGCGAATAAAGTACAAATTTCTTAATTTGATTTACTTTTAAAGGTTTTGCATCGCTTATATCTCCAAGCACTACGGAAAAAATCCTATTGTGTATTGCTTGATTATGCAGTCTGCGAACACTAGGTCAACAAACTAAAAAACAAACTAAAACAAAACAACAAATTTGCATTAATTTTGCAAGATGAATAACAATAATTGAGGAAGTATGTAATAAAGAAGAATATAAAATTCATGTTTGCATTTTTTGATGTAAAAAGATGATCGAGCTCGATTCTGATTTTAACAAGCCTCAACTTTTCTCCTTCCGACCCTATAGAAACAAGAATATAATAATTGTTTTTATTGAATTTGTTCAAACTTACATTTAGAGTATGGTTTTCCAGAAGCTCTTGGTTTCCTTGTTTGCCGGTCCATTGTTGCACTTTTAAAAATAATTTCAAATTCAATTTCCTCTCTTTCTTGAGAAACGTCAAAATTTAACCAATAGTGTCAAATTTTAACCTGCTCTGGAGCTGGGTAATTTTTAACCCATTTTATTCACCATCGCTATTGTCAAAATTTAACCAAACGTCAAGTTTTAAGCAACATTTTAACGCAATTCGGACACGGCCTAAGAGCTAAAAAACCTTCTACGTTAGGATAGACTTGATATAGTTTCGTCAATTTAATAACCACAACGTACTTTAAGTTTCTTATACCTGCAACAAGTTCATATCTGATCTAAACAAAAAACCTTATCAAACATTTTTTGTTTTTATCAACTTGGTTACCTTAAGCTAACAGTTAAACTTTAGAAGATAATGAATCACTCTTTTGTGTATAAATTCCTCAGTTGCTGCAGCTACATCTATGAGGCAAAGCAATACAAAAAATCACACAACAACAAAAACAACAACAGCAACAAAACTTTAAAGTTTGCCAACCCAAAACGACCGGTAGCCGTAGATCCTTTTTTCGCAATTTTAAAATCCTTTCATTTTGTGTGTGCACCACAAACAGCCCATCACCAACCAGCCGAGCTAACAAGCTTGGCCACCAACCAAGCGATTTTTGGCATTCAATGTTAAAAGGAGTTTTTTTTTTTGAAACAAAAAAAAACGAAAAAAAAACTTAACCTAAAATAAGAATATCGTTGTTTTTTTTTTTAAAAAAAAAAAAAAAAATGAAAAAAAAAAGAAAGAGAACATAAAAAGTTTAATAGACGGACAGCAGTAACAATAGAGGAAGCCTTGCTTGTTTTTCGACCTTTCATGTATACATCTACTACTATTCGTTCCACTAAGTGGAACTCTATAATTCTGGTCCAACTTTTTATTGCTCCCTATTTCCAATGTTAACTTTTTTTTTGTGTTCTTGTTGTGTTTTGTTGATAGTTTTTTCGTTTTACCAATATAGTTCCTGACCGAAAAATCATCATCATCAACGTGGTTCGGCAAGGTTATATAGAGTTCTGGTAAATTGTTAGGCACTCAAATAGTCAAATACTACTTCAGCGAGTACACAAGTTTACATGAATTTTGCCCTTTTCACTAGTATATATGAATGGGCGCTCTTTGTTAAATCAATAACAAAACTTTAGAGAGAATCCAACAGGAGCGTTATCCTTTTTTCGAGCTTCGTGGAATGGTATAGCAAAAAAAATTTACCTACCTATAAACCGGGCGAAAAAAAAGAATAAGACAGGAGAAAACTACCATCTACACATACATACATATATGTATCATTATATAGCCTAGAGAAATCTAGATTAACGCCAACAAGCGCCATTGTCACTGACCTAATAGGATATTCAGGACTGTGTTGCTGGATGCCATATACGAAGGTGCTGTCCCAATATGCCCACTGGCTGTGTTTGGGTGTGGAAATGGTAAAACACCTTCGAGTCTTTTGTATAGTTTGTTGATATGTTGCACATTCAACAATGCCAGAACTCCATTCCACTACAACTTACTCCCTTCCGCCTTCTTCGTTTCGATAACAAAGTTCTCCAAATTGATGCTACACCATTGCGAAGCAACCAGCAGCCTTCAGCTTGTTCTTTGGTCAGTTGCCAAAATTGATTTTGCACAGGCCACTGGTGCAGTTGCTTGTTTCTCAAAACTCTATACCCGTTTGTAACACGAGTTGCTCGATGCAGTAGAAAAGATTTCTTCAAATAAAACGATCATGGCTGTATTTATTGTGAGAAAATTCAGCCCTGAACAAGGAGGACGTTCGTAGAAGGTTAAAATGACAAGTTTTGATTTTAAAGGGTTTTCCAATAAAAGGTTTCATTTTGAATAGCCCGCTATTTGGGCAGCTGTCACTTTTGAAGCTGTCATCTTTTGACATTTGACAAGTAAAAACTATGCTTTTAGTAAAAATGGAACTATATACGCTTCAACCACGAATTGAAATTGTTAAAATTCACTACAAAAATGGTGAACATGCCACAAAAGCAAACGAAACAATCGCAATTTTGCAAGAAAAGTTTCCTGACCGTGTTATTTCTCGAAGAGGTGATCGAAATTGGCCACCGAGATCTTGTGATTGAACTTAGACTTTTTTCCTTGGGGCCACAGATAAGGTCTATGGTAATGCTCCACAATCGATGGAATTCGAGAAATAGTCGAGGACTTACTGCTGCAAATGTGCGTATTGGCCATGGGAAATATCATGAAAAGGATATATAGTGCTGCAACCGTAGCCGTGGCGACCAATTGGCTGATATCGTTTTCTATTTTTAATGGCATACCTTCCTCTTTACAACGAAATAAACATCTATTGGTTTCTCTTAAAAAATACTCGTTTTTTTTTAAATATCAAAATAAAACCTCCTATTGGAAAACCCTATACAGGGTTTCGCAAAATTTGTCACCATATAGGAAGATGCTATACATTTTGCAAATGGCGGCAAAAAATAAATCGAAACAATTATTTCACGTTTTTTAGAAGTGAAGTGATTCATGTCCTTTTGACATGTATTTTGTGTCTATTTACTTTACAAATGTCAAAGTAGAATTGACATTTTGCCGCCATTTGCAAAATTTATTATACCTTCCGATAGGGTGATGACTTTTGCGCCACCTTGTATATTTAAATAGCTATGAAGAATTCTTGAGGGTAATGAGGCTTTTTTTCTGTGGAATGAAAAATAAATAGACATTTGTTAGGTCGCAAATTTGTTTTGCAATTTAATCATTCAAAATGACATTTGGCAATGTTATTGGTTTGCTTTATTTTCTCGACATTTTTTTTTCGTTTTGCTATTTTATCGCATAGAACAAAAATTATTTCGCATTTTCGATTATGCTAATTTTGTTGCAAAAATTCACTTGAAACCATTTTGAAATAATTATGTTGCGATACAAATTTTGCAAAATAAACACATTTTATTGTGATCAGTTGAACTACGATTTTCGAGAAGAATCTCGTAAAAAAAATCACAAAAAATTAAATATATTTTAATGAACTCAATTCAAAGAAATTTGTTAAATTTTGCGAAAATAAAAATAACAACTGCGAACCAATATTAATAAGTTGTTAAAAGCAATAATCTCTGGAGAAAAGTACATTGCTTTTCAAAATAGCTTTTAACGGCCTTTAAGTACTACAAAAATTGGCGTTTCGTCCCGGCGATCTCACTTGGACTCATCAATTGACTATAGTGAGGTCCTTTGTCAATACGGAATTTTTTCTAAGTTCCGTTCATCTTACATAGATTTTGTGACGAATATCTAGTGTGAATTATATCCAACAAGACTAGAATTCCTAATAATTGAATTGGAAGTTTTTGTTTTTATTTTTTGCCCGTTGCCTGGTCGTCGTCTATATAAGAAGGACTTAAAGGCCGTTAAAAGCTATTTTGAATCAATATTTCAACAAAGTGCAAATAAAATAGTGTTAAGTCTTCTTCTACTTGGCTGATGTTATTCAGTAGTATGTAGAATTTGTAATATTAAAAAACCTTTTTAACCATTGCTTTTCGTTTCCTTAAATCAAAGTACAATTCCTAATCAAACTCTTGAGTCTCAAGGCCTGAGAAATATTAATATATAAATGCTCCCCTGTTTGGAACAGTACCTTTAATTTTTGGCTCCGTCTATCGACAACTCCTTAAGCGCTATTTTGTTGCTGAATGTTGTTATTTTGTCCAATGCTGTTCCGTTCATGGGGAAAATTAATTTTCTTCCTGTTGCTGGTACATACATATTACATATATATTCGTATATATACTGGCCTGACTCTGAAGATTGTATACTTTGTATGTGCCCGCCATACTAATTCTCTAGAAATGCTTTGGCAATGATGCAACACTTTGGCTAAAAATTTTACCAATATAAATTCTCATCCTTATAGACACTTTTTTTTTTGTTGTTTAAGGTTTGATAAGAGGGAGACAAAAGTATACATATATTTATTTATTTTATATATAAAAACCAAAACTTGACAAATGAGTTGGAAAAAATCCTCTTAGCCATTTCTCATTTCTTTTGAACTGCAACTACCACATATGTATATTGTATAAGTATGTATAGTCCTTGTACGCTTTATAACCAGCTCTCTATTTCATGTCTGAGTCTGAGCTTTTAGCTAGTGGTAATGCTTAACGTAATAGATTTTGTGTGCACTTTTGAGAGTGCGGTGGATGACAATTAAGTGAACGTTAATATATATATCTTCATATATACAAAATTATGGGACACCAGACATTGCACGATGTGACAAAGCATAATGGTGCGGTTGCTTTTTTTTGTTTTTTTCTTCTAACACTGCAGGCATTTTGAAATTTTAGAAAATAATCGTAGTCTAAAAAAAAAAATATTGATTTATAAAAGGCTTTTCTAATATTCGTTAAAGATGGATATACAGTTTTTTAGGTACTATTTGGTTTGTTCTGTATACAATCTACCAAGGCGTTAGGCAACAACGCCCAAGGTAACAAGGCCCAAATCGATTTGGAAATATCGCCCAAAAAAAAAAAACAATTGTTGTTGTTTTTTTTTCTAGATTTGGGCGTTATTTCCAATTTTTAAATTGTTTTTGTAAAGGAAAGAATGCCTAAAATAAATATTTTAAAAGTCAAATGGGAAATAACGACCAAAATTGAAAATATCGCCCAAAAAAAATCCATAAAAAGGAAATAACGCCCAGATCAAAAATGAAACTTAATACTAACATTTACAATATGGATCTTTGAAAATTAAAACGGCAAATAAATAGTGTGGTACATATGTTACCCCCCTGCTTGGACACATTATAGTATTTGGGGTAGGTGGGCTGATTGCATGAAAAGTTTCTTTAAATCCAGATTCTTTAAATGCAAAACAGGCTTTGCATACACCCAGCCTTGCACCTACCCCAAATTCTATAATGTGTTCAAGCAGGGGGGCAGCATGCTCCCCCATACATACCACAATGTTTATGCGCCGCGATTTTTTTTAAAGATTATCTTATCATTGAAATTTCACTTTGGAAATATCGCCTAAAATTTAGGAAAGAACGCACAAAATTAAGGAAAAATTAAAAAAATGTGTGGAAATATCACCAAAAATTGAGGAAATAACGCCCAAACTTTAAAAAAAACAATTTACATTGAAAATATTTGGGCGATATTTCCAACTTAAGATTTGGAAAAATATAAATTTGGGCGATATTTCCAATTTTTGCGAATCGATTTGGGCGTTAATTGCTTGGGCGTTATTGTTTAACGCCGTCTACCAATGGTAAACAAAATAGCACCGTCTTACATGATTTGGATTTAAACATTGGTTGAGATGATTCTTTCTTAATGAGTTGAACTTTAAGTTAATTAATTGAGATTTTGTATAGTAATTTTGAAATCTATATTGTATTTTATTCACTCTCTTTTTTTTTAAATCGTCGATACATTTATGTAAATTTTATAAATGAGAACAGTATAAATAGTTGTTATAAATAAATTAAGATATAAAAAATTAGTTTAAACAATTTATATTTCCGCAGCTTATTAATATTTATTTAAAAATCAAATTAATAACATTTTTTTAAATTGGCTTTTCTTGTTTAAAAAAATTGAATTAATGTTCGCAGAATAAGTTGCACATCAATAACGGGACCTATTAGCTGCTTTCGGAAGAATTTGCAAAAAGCACAAAAAAAAACGTTTAAAGTTTTCTTTTCACAAAGTTGTAATTACCGTGGTAAGTGTTTTTATTGTTCTATGTAATATAATAATAAAATCCAACTTGTTTACCAACATATGCCTTTTTTAACGAATTAAATAATAACAAAGTATTCCGTATAGCTCGGGTTTATTTAAAAAAAAAACCTTCCCGTGACATACATGATAATAAAAGTTTGAAAACGTAAATGACATGATCATTGAAATTTGTCAAATATTTTAACGTTTTGTTTTAAAAGGAACATAAATATAAAAGGGGGTTTTATGTGATAACAAACTTGCGGAACATAGATATCGTTGGAAGAATCGAGAAGATCCTGAAAAATGCCAACGAGAAAAAAAAAGAAAAACAAAGTTCATAATATGTACATTTATTTAAAAAAGGAAAGTAAAGTCAATCTTTTATTTTGAAGCAAACGAAAAGAATGAAAGAAATGGAAAAAATACAAGGAATTACCGTACAAAATTCTTAAAAAAAATAACTACCGGAAATGTATTGAAGCTAACACCTGGATCTCATGTCGCTTTTAATTAATGTTTATTAACAAAAAAAATTAAGTTTAAATGTTTTTTACTATGTTAAGGTTAGTTTTATGTTGTTGTGTCATCAAGCCTAGTACATTCTTCCTCGTGAAGTGAACAATATTTCAATTTAGAAAATAATTTTTTGACATTTATCGCTGGTACAAACTTGTGAATGTGTTGTTAATGTTTCACGTGACGTTTAAGATCACAATCTTAAGCTCGTATAGTGTGATTAAGACCACAAACTATTGAATCAAGCCTCAAATACTTAGTATGAAATAAATCAAATAAGGATATTTTACTTGCTTGAACGAATTAAATCCCATTTAAGGATTTTTTTTTCTTCAATTTTTCGAATTTAAAAATAAATAAATATTGTTATAGCCCAAACAAGGAAAAAAGCCACGACAACTGCGAACAAATTCAGAAAAGCTTCATTCCAGAATTGATTCACAATCTCTTTTAAAAAACATTTATGCATCAAACCATTTGTGCGGTACGGTGTTGCAAACGAAAAAAAAAAATATCGATTTGATAGCTGATAGTTGAGTGTTATTAAAAATGGAGCGCTACATGAAAGAAAAACACATTTTCATTGTTAAGCTAATTCGAACAAAATCATTTTCAGCGATGGCTTCACTAATCTTCAAAATTGACGCGATTTAACGCCGTGCCGTTGGTTTTCTTAAATTCTTTAGTATATGCCAACAAACCGTCGATTTGAAGGAGGAAATATTGCGCTTTATCAACGATATTCAGCTAAATTTATGTGGAACGGTTATGGAAAAAGTGATCAAAAGATTATATGTGCCAGCATAGCCGAGGAGGCCATAACCACGACATTCTATTTTTTATTGTGTATCAATAGAAAAAAAATAAATAAAATTTTTAATTAAAAACCTATGTTTTCTATCAAACTTTTAACTGTTATAAATAAAAGGATTACGAAATTTGAAGATTTTTGAAAAAATTGCTGATTTTTTTATTTTATATAAATTTTTGGAATAATCTTTATCGACTTATCCTGTTTTCACTCTGAGCTGATGATATATTTCCTTCGCTTAAAATAAAGGGCATGCTAACATTTTAAGCATTTCGCAATAACTTTTTTTTGTTTGTTTTTAAAAAGTTTCTTAAATCCCAACAACTTTACATACAAAATGGAAAGTGGTTTGAGATATATTTCTGAATTTATCAGTGTATTTTTTTTAAAAACGTAAATTTTTCAAAAAATATTTTTTGGTTGTTTCAAAAGCTAATTTTTTTTTAACTCAAAAACGACTTGGTCGATTTTTATTCAACTTGACACCAAGCGATTTGTGAACATTATCTAGCAAATAATAAGACCAAATTAATGGTACATTACGTTAGGAATTTATAGATTAACATTTTTCTGTAAGCTACTATATATGCTGTTTTGCAATCCCGGGTACAATTGGTTGCAAAAAAAAAACGACAACGAGGATTAGGGACGCCATCACAAAAACAAAATGAAGTTTTCATAAAAACTATCAATAAAAAATATTTAGTTCACGTCGGTAACACAGTTTTTCTGTGCGCTTCAGTTAAGCCCCGAAAATTCTCTGGGCGAAGATAAGCCGCAGGGGATTAGTTGTTAGTGCATTTAAAATGTAAGTTATTTAATACCGACGTCGTTTTTTTCATCCAATTCCTTCGGGGATTGGAAGAAACACACCCATTTATTTATTTATTGAAAATATTTAAGAGAATATGAAATTACTACAAATATGAAAGCATTGCCAAGCAATCCATCAATCTATTTAAACACAACTATTAGTACTATCTACTACCTAATGCGAAAACATTTTATACTAAGCCATTTAATAATATCATCTAATAGTACGTAGTTATCGCAGAACTACCTCATTGTTTGTTTAGCTGATTAAAATTAATTTTATTGTATATAGCAACTTCTAATAAGTTCAAATAATATTGCATATTAAAATATAAAAACAAAAACACAAATTTAGGATTTTTAGGAAAAAAAATATGATATTTTTCGATATTCTTTCGATTCCGAATAAATATATACTGATGACGTATATTTGCTTTTTAAAATGCAATAATTAATGACGAATACCATATAATTTATTCTACAGAATACTAAAAAAATATATTCCATGTTTTATTAGCCATTTACTTCTCAAAATATCCGTCGGCTCACTAACGTAACTTTTCTATTCATTTTTTAAAAACAAATTTGTTATACTTTTACTTTTTCTCAACTTCCTTTTTAATTTTGTAATTATATCAGTGTATAAGTAAATCAATACTGTACGTCATATAATATATACTTACTTGATACTTAGTAACTAGTAATAGACTTGAACAACTACTTGGGGTCGATAATTTATTTGTATTACTATTTTAAATAATTTTTAGATTATTGTATGTACCTATCTTAGTTTTAATTTAAAAAAAAACCCTTTTGAATCCGGTTTTGTATGTATTCCTTTTTTACATAAAAATTAAACCTGTTACTTATTCGATTCTTTGTTTGAGAACGTCCTATGTATATTTTGTTAGCTTATAACCTGTTATAATTTTAAGTTGATTCACTATGGCGTATACTTACTTTTTCTCAACATTATTTTCCTAGTATTTTTAATTTATTCCAAGATATGATTTTATTTATTATTTCCATTTTTATTCATTAGTTGTCACTTCCCTTAACCAAAAGTGCTGAAAATTGATCTTTAAAACCTTCAAAAATGATTCGTTCCATTTTCAAGGCGATTTCTGTCTCTCATATATGATAAAATCCAGCTTAAATTTTAAAGATTACTTTGTATCCTTTAAGCATGTTTATTAGAATATGTATTTTGCTTTCATATTTAAATTTTCAATTTGTCTTCCAGCGCTCATATACAATCAGCTATATTTCCGTAGAGTTGGCCTTAAAAGAGACTCAGAAGAAATAACAAATTTAGTTCAAAGACTTTCGTCGTATCGTATCGTATGGTTCTTTTAGGGTTTAAACCAAAGAATATTTTTTAAACAAAATGTATCCCCAATTCAACACTGTTGCACGTTTAACGAAGACCAAAAACCAATTTACATTCCTTGCATATCGTTCCTCCAAAAGTTCACCACAATTCCCCGTCCATCCTTTATCAACCAGAAATAGACAAAGTACCTACTATACCTACTCACCGGTGTGGTGGTGCCGGGTCGTCGGGGGAATCACCCAACGAAAGCAAACTGACTATACAACAATTCACAAAATGGATTCAAAATAAGAATAAAAAAAAATAAATCTTCAAAATATATCCTTTGCTGTTTCCAGTTAAGCTGGTTCACATCAACAGGAACAGAGAGAAACAGAGAACCTAGGCAACAGGTCCCGTATTACAATGAAATTTTAGTTCCAAAACGGAGCTACATATACGTATGTATAACGGTATTCCCTTTCAGCAGCGGGAATCTTTCAATGATGCAGGCAGCTCTTCGTCTCTCTATGTATGTATGTACACATGTTAAAACAATCTAAAGGAAATTACACCCCCGACTATGATCGTTTGAATGAAGTGTATTTTTTGTTGTTGTTGTTAAGGGTGTAATGGGTCAGGTCCATGGATACAATTTTCGTAATAAAATGCAGAAAAAACGAACGACGAGAAAACATATAGCCTCTCTTACTTCTATAACACCGAGACTGCAACAGAACTCCTGAGTTTCTTGCCTTGTGCCATTTTTGTACAAAAAACCGATTCCCTTACACTCGCACCGAACATTGAAACAATTGAAATTTGTTCTGCTTTCAATCTTCTATCAGTGATGTTATTTCTTTCAGATATTTTATAAGTGGGCTAGTTGTTGTAATAGTTGTGTGCAAGTTCACTTCCTTATTATTTTTTTTTTTAAAGTTCTGTTTCCATGGAAATTTTCGCTTTAATTATCGTTCAAAACTTTTGTAGTCGTTTTTGAGATAATAAAAAAAAATTAAATTAAAAATTAAAAATTAAAAAAAAATATTGTTAAATAAAAAATTTGGTCAAATTTATATTAAAAATGTTTTAAAATTTGTACTTGAATATGAACATTAATATGAAAAACATATCGACAGTTAAAGTGTAGGATCTCGTAACTCGGAGAATTACAACAAAATATAATTATTATTGCAAAAAAATTCTGCAAAATTGGTGCCACCAACTGAGGCAATTTGAGGGTAACAATGTTCTTCTGAACATTTTACAGAAAAATGCAGAATTTAAACCTCTTACTTTAGATCAGCATACAAAATTTGACAGATTTTCTGTGATTTCTGAGAAAAAAAAAAACATGCAAAACCGACTTATGAAGTTCTTTATTTTAACCGTCGATATGTACCAAATTTAGAAAAGGTTATCCAAAATGAATCTATGGGATCAGAACAAAATGTATGTATTATTGAATATGCTATAGTTTTTGGATTTTTTTATTGGAAATTATTTTTAGACCAAATTTGATCAAAATTTAACAATTTTGACAGTTTTAAGGTTGGTAACAAAATTTTAGGTCAATGACTTAACAATTCAAAATAAATGACTTTTAATATAATATTCTTATTCTGGTTGCTGTATTTAAATTTGACGTCAGATTAAAAATTTTGACAGTTGAAAGTTTTATTTTTGGGATTTATTTCTTGAGAAAAAGTGTGCCGACAAAAAATATTTAGCACAAAATGTGATTTTGTTAAAACTCTATATATGGAGTTATAATTGACAAAAAATTATACAGGGCGTCAAAAACTGAAGAAAAAAAAATTGATGTTTTGATTCCAAAGAATTATTTAAAGCAGCGACTTCCAAAAGTAAAGTTTTAAGGAGCTAAATTCGAATACGACTCTATTTTTTTTTTTCATTTTCTGAAGTTTTCAAAATATGTGCTTAGAAAATGAACCTAATAGCCCAGTCGGAATAAACATTTGACCGGAAAAATTTAAATTGTACACTTTTCTTTCACAATTCGTTAGAGGGGTTATTATAGGTCTGGAACTAAAGTCGCCATCTTGGATTAAAAAATAAATTGACTTGAAATAGAAAAAAAATATTTAAAAACAACGGCAACACCTATAATGTCATGTTATCTTTTTTTTAAGCCAGAAAACCATTCTTTAATTCAGTTTTATATATATGAGTGAATGCTTTTTGAAAAATTAATTTTCAAACATAAAATTAAAAACCAATTTTTTATTATTAAGTATAGTATTTTTATTTTTCAGTATTCAATGCTCTAATTTGGAAATTTGGACACATTTTTCAAAGTGATGTATGTATTTACTTACGAAACGGGCTAAGCAGGATTAAACGGGATTTTAAAAAGCGGGCTTTCCTGAGACGGGATTTTAATTAAGCGGGATTTAAAAAAAAAACAGTATTTTCGAATCGGGATTTTGAACTTTTTTTTTTGGGATTTAAAATACCGGTATTTGGAAATAGGGCTTCCGTTGCACTCCCTTTAGATTTAAGTTGCTAACACCTGCATTTTTATTAAGAATTTAAAGAAAGCCATGAACTTCTTAAAAGATTCCTTTTAATGAAAGTCTGGACCTTAACTAAAACATTTAAAAATATTAAAATACCTCCAAAAAAAATCAAAGCTCAATATCATGCATATAACAACCCTGCTCACTGCCAATGTATAGATTTCATTCCATGGGGCCAGTTCTGTGAAGAAATTGTTAAGGAATTTCCATATTAGTTCAAAACTTAACTCACACCCACACACTTGCGTTGTTTTTTTTTCCAAATGCAAATTGAAGCTACCTGTACATCAACTTGTGTAAAAGTATAATAAAAGGATTTCCACTAACTGAAAGAACACAGGGATTTTGCCTTCGAACTTTGAAGCAACTTTATACTTCTCTTGACTCCGCAGTGAGTGAGAGTGCCATTATGTGGTGTAGGTACACAAAACTATAGAATCATCGCTAAAACAGGATCTGTTCTAGTATTTTCTATACATAGAGATGCAGAGGAAGTGTTGAACGTCAACGTTGTTGTGCTGGTGCTACCCGAATTTGATTTTCGATATGGTGATGTTATATTCTCCAGACACCCCTTCAATTCGGTCTCAAGGCAAAAATTTGAAGACTGCTCTTCTTCACTGTCTTATAAGGCGGAATTACAAAGGATTTGGCAAAAGTTTTTTGTGCATTTGCTATGGAATTTTCTGTGAGTTTTTAAGGTTTCTGCTAGTAGAGATCTATCCCTCCGTCCCCTTGACTATATAGGTAGGTATAGGATATATTATGTATATCGCCAAATGTTGAATTCGTGTTTTCTGTAAGTGTTTTTGGCCGTTTTGGCACTCGTTCAGGAACACAAAATCCTTTGCCAAAGTCACTGTTGGCTTGGTAAATTTGTGTATTATGTGTCATTGTGTGGTATTAGTCCTGTTGCACCGCATTTCTCCAACCCCCCCCCCATACCTCGTACATTGTCTAATCATACAAATTTCGTTCGTTATTGTCTAAAGTTTGGAGTGAAATGAGTTTTGTTTATTACTTTGTTGAAAAGAAAATCGTTCGTTGATTATTTTCCGGTCCAGATTGTTTCGGAAGGTATATAGACATAGATGTAGCTATACTATACTTATAACCAACAGAACAAACAGACGAAGGGAAGAAAGGTTTTGATGTTTTTAAAAATTATTTCGATATACTTTCTGGGTTTTTTTTGTGAGAAAAAGTTTTCTAAACTCCGTGTCTCTGTCATTGTATAAGGTTCATCTATGTATCTGTATATATAGGGACGTAAGACTAGTTGAGGCAAAGGTAAAACTTTGTCGTGTATATCTAAGGATGTAAGATACAAAACGAACAAAAAAAAAGAAAGAACCAACTTTCTCTGTGTCCTATTCGATTTTTGTAATAATTTATTGAGAAATTGATTTTTATTTCATTAAGTTAATTGCCGGGAATATACACACGATGGCGGCCGGCGCGGCGGTGGTGGTGAGATTGGATAAAGTTTCAGTTATTATATTTCGTGCCGTGGTTGACATAAAGTAAAGTTGGTTGTGTTATGTGGCATTGATTTTGCAAAAGTAGGTTATTTCAAGATTGTTTTCAAGTGCGTATAAGAGATTTTGAAATGGACGATTTTGGAAGATCGAAGTGATTATTGTTAAAGTTTTTCTCTTTACCTGAAAAGATTTCATCAAAATATATCCTATGCGGGCGAGTAAAGAAACAGACCTAATGATTAGCCTTGCAACTCCTTGCGTTTCGAAAGATAGACTTAAGAACCTAGAAAATCCAATTTTACCACGTACATACGTATGTCACTATAGAACTCCTGTTAAATGCACCTTTAATTCATTCGATAGGAGTTCTATAGTGACTTACGTATGTCTACGTGGTAAAATTGAAATTTCTAGGTTCTTTTGTTTATCTTTCGGAACGCAAGGAGTTGCAAGGCTAATCATTAGGTCTGTTTCTTTACTCGCCCGCAGGATCCCGTGGTATCCCAAATCTACCCAAAATGTTTTTCTTTACTTTTTTCTGGATGAGCTTTTGATTTTCTTAAATCTATTTAATTTTCCCTCCCCTCTAAAAGGGCCAACACCCACCAGTATATACTATCCGGTGCATGCGTTGCGTTGACGTAAAAATTTACGGCTCGATTATTACATAGGCAATTCAGTGGCACACACAATGGAAAAAGCAGCTAAACGTTGGCATTTGCAGTTATCAATAATATTAAATTTTTTTGTTTGATTTAAGAATATTGAAAATTGAATTGATTAATTAATCAACCCTTTTCTGCTGATGTGGTATATGTTTGGGCTATCACACACTAGAGTAATCCTACCTGGGGAAATCGAAGTTTGTTGGCGAAGGAGCTGATGAATGCGGAATGAAACGAACAAAGTGTCCTCCTTGTTTTGAGTAGAATAGCAAAGTTTAATTACTAATACAGACAAGTTATTTGTTTCTAGGCAAAAAAAAAAACAATCTGTTGTCAGGAGCATTTCAATTGTTATATTTTCTATGTGGGTGATTCTCTGCCAACTGTGATTTTTTAAATAAGAATTTTTCTAAAATTAAAAGTCATTGAAAATTAATTTTTTTTATTTTATTTGACTTTAAATAGGCATGGTATTAAATCTGTAAGAGCATTTTACTACAACTTTTAAGGAACAAAAATTATGGTAAAAAGTACTAAATCTCGCAGACATGGTGCTGACACTGATTTTTATTTTTGAATTTTTATACGTTCTAACTGTTTTTGAAAATATTTTTGTTAAGTTTCTAAATTCTCCCTTACGTTTTGACGTTTTTCAACTTTAAAAGCCAATGTTTTATTCAAAATTGTATGTTTTTTTAGTTTTTCAAATCTGTTCTTTGAGGTTGGAGTCTTTATTTTTATGCTAGGTTATAACTCAACACTTTTTATGCACAAATTTGTTTTAATATGTTTTGTCCGAAGCACTGGTACCATTCTTAATAAAAAATTAACAAGATTTTTAGCAAAATTGCTTGAAATCATTTAATTTAAGTTCATCATAAATAAATATACCACGGTACTGACATTTAGGCTTTAATATAACCTCATATCTCAAAGTTTCTGAGAAAAATAAAATCCGTTATAATTTTAACTTATATGACTTAAAAAGAAATACAATATTCTAAAAATCACCCCAACAAATTTTATAACACGCTTGGATAATTCTACCACGGTACTGACAGGTAATTTTGTGACACACGATTTTAGAATAAAAACACTTCACTCTTACACCAAATTTACGTAAGTAAAATAAATTTACTTTCGTTAACAATAAATAAATAGTGCCTCTTTCAAACGGCACCACGCACAAATGCCATAAAACTAAAAACAAAATGGCGGTTCAGCGGTAAATCTTTTGAATTCAAAAAGAAAATGAAATCCGTGGACAACAATGAATTCTTATATTATTTAACTAGATAGCAAATATTTTGACTTGATATTCTCAAAATATAATCAAGCAACTGTTGTACTCAAACTTTTCTGAGAACAACATTTTTATTCAATTATGTAATTTAATAGAAAATTGTAGATTTAATTGGAAAAACAAGGATTGGACATGCCACGGTACTGACATTTTGCGTATACTTTTTCAAGTCAAGGGGAAAGGGTGGCAAATTTTTAAACAATCTTTAATGTTAATTGTAGTACCAACTTATTTCCACAATTCAAACCAGAAATTCATAAGAAATTTTAACATTAAGCTACAAATAAAGCCCTGGGCCCAAAGAATCACAGTTGGCAAAGAATCACCCATGTGCCTATTTACACAGGACTTTTACTGAAAGGCGCATCCAATGAGACAGGTTGATTTTATGTGCGCAGAAACGAGAAGGATTTTGGGATGGAATCTTATGCCCTGGTCACTACTGCGGCTTTCAGTATAAGGCCTGTGTAAACAGGCACTAAAAGCAAAAGATTTTTTGTTGTTCAGAGTGTCAAATTAAAAAAAAATATACTTTTACAATTTAAGCTGTTTCATGTACACAATATTTAAAGTTAGGATCAATTAAAGTTACCCAGGAATAAGTCTTGTTTAAAATTGATCCAGTGTGTGATGGCCCATTTGATCGAAACTTTCGGTTAAAATTTTAGCCAATTCATATTTATTTTTCAAATTCTCAAGAAAATCTAATATGTATTTCAAACTTTATTTTTATAGAAATTTACACGAAATTTGGAACAATTTTTTTCCTCCGGTGCATAGTAGAACACAATCATTAACGCGAAAGTTTAGCATGAATAGCTGGGCTGAATATCAGCTTTGTTTAATGGAGAAAAACTAAAACTAATACTCTGTTTTATTATTTAGTTTTTTAATCAAGTGAAATCTATGGTTTTGAAAAAAAAAACGGGTTTTAAACACAAAATTTGGAAAAAAACATAAAAAAAAGTTAAAAGTGTAATTTTTCAAAACTTTAAAATTATATATTTTATTTCTGAATTCGTTGCTATAATTAATTCTTACTCAAAAACTGAAAACTAGATGATTTTATGTCTTCTAGTTGTTGAGACAATTGAAAATTACTAAAACTAACTGCTTGCTTATATAATTACAGCGCTAGCACTCAGCATTACGGCGTATAAACAGTGAGGTATGTATCGTCGGCTTTCTTTCAAAATCTCGTAAGTCGAAAATGGTAAATTTTCCAGAAGGCGCAAAAAACCGTTTTAAAAAATAAAAAAGGAAACTGTGAAGGTTTTTTTTGTTTAATAATACCGACAGACAAACGAGTTTTTAAATGGACATTTAAACGCCAATAGAATTAGGAGGTTTTAAAACTGCTTGATAGAGACAAAAGGAATAATGTTGGAGTTACGAGGTATTGATATTTGGATTCAGTGATTTTTTTTCATCAATATTGCATATAAATGTCATTTTTCATAATAATGGGACTTATACGAGGTTTTGAAAGAAAGCCGACGGTATGTAGATGGATGGTGTTGCTTCATTTGGTGTGATTTTCTCTAAACTGTGTCCCCCTCTTTTGACTAGTAAATATCAAGTGAGACATATACATAGTACATAACAGTGAACCTATTAACAGTATAAAATACTAATTTTTTTATTGACAAATTGTATGATATAATTTGCACGTTTTTTTTTATGGTTTAATTTATCAAATTTGGCTGGTAATATTTTATTTCTTCAAATATTGAAGTCGCAGGTATAGATGGCTGATGATAAAAAATTTATCAACGCTACCAAAAGTGTTTGTTGAGTGCAGAGTGTGGATTGCGGAGTGCAGAGTGCGGAATGCGGAGTGCGGGGTGCAGAGTGCTGAAATTTTGCATGAGAAATGATGTACACAATTTGGTTAAAATAGCCCAAAGATTTTGCTACGGAAAATTAACCAAATTTGTTTGATAAACTTAACCAATTGTCATCGTGACTTTTAGAACTAGGCCTTGTCAGAAACTTGATATATTAGATACCTCAGAGGACTAAAAAAAATCTGCCCGTGGTCTGTAATTATCGCAAGTTGGGAATTAAAACGCAGTTTATAAAAAAAATATAATTAAGGTGTCAACATTTTCTGCCTATTGTTGATCAGCATTGTTAATTTACACAAATCCACATAATGGCCATATGGATAGACAAAAGTAAATCATTCTACTTGTATTTGATATGCTTTCCGAATTTTCATCGAAGTGAAAGTAACCATTTTTTTTTTTTGATTAATTTTTTTTACCAAATTTCAGTTGAGTTTATTGAGCTCAGGACCATTTTTAACCGAAAACTAAAGTGAACTTAACTGAAGGAAAAGTAATTATCCATCATTATGATTTTCTCGTATTGACTTTGCGACTATTATACCTACCTACAGTTCTACCTTTAGCCCCGGAATCATTTTCTCATCTATTTCCCTTCGGGCTTTAAAAAAACACGAATTTTCTCTTGTATTTTACATTTTTAAACCGTTCCGACACAATCGGTTCCGATTTGAGGTTGTTTTATTTATGTATTTTGACGTTTAATATTTGACGTTGAACGAGCAGCTGATTCAATTACACAGCATTTAACCAAATAAAAAAAAATTACGTTCATGCAAACTTTTGTGTAAACTTATCATTTTACACAATATGTAAACTTACGACATTGCATTCAATTCTTCCCTTTCATTTTGAACTTTGGTGAAAACACTTAATTTCTTTGTTTGCGATTAATGCTGATACGAACGACCACCCGACATTTTTGTATAAAAAAAAATATAACAGCCATAATATTTAAAACTAACCAACTCACTTAAGTTCATTAAAACCAAACATAAAATGCTGAGTATATGTAGGTATTGGTTTTCACCCCAAACTATATACCAATTATACTTATTTATCCCATCTGCTGCATAATATCTTCCCATTAAGGATGTGTTAAGAATTTTTTTGTTGTTCTTCTTCTGTTCGTTATATCGTTATCATACCCTCGCTGTATATATATGTAATCCAAAGCAAAACAAAAGCATCAAAAAGAGAAATTGATCCAATCAAGTGAAACTCAAATATTCATTCTTGCAGGCAAATGAGAATCAAATTAGATCCCTAATGGCAGACATATTGCTTAATCGAACCCTTATCTCGTTTGTTGCCACAACTACCACCCACCCATACCCACACTTACACCCAAGCCCAGCACAGAGCAATGGAATTACCGCAATGAGATGAGCCCCCTTTTTTTCTCATTCTGTGTTTGCCGTACCTATATATTTCCTTGCGATTGCCATTTTCTGCTTAAGTTGAAATTTTTCATCTGCCAATCGATGATAGAAAGAGGAGATAACCTCGCGATACCCCGCTTAGGATCAGTTATCCCCCTCTCCATAGGTATATATCGTTAAAGGTTCTTTAACAAATTTAGTCGTCATACGCCACAAGCCTGCAATCACTCCTTCGTCTTTTGTTGGATGCCGCTTCCTCTCCGATCAATGTACTAACATTAAGAATTGGTAATCCCTTCTGTTGCTGCCAGAACGATGATGAGTGCCGGAGAAGGGGGAGCGCAAAAAAAGTTTAACTCACCCTTATCGACAGGCACCCATTCGCTAGTCACCTCCGCTACACTAGAAACATTGCACAGTTTAAGCCTCTGTCCTCGATGTCTTTTGTTGTTTTTGTTTTTCCTGTCCCATCTTTTGCCTTAGTTCTTCTTGTCTTTACTCAATTTGTTCTCCTGTTTTTGATTTTTATTGCACTTACTTTTTATTGGCGTTTTCAATAATAAAAACAAAGGAATGGCGAAAAAGTAATAGACATTCGAACAAACAAACACACACCAACAACCGAACACACAACATTTTGTCGAAGCAAAAGCAAAAGCAAAAAAAAGGACTATAAGTCCTGCTAAGAAAAAAAAAATGAACATTAAGTGGTGGCAATTTCACGAGGTTTGCATGTTTTTCCAATTTGTTTAATGGAATTTGATTTTCCAAATGGATGGCAAATAACAGTTTTTCTTCAAAAAGTCCTAAGACTTTTCGTCGGAACGGGAAGAATAAGCTATGTAGTAAAGTCTAGTAGCAGAGAGGGATAAATACAAAATCAGGATGATTCGAAATGCGCGGGGCTATAACTTTTTCTATCCAAACGCGATTCCACACGTATATAAATTCAAAGTTAAATGCAGCGTGGCAGTTCAAGGATATCATCATAACGAACTATCGTAGCAACTTGTGGCATAAGCTAGACACATTGTCCATCATCTATATTTTTGGGGGAGGCAATGCTATCCCCAAATACACCTATATACCTCCTCCTATACATATATACCCACTGCTGAACAAGTGTTGAGTCCAATATGTCGATTGAAAAGGATATTTCATTTGGGACGTGATTTCAAGTATATGGAAGGATGCCAGAATTTTTGGGATGCGACACCGTGACTGGTTTCAAGGGTTTCCTGAATCAAAATCAACGCCACTACCCCAACCCTCATCTATATATGTTTAGTTGGTATATGTTATATCGTTTTGGGATTGATTATATGTATAAGGAAGAAGCCTAGAGTGCGGTGCTATAAGGCAATGGCAATATATGAGATCAAATTTATTATAAGATTGAGTTCTAAGTTATTTGCCTTCTGTGACAGGATAAATGTGACATTCGTAGTTCGCAGTGATTCTATCGCTGACTGCTGGAGATAGGGAAAAATGAGATTCAATCGTTACAAGGACAAATAATTTTGTTCGTATTTTAATATTTCAGCTCGATAAAGTTATTTTTTTTTAAGGCGTTAAACTGAAGATTTAAATTTTTGTTCTTCATTCTCAATTCGTTATAAGTTATTTGGTGTTTCGGTAACATCGTACACCGAACGTTGCATTGAATTTGTTCGTTGTTAGAGCTCGTTTTTATCATTTAAGGTAGAACTATAAGAGTCGGAAGTTGACGTAAGTGGTCGTACAAAACGAAACGAATATAAAAAATTCATATGACGTGTCCATAATTGAGATTTGCTTCATTTCGTCCAATTTTCGTTTCGTCCAATTTTCGTTAGTTAACTTTTGCTTTCGGAAGTGAAGTGCGCTCTCCGAACGATCCAATGCATAAGTGAATTGAGAGAACGGACCGATGAGCGAAAGATCCTCATATACAGATTTGTACGTTTCACCCACCAAAACTCAATTGCTTGCACTGTTATTTTTTGTAATTTCATTTCGTGTACATGAATGTAAAACATAACAACAAACTTAAGGAGTGCGCCGATGAAAAGTTTCTATATTGTGCGCGTTGCTTTACACATCCCTTCTCATTTCTTCTCATTTCTTATGTGAAAATACCTAATTGAGCGTTTTTCTTTTTTAGTTCAAAGCAGAGCTCTGAACAGAGTCTGAACACTCCGAACATACTCTGTGCGATCTCTGAACAGAGCGTGCTTTGCTCTAAAAGTTCATTTGTCATTTTCTTTGTGTTCGGCTATTCAACTCCGTCTGCTCTATCAATTTATTCTGAGCTCATAGAGCGCGCTCTGAACATGCTCAGAGCGAAAAAAGAAACACAAAATTGGAGCTCTGAATGCTCTGAGCTAAAAAAGAAACACGATCTTTTGTTTGACAGTTCAGGCTCTGCTCTGAACTAAAAAAGAAAAACACCCATTATTAACTCACAGACAAGGTTTGGCTATTTTATATTGAGTATATCTTTGACTATGGGTAACTTGCGAATTTGACGTTCTGTCCGTCTGTCTGTCTGTCCTTTCGACTGCAGTCTGCAGCCTAAAAGCGTCGGTCGATTTTCTTAAAAGTTAGTACCTAGCGTTTTTTGGGCACTCCAGCCATCCGTTTTTTTAATTTTTTTTAGGACCAAAAATAACGGTACCTGCCGTACAAATTTTTTTTAGCAAAAAGTGAAAATCTTATTTTTCTCAAAAACGTGCCCACAACTTAAAAAAAAAAAAAAAAATCAGTAATTTTTTTTGCTAAAAGGTAATCATTTTATAAAAAAAAAATTCCGAAAAATGGTAAAAAATGTTACCTCCTGGCTCCCATGGAACCATTTTTTTGATTTTCGATTTTCTCAAAAACATTTCAACTGATATTGATCAATTTTTTTATGGAGAATGTTTGAAAAAGTTTTAAAAGTTTTGTATATCAAAATTTTCAAAAAAAAATTTTTGGATTTTTAAAAAAAAATTTCAAATTTTTTTTTGAGAACTTAATAATTCGAAAACGCTCGTCAATTTTTAATAAACTTGGCACCCAGCAGTTTTTTATTATTATCTAGCAGATTTAAAATGAAAATTATTCTTATAACCAAAAATAACGGTACCTCCAATACAAATGTTTAAAAATCGGTATTGAAAATCTCATTTTTCTCAAAAAAAGCTCCTACGTTTTTTTTTATAGAAGAACTTGGCTCTTTTTTTAACATTTATGTTTTTGTTCTGATCTCACTCCTTTTTGCAAAGATTTTAATTTTTCCCCACTTCAAGCCCTACCGAATTTCATCATTCTACAGCAATCGGAAGTGCTCTATTTAATTGATTGCAATACTGAGAAAGTAGGCGGCTACCACGCCCCCTGAATGGAAAACCCCAAATTTTCGATTTTTTCCTTTGTATGCATTTCAAGCCTTATCCCTCAACCAAATTTCATCATTTTACAGCAATCGGAAGTGCTCTATTTAAGTGATTGCAATTCTGAGATACCACGCCCCCTGAATGGAAAACCCCAAATTTTCGATTTTTTTCTTTGCATGCACCACCAGACCTATTGGGAAGTGCTCCATAATTTTGATGATCTGTCAGTGAGTGAGTCAGTTACGGTTTTCGCGATTTTTGACGTCTTATATGTCGGGAACCACTAATGCTAAGAAGTTGAAATTTGGTGTGGTGCTTGTGCTTGGCTAGCCTACCAAATTTTCCGAATTTCCTGACTTTATTGGTACTGAAGTTAGAGGGGGTCGAAAATCGCCTGAGTTTGTTCCTGTAAAAAGGGTGTAGTGCCAGGACTTGGCTGGGCACTACCGTGCCCTTTGACCTTTACGATCTACCATATTATTGGGAAAAATAATTTTTCTATATTGTTTAAAAATGGTATCTCTCATAGAACCATTTTTTTGATTTTTTTTGGTTTTAATGATTTTTTTTTTCACAAAAGCTTCAAATAAGATCTAATAATATTGCAAACCAAAATTTTCAAAAAAAAATAAATTATTGATTTTTAAAAAAAAATTCAAAATAATTTTTTGAACAATTTTTCAGTGTTAACTGTAAGTTCCATGCATATTTGCAACACGGTGCTATATTGTTCATAAACAAATGTACCTACTCGCATAATACTACCTTAAACTTAATTACGTTTTAAGCAGGTGGTATACAATATAGGCTGCCGTAACTAATTTATTTCTTTTGTTAGTTAAATATAGTTTTTGAAATATTAAAACATTGTGATCACATATAAGAGCAAGTTCGTACGAACCAGTCGTGCACATATTTTTTTTAACCGCTCGAACTACTTTTATTTGGTTTATAGGGCAAGTAACAAGTAAGTTAAGAAACCAAAATAAATATAAATTGTTAAAGTTTTAATAAAAAAAAAACACTACTATGATATAAAGAAGTTGGACAAAAGTGGCTTTGGTCAGACCGTCCATATCGGTTGGTGCGTCCGTCCACTTAAGTCTAAACCATCAATACACAAATCTACGGTTATATATTGCGCAGTTTGTCAAAGTTGAAAGTGTTAAAAAATTACAAATTGCTGTTTGAGCTCACAGGAATTCAACACGCATTATTAGAAAAACCAACAAAATATTGAAATTAATCAAGTAAATGGGGAATGGATCCACCATTTACCTCGATTTAGACAGATGCGTAGAACTGAACAAAAATGATAACGCTAATGATATTACCATTAACTAATATTTGTACTGTGATTCTAAATTTAAGCATTTTTAGCTCATTTAAAACGGGTAGCTTTTCTTTTCTTTTCTCTTCTTTTCTTTTCTTTTCTTTTCTTTTCTTTTCTTTTCTTTTCTTTTCTTTTCTTTTCTTTTCTTTTCTTTTCTTTTCTTTTCTTTTCTTTTCTTATTCTTTTCTTTTCTTCTTTTTTTTGAAAATATTCCGGAAATCGTTTCCATAAATTTTGATAAAACTTCTTAAATGTTATCTTTGAAAATATTATTATAATACTGCATTTCCGATTTTTGGAAAAAAAATCTCATATCGGAAGATTTTGCAGTTTTTTTTTGGGAAAATTTGCTTAGTTATGAGTTATTCACTTTTATCTTCTTAAAGGCTTAAAACTGATGTAATTATAGTTTTGCAATCCGTTTCTTCAAAATACATAATATAAGCAATATATTGTTATTATTTTTGTTGATTTGGTAGCAGACCTGTATAAAATGCACCTTCGTCGTTGTTTACTTGAAGATTTCTTCAAAATTTTCAACAATCCCTCCTTGTTTCTAAAAAATAAATTTATAAAATAAATTTGCCAGAAATGTTTTGATGAAAGCAGCTATAGCTATCAAAATTTAAAGTCCTATACTTTCCCAGACAATTTAGAATTAAAAAAAAAAGAGTAGAAAACTGGGACACAAACAAACAATATATTTTATTTGAATATAAATTTTAGTGGTACTTCAGTTGTTCAAATATGTATAATAAAATAAATATTGGCACATGGAGTCACGGCACCTAGCAGACAACGTGTGAACACTGAGACGGGGATAAATTAAATATTGATTTGACGTTCAATGTAGGTTATTTCCCATAAGAGAAATTCAAAATAGACTCTAGAAAACATTAATATTTCTATGTAACTTAATATGAACGAGTGTAAATATTATAATTCCAATTTAATCATAAAGCATATGAATTTATAAATCAAGTTGAACGCATATTAAAAAAGAATAATATCCTTAGATAAATCGTCACTAAAAAATGTCAAAATTGCACTTTTATTGATTGCACGCATAAACTATGTATTTTTAAATACAAAGCTTAAGAAACAAAAATTTGAACGGTGATACTACATTTAAACATCAGAAAAATCATTGAATTTCACAACTTATACAATTCTGATCGTAATTAAATATGCATTAATTTTATAATTAAATATGCATTAATTTTATAAATAATTTTTGAAAAATATTCAGATTATCAAAAGCGGTATTCGTTTGAAAGTAATTGACAGTTCTATCATGGCAAAGCTGTTTATTAATATGTTGTTGTTGTATTCTTGTTTAAAACATGTTTTTTTAACCTTTTTGGATTAAAAATTAAACACGATTTGTTATCATTTTTAATATAGGTATTTTTAAATTGATTTATAAACACACATATTTTATGATTCTAATGCAATAATAATATGGACACCCGTTGATATAAAATTAATTAGAAAAAGTAATGTTTTTCAGACCCTATCGGAATATATTATAATTTTTGCGATAAAATAAATGTGTATCAACACTGGCGGCAGCCACTTGACGGATATCATCTTTTCCACTTAACAGAAAAAATTGTAAAGGTCCAAATAAGGATTTCCATCACTCAATATTATAAAATTAATAATAATTAATTTAAAAACAAAATGGATGATTAATTTTACGCCTCCTTGTAGTTTCAAACAATTAAGTAGGTGCAACCGTACCCCACACTCCTAGGCACATTTTACCTCATGCTAAAAAAATAAATTAAATTTGTCCAAAATCAAAAACATTCATTTAGAAAAAGCGCAAATCGAAGTGCACGCCTCGGTCGTAGCGATGAAGATTATTTTGATGTTTGACAGCTAAAGAGTTCTGTCGTTTTGAATTTCTTTTTCTCAATTAGTAGTTCTGTTTGTTTCTTTATTTATAGCTCCGTGTTGCATATTATAGGACTTTCAGTTTACACTGAATAATAATTAAAAATATGTAAATTGATTAAACAACCTCTGAAATTGTTTTGACACCAACGTGATGTATACCATCTGATTTCTAAAACAAATCTTAATTTATGAACAAAAATTGAAAATCGTTGGAGTTGGTTTTTAAAGAATTCATATTTTTATAGTACCTAGATACCTATATAAAATAAAAAAATTTACTAAGCATTTTTTTAGCCTTTTTATTTTGGAGTTAAAAATTAATTTTAAAAAAATCATCCATTTTCGAAATATCGAATTTTCAAAAAATAATTTTTAATTTTTTTAAACTTAAAATTCAATTTTTTGATAATTTTTATATGCAATACCATTCGACCTTATTAGAAGCTCTTGTGTAAAAAATTTCATTAACATCGGTTCAACAGAACATGAGATATGCGAAAATCAAAAAAATGGTTTTATGACAGATACCATTTTTTTTTTCAATAATATAGTAGGTCGTACTGATGTTAGCTCCCACAAAAGTTTTAATTAAAATCGTAGGAGAAGTTTTTGAGTGAAATGAGATTTTCTTTACCGGTTTTTTAAAAAAATTGTATGGAAGGGGTACCGTTATTTTAAGTTACAAAAATAATTTTTATTAAAAATCTGCTAGATAATGTTAATAACCTCATGAGTACCAAGTTTAATAAAACTCCACATAGTCGTTTTTGAATTATTAAGTTTTCAAAAAATAATTTGGAACTTCTTTTAAAAATAAAAAAAAATTTTGGTATACCTACAATTCTTTTAAAAGATTTTGAAACAGTCTCTATATAAAAAAATTTATCAAAATCAGTCCAACCGTGTTTGAGAACATCGAAAACCAAAAAAAAAATGCTTATATGGGAGGTAAAATTTATAACCAATTTTCAGATTTTTTTTAATGTTAGCCTTTTTGTAAAAACAAATATTGAATTTTTATTTAAAAAAGTGTGGGCATGTTTTAAGAAAAATAAGATTTTTACAATATAGATGTGCTTAAAAAAAATTTGCGGCATGTACCGGTATTTTTGGTCCTAAAAAATTAAAAAAACGTATCGGGGGAGTGTCCAAAAAACGCTTAGCAACAAGTTTAAAGATAATCGACCCCCCCGTTTAGGCTGCAGCCAAAAGGACAGGACACACGGAATCGCGAGACCCACTTTTTTTACTTCGCTATCATCGCAATGTCAACTTTGATCAAATTTTTGTACATACTATAAAAGATTAAGTTCTTAATGTACAACTCGTATAAGATTAAAAAAAACTGAAACTGAAACTGAAACTTTGATCAAAATCTCGAGTTCGATTTTTTTTTCAAATGCATAACTTGCCATATAGTACCTAATCTATGTATAAGTATATATCGCAAGTGAAACGAAAAACCAATAAAGCTTCTTATTTTATAATTTATTTTTTAATTTCCGTCTGATAACTTGAAATTTGTACCAAGTTTCACAAAACGGTTTTTTTTCCATTGTGAAAACCCAATTGTAAGAAATTTCATGTTTCAAAACACACTTAAAGTACAAAGAATTGCTTGTAATATTACTAACAAAATTTAAAAACAAATATTTATACATTTTTCTAGTGTTTAGGAGGTTTCACTGCTTTTTCAATACAAATAGAAAATTCCGAAAAAACATTGCTTCAAGCTTCAAGCAATAAGACAGTAGTGTACATATGTATATCATGTGTAGGTGTGTCGTGTGTGTAGGTGTGTTTTTTTTTATTTTATTATTAATCGGCTTGTTGGTTCTCTTGAAAAATTTCAACTTACGAATTGTTTTGAAAGATAAGCGACGCACGTTACTGGCATAAATATATATATTAAAAATAAGCTGTTAAATTTGACAATATTGTGTTGATTTTAGTTCTATGTTTTCACAGTGTTCAATTTAATAATTTAACACTTTTATCTAAATTTAAAATCGTACATGTACTGTACGTATATACATGTATGTACGTTTATATACAATATACCTCTAACTATTTTCTTATATCAACTCATAAATTAAAGGCATATGCTTAAAAGTGTGGTTTGCAATATTTTAACCAAAATTATAGCAAACAGAAATAATATTAAAACAACAATGAACATATTGTACCTGGCGCATGTTACTATATCAACAAATCATTCACAATCAGCAATCTGCAAATAAAATATTGAAGAAAAAAAAACAATATTCTATTTGTATACCTATACATATGTAGCTACCACCTCTTATGTCATTATCAGTAAATTATTTAGCTAGCGTGAAAATATACAGAACAAAATAAAATTATATAATAAGAATTTTTGAAAACAAATCAAAAAGACAATAATGAAAATCATGCTGTCAAAAGATTTGTATTAAAACCTTTGTAAGAGAAGATGTCAATTTACAACAAAAAATATGGTTTTACCATTAACGATATTGTATATACCTACCTACTGGCAACTCTGGGATAAGCAGTTAATTTTCTTTCGAAAACTTTACTTTTTGAAAAGGCTTGGCTTCACAATCCTCGTGTTATGGTGTGATTAGTTTAAATTGTTTTTGTCATTTTTGGCATTCAATTAGTTCTAAGACTTTCATATTTTTATTTATATAAAATTAAAACGTAAACCTTATAAAGATGGCAAAAGTCTCACTAGATTCGTTTTCAGAATGTTTAGAAAACCTTGAAAACTGATGTGTTATAAATTCATATCTTAAAGCAGAGAAAGAGGAAAAAATGATTATTTTAAGATCTTATTATGTACTTTAAACACACGTGTCTCCAAAAACTCGCTTCAACAGCTGTTATAAAAAAAAAAAAAAAAAATACTTATATATTTATGTACCTATCGCACGTGTTTACTCAAAAAGTTGACGGTTCACGTCATATTTCCTTAAGAGAAGCAGCTTAGGTGAATAAAGTTTCATTGAATAACTATGTATATACAAGATAGCAAACGTTTCTATTTAAGATAATCTGGAATTCCTGTATAAAACTTCATGTCAGCACTACGGCACTTAACACTTTCAGTTCAACTTCCGTGCAGCGTTGAAGATTCAGTTCACTTTTTTGCAATCAATATTAAAAATAAAAATATTTATCATGAAGGCTGTTTATATAAGCTTCTTTGTTGTAATTTTATTCGGTAAGGATCTCAGACTTGAAAATGCAACATTTTGTTTACCTAACTTATATATTTTCTTGAATCAGTTTTAGCCATTTCGACTGATGCACAATCAGAAGAAGATTGCCCTTTATTTTGTACATTTGATTACAATCCGGTTTGTGGTTATGATGGAAGTTGTTATCATAAATATGGCAATGAGTGTGCCTTGAATTCCAAGCGGTGCGGCAACGAAAGGAAAAATGGTAAGTCCGAATAATTAGTGATGTGGTATTCACGAAGTTATAATTGTTTGGTTTTCTCAGATCTGAAAGCTGTGGATATGGACCTTTGTGAAGAGGCAATGGCTGGAAGTAACCCAAATGTTATTTCATGTAATGCAGGTGATGCTGTTGAAGATGAAGAGGAATAAGTGATTTTTTTTTGTTTAATTTAACAACATTTTTATAAATTACACAACTCAACAAAAGAAAAAAAATTCTTGTCCTAAAATTCATTTTATGATTTTTATAATTCAAAAATGAACAAATAATATCAATATTCATTAGTAAAAGTTTGCTTTTTTTAATTGTTATTATAAAAAATGTTTTCATGATTTTTGCCTTTACATTAATATATTACATAGCTGGAAAAAAATTTATTGTTCACTTTTATTTCACAATCCATTAGAGGGGGTTATTAGGAGCACAAATGGGTAGTTTTTCGGGAAAATCGGACTGAAGCTTAAGCCGCCATATTGGAACTTTCTTAAAAAAATGACTTGAAATAGAAAAAAAAAAAATATTTAAAAACAACGGCAACACTTACAGTGTCATGTTAAATCTTTTTTAAAAGCTATAAATCCATTCTTTAACTCTGTTTCTAAAGAAAATTATTTAAGTGAATACTTTTAAAAATTAATTTTCAAACTCAACATTTTGAAAAAAAAAAAAATGAAACAATATTGGAAATAAATTTTTTTTTTTCAAAATTTTGCATTATTAAGTAGCATTTTTGTTTAATAATAATTTTATTTCAATAATTAAAGATACAGAAATAATCAAAAATCTATTTGTTTTGTTTTAAAAATAAATAAAAATTAAAATCATAGTTTTAAAAATAACCTGTTAAAACGTTATCTTGGCTACAAAAGCAAACTTTTCTATAAAATATATATGTATTTGTTTTTCGGGTGACTATAGGGTACAGCTTTATAAATTTAATACCCTTTTTCAAAGTCAAACTTCATGCTGACTTGTGTTTAATACCCAAGGAAAATACGGACAGACGTTCCTTCTGATTTAATCGACTTTTGGTTTGTCTTTTTGTTTTTTTTTTTGTTATAAATTGGATTTTTGGTTTTACTGAATATTTATTGAGATTGTATTTCTTGCATAGGAAATAAAGAAAGCACAGGCAATTTTAATTTAACAAAAAATATTTGTTTCATCAATTGTATTCTTCACAATTTGTACTTTTTGTTCATTTTTCATACCACTTGACAGCTAAAAATGTCATTCAAATATATAAGTACTGCCAAGTTATATTTAATGTTTTGCCCACGTAAACACATCTATTATTTAATTATTGAATTATACATATCTTATGTTCCATATGTAGCAACATTATAAATTTTAACTGCATTTTTGTGAGCTTCAGTGGCAACACTGATTCCAAATAAATAATTCAGCAACAAAACTAAACAAATTAAGTTGCTGGGAAATATTCGTAGCTTTTTGGTTGGTAGAATCTACTTTTGTTGCAATATATGTCAAGGATATATTTGCCGTGATGCGCAAAAAGAATACTGAATATTGATAAGGTGCTGCTGATCCTCAACGGATTTCACACACAAAGCCACTGTTTATTGTTAAAATTGAAGAAAACAGTGCGACAGAATTTCTGGATATCAAAATCCATCGAAATATTGATCATCAATATTAGAGTGGTATCAAGAAAATATAGAATTAACTTCTAATTCAACCAAGCTAAGCTGCTAGACAAATTATATAACTATAAAATATAGTGCCCTCAAACTTGTAAGCAAGATGTCAAGCAAGCGATTTTACTCTGATTTCGATCAATATTCTTAATAAAAATGGCTACTCTTCAGCTATTATTCAAAGCCTTGAAAGCGTTAAGCGGTCATACTCCAAATTTTGAAGGTGTAAGAATTCTACAGACGGAGAAACAATGAAACAACTTGAAAAGTTACAAAAAAAGCCACAAAAGCTGACGAAAAGATTTTTAATCATTTCCCGTCATCTAATGGTTGGTGGAATCGCCGCAGCTTTGCAGCTCAATTTCTATCGAATTCCAATTCAGCTGATTGGCGCCGAATCACCATTTCTGGGATTTCTTCTATATGGTCACTACGGTGGCTTTGTTTTCTACATTACGCACTAATCTCTGTCTGGTTAGTGGCTTAAGGTCCAAAAGAGTAAACTCGCATTCTCAAGAGTGCGTTAAGTTAGCCCCCTTTTTTGGAATTTGCTATTTTTGAAAGTTGTTCCAGGTTGTTCCCGATTTGTTCCGCATTGTTTTCTGAAAAATATTCAAAAATGGAGGTTTTAGAGCTAAAAAACCGTTTTTGACCTACCCCCCTTTTTTTGAAAATCAAATTTTTGAAAATTTTTCCAGATTGTTCTAGTTGTTCTGAACATTGTTCCAAGTTTTTGGACCCCTATGTTCAAAATTTCAAAAGTTATGGGCAAATTTCGAAAAACTTCTAGCCTCCCTCTTTTCGAAATTCTTAATTTTGAAATTTTTTTCGGGTTTCAAAAAGTGTTCTAACCATTGTTCCAAAAACTCAAAATTGTAGAACGTGTATTTTTGAAGATAAAACCTTCCGAACATTTTTTAAAAAATCCAAAGAAAACGGCTCTCTAATATTTTATTTTTTTTTTTAATGCATTGACTTCTGACCTTACATTCTTACTACCAGCTTAAAAACTAACCTTTAAAATACATCTCCGATTTTTTTAACTTTTCAAAAAGACCCTTGCCCCCCTTTTTCCAAAAATCCAAAACCTAAATTTGTTCCAAGTGCACAATCCTTCAAATCCAATTGTTCCAAAGAATCATCAAAAAATATTGAAAACTAAAGATTTGAAGCCCAAAAAACACTTTAAATGAAAATATCTTATTATCCTTGAAATCCAAAATTCAAAAATTTGTTCCAGGTTGTTCTAGGATGCATTAAAAAAAAAAATAAAATATTAGAGAGCCGTTTTTTTTGGATTTTTTAAAAAATGTTCGGAAGGTTTTATCTTTAAAAATACAGGTCTTACAATTTTGAGTTTTTGGAACAATGGTTAGAACACTTTTTGAAACCCGAAAAAAATTTCAAAATTAAGAATTTCGAAAAAAGGGAGGCTAGAAGTTTTTCGAATTTTGCCCATAACTTTTGAAATTTTGAACAAAGGGGTCCAAAAACTTGGAACAATGTTCAGAACAACTACAACAATCTGCAACAACTTTCAAAAATTTGACTTTCGAAAAAAGGGGGGCTAGGTCAAAAACGGTTTTTTTGGCTATAAAACCCCCATTTTTGAATATTTTCAAAAAAAAACTTGGAACAATGCGGAACAAATCGGGAACAACCTGGAACAACTTTCAAAAATAATAAATTCAAAAAACGGGGGGCTAACTTCACGCACTCCATTCTCAAACTTTTGCCTGGTTGGTACGATGAATTGCCTGCGTACTAAGGCCATGATGACGTGTGACTTCACGATGAGATTCACGTTGCTTATTTACAACTGAGCCGAAATTTCGATACTATTTTTTTTAATAAAATCAAATGTGAAACGATATTAGATTTCGCTCAATCAAAAAATGAGCAAGCGAATACAAAATATTGATTATTTATAGTTTTGATAGCAAAACTGCACCAAACAGTGATTTTCTTAGTATGCGTTTGCCCCTGAGGTATCTCGTGAACATTTCCTACTTGTTCACATTTCCATTTATCCAAAAACGGTTTGGTTTGGTTTACCACGATATCTAGAAAGCAATAGTCTAGAAAGCAAACATCTCGATTCTCGATACTAAAAATCTCAAAAACAAAAATCTAGAATTGAAAAAATCTAGAAAGTAAAATCTAGAAATACAAAAATCAATGGTTAAAATTCGAGCGCGCAAATTGTAATCATTGTCTCAAAAATTAGTATATTAATTCTAAATTATACTTACTTTTTTTTTTTGTTTTATAAAACGCACAAAATTTCAATGAAAATTTATTTGGTCAGTTAATTTTTCTGAGATCTCAGAAATATAAACAGGATTTCTCAGTTTTTGTGTCAAATATCGAGAAATAAAAGTTTGGAATTCGTCTGCTAAATTTTTATCGGAAGAAAATTAGTGAGGTCTCTGAAATATAAACTGGCCAATTTACTTAAACTTTTGATTTTAATTTAAAAAATTCGATATTTACAAAATTTATAATCTGAAAAAAAAACTAATCTTGCAGAAGTAGAGCAGCAAAATAGGATTACGTGTAATATTCACAGAGCTCAAAAAGCAGACAATTTGACAATTAAATCATAAAGCGACGTTACAATTACAAAAATTTAAATTTTTTCTATCCAACTGATATTTAACGCCAGGCTGTGCTGTGTTGCCAGCAGCGGCTCCTGCATATAATAACCATGTTTTAGTCATCGTCAACTATAACACAACTATTATAATCACAAGATGGCCCAGAAATATAAATTGTTTAATAAACTGAATATAATATAATGGGTTTTATTTCAGTTTAAACTCATTAAATAGATAAAACAAAAATCTCGAATAAAATTTTTTTTCTAGACTAGATATACCTAGTCTTTCGATATTTTTTCTAGGTTTTTATGCGGGCTCCCGGAAATTACGCCAGAATTTTTTTTTGGAAAAAACACCAAATTTTTTTCTGGCATAAAATTGAAAAAAAGCCCGATTTTTGTTTGGAAAATAAGCCAGAAATTTGGAAATTGTGCCAGATACCTATGGAAAAAGAGCCAGAAAGCTCCGCGACGTGCCTCTCCCCCGCGCGTTGATACCATAAGTCTGAAACAGTTTAAAGTATACAATTGTAAATGTTTTCTATAACTTCATCTTTTTATTTGTATTTAGCCATACAAAAATTAACAATATATGAATATGTAACAAAAACTGCAGTAACATAAAATTATGTTACTAAATGTAAACTTGAATCGTGTCTACTACAAATATAATGATTAACATACCTACATAACTGTTGTTTGCTTACATCAATTTAAGTAAAATACAGTTACACCAGAAATTTTGTTTCTGGCTTTTTTTCCAGTTTTTTTTTCAGGCCCTTTTTCCATTTTATAGAAATGGAAAAAAAGCCAGAAAAAAATTTGTAAAAAATCAGAAAGTCTACCAGAAAAGAAGTTTGTATTGAAACGCGTCTTGCGTTTTATCCAAACATAATTCTGGCGCAATTTCTTCTGGTGTAATTTCCGGGAGCCATTTTTGTGCAATCGAGATTTTTTAATTCTATAGATTAAAAAAATGTTTTTTCGAAATTTTTTTGCATTCGAGATTCTTGTCATTCGAGATTACGTCATGATCCCGTTTTTTTTTTGACAAAAAATCACGCTATATAGTTTCTCGAACATACCACTGTTTTTGAAATTACAATTTGAAACATTTTTTCAATGCTTTAACCTCCCATGCTAAATTGTCATAACCACTCCAAAAGTACTGAAAAATTCACAATAAGTTTTGACAGGTTTTACTTTAACAACATGGCCGCTATACTTTTGAGCGTGTCTGAAAAATTGATATAGGTATATGCAATGGTTTTTTACTACTTTGTTCGGGAAAATTTTTAAATATTCTGTACTTCTGTAAATGCAAACTAAATAAATAATTATGCATCAACTTTCCAATAAAAGTCCAAAGAGATGACGTTTTCGATTAAAATAAAAATAAAAAAACGTTTAAACATCAGCTGCAATAAAATTTTAATTTAATTACCGTTTCTATCTGAAAATAATTACATTTTCGAATAAAACTGCTTCAGGACATAATGTATGGATAAATCCTTTGTTAAAGCAACAGGACTTGGTTTTTGTACATATATATGTATCTACCTATTTATTAATTAATGACTAAAAAAACTCCTCTTTACGATTTTGGATTTTTATTAAAATCAAACAGACTTGGTTTTTGTGCGAATATATATACGCAAGGATGATGACGCGACGACGCAACATTCACACATCATACTGAACAACAGGATTAAGGATTAATTTTGTGCAATAAATTATGCCATAGTGGCGTCGTCATCCTCATCGTCATCGTCGTGCGAATGGAAAATTCAATTATTTGATTTTGTCCTTACTGGACAAGTTTTGTTTGTAAAAAAAAGGACAAATGAAAAAATAAAAAAAAAAAAACATATATATGTATGTATAAATCTAAAAAAACAAACTGAACATCCATTTAAAACAAACTGCGCTGATATCCCGACACCGAACCCGGAGAATGACATTTATCAAACTCTGCATCGCGCGTCCTCGTCCTTGCTACCACACCATCTATGTATTTATGTACCAGCTACACTCTCCATTGCTGCTCATTCCAAAGCTCTTTAGTTCAGATAAATCAAACAGGATAAACGATATGTCGCTTCATTTCGGAAAATGAAAAATGCTTTTATGATATCACACCCCTGAAGGATATAATTTTTTTTATCTTTCCATTCGTTTGGTTTGGATCCTTTGGAACTGTATGTGGAGAGGGATGTGATTGGAGCGGGAGGGGGTTGGGATTTCTGTTTTCGCATCTAATAGTGTCGCGCAACACTCTGTCTTCTTCGAGGATGAAAACAGGACCAAACACTGGCTGAAGGATACTGACGCTGATCCTGTTGCTGCTGCTACTGCTACCTACTTCTGCTGATGGTGGTGCTGCTGTCGGGTTCTATTCGGATTAAACATCCATCCTGGTATTCTCTAATAAAGCGTGTGCCACTTTAACTGTGAGTTGCAATTCATCTTGGGACATTTGTTTTTCGTTTCGTATACGTTTTTTGTATATTTTTTTTTTGTTGTCTCTCCTTGAGGAAGGTGTGGTGTATGTGTGTGTTTTTTTGTTAGAATTAATAGTGAGTGAGTCCTTGTTTTCATTTTTGTGTCGTCTAGGACGATTTTTCCCCCAAGTTGTGCTTGTGAACATTAACTGTGCCCACGTGCAGGTTCGTGTTTGTATCCTTTATGTTTGCATCTTTTATGTTTGGTTAAAGTCTCCCTTCGAAATATCCTTTTTGGTAAATTTATCAAAGATATTGTACTTCAAAAAATTAATCGCTTGTGGTAGGTTTTGGTTTTGATTGTATTTTTTGCCAAAAGTGTATCTAAAGTCCCTTTTTCGTTTTTGCTTTGCATACGCACGCACTAGATAAACGTATGAAGTGTTAATTCCATATACAGAAGCTTCACTCACTCCCTGACTCCGTTTACCGTCCTTATAATAATGTCGCCTATTCCGATTCGGTAGAATATCAAACGAATTTCTTTTTCTTTTTTTTTTTTCATCATGAAACACATTTTAGGCGATAAGGATATCACACGAACACGATACTTATAGGATGGGGTTCATATCATTGCCTCATTGATATGCGATGCGGCATGCATTCTGAAGAAAGCACATGGCTCACATTTGTCGTAGTTGTCGCCTGTCGCCACAAATACACGCGAACGTGTGATTTGTATTTTCGCCGCTAGGCTCTGTGCGAAATAAATTTGTCTTTGAAAATGTCGAGGATGAGAAAATTCGTAGAACAAAAAAAAAAAAAAATGGTCCCTGTCTTATCACAAGAAGACGGTTATAGTTTGAGAATGGCATACCTACCTGCGTGTTGAGGATGTCATTTTCTAAAGCATAGATATAGGTGAGGATAATGTTTTCAGGGATAAATTGTGAATTGTAAATGAGACCATCACAGATTCTTTAGATGCGTGCATATATATATAGAGACTTCTTAAGAAAGCTCCTGTTTAAATGCAAAGAGGCAACTTAATTTATTAAATAAACCTACCTGCCTACAACGACGTGAGAAATTAATAGCATATTTAAGTGTTTGAATTGAAAGGATAACCATACCGCTGTCATTTAATCCAAAATATAAATTTTCGTATATAATGTCATTTAATCAAAAAGATACATTTTCGTATTTGAATATTTGATTTGGGAAACATAAAGTCAATTTTAATTAAATTTGACTCAATAGTTGCAAGGAAACTATAACGGATCTGCCTTACCTAATGTTTCCTGAAAGTTTACATTGAGCAAATTTTTCAACTCTACCTATAGATGATTAAAAAAAAAAAACAAAAAATAACGGGGTACTTATAATAAACCGTTAAGGAAAAATTTGATTTTTAACAAAAACGGGTGCTTATTAAATTCGTTACGTATGCTAGGACTCGTATGAGCAAATTTTAGAATAAGCCGTACAAACATATGTACCTCCCACAGAATGGTTTTATGATTTAAGACTTTCTTATATTAGAATGGTTTTATGATTTAAGACTTTCTTATATTAGGTGTGTTTTTTTGCAATCCCGGGCACATTTGGTTGAAAAAAACGGCCAAGCGAGGATTACCGATGCAATTACCGAAACAAAATGGAGTTTTCATAGAAACTATCGATAACAAGTATGTAATTCATGCCGAAAATACAGTTTTTCGCACAATCCTCATTTATTTATTTATTTACATCAATAAGAGATCTATTAAATCTACAATTAGACTACCGAAAATTAACATTGAAATAAATAAATAATTATTATTATAAGTAATAAAATAATATAAAGTGGTAATACATACATTTAAGTAAAAAATATAAAAAAAAAAAAAAAAAATTAATTAATTTAAAAAGTGCAGTAGCAACTTGTTTTTTAAAGTATTTCTACTTATATGAAAATTAAAATCAATATAATTAGAAATAAGATTAGTTTCTCTGACACAGCGAGTTATTGGTTCATTAAGTGCATAGTTCACCCTATGATCGTTTTCGCGGAGCAGACAACGTTCTCTTAATTGTCGAGATGGAGCATACAGATCGATTAAAGATAAGAGAAAAGGGCATTTAATATGGTATGATAAAATATCACTTATGAACATAACCGAGAACATTTTACGTCTTTTTTCGAGTGACTGAATTCCCAGAAGTTGGCATCTCGTAGAATACGATGGAGTTTCGATGTTCCAACCTAATTTCCAAATTGTAAACTTAGTAAATTTTTTTTGAATAATTTCAATTCTGTTTGAATGGATGTTATAGTAAGGGTTCCATATCACACAGCAATATTCTAAGATTGATCTTACATATGAGCTGTACAGAGATTTTAGGGTAAATGGATCTTTAAAGTCCTTAGAGTTGCGTTTAATGAAGCCCAACATAGAGTTTCCTTTAGCTACAATATATTCTACATGTTTAACAAAGTTTAACTTTGAATCAAAAAACACACCAAGGTCTTTCTTCACCAAAACTCTTTCAAGAACACTATTTTCAATATTGTATTCGAAAAAAATTGGTGAAAAATTACGACGGAACGAAAAACATTGACATTTAGAGACATTCAAAAATAATTGGTTAGTTTTACACCATTCCGTTAATTTATGAAGGTCATCTTGTAAAAGAAAACAGTCATCAATAGATTTAATGCATTTGTAGAATTTTAAATCGTCTGCGAATAGAAGTCGAGAAGAATTTAAGAAGATATCAGGCATATCATTGATAAATAAAAGAAAAAGAAGTGGACCAAGATGGCTTCCTTGAGGTACACCCGATGTCACCATAACTGGGTATGAAAGTACTTGGTCAATGGATACAAATTGTATACGACCCTCAAGGTAAGACACTAACCATTTCAACATGTTTGAATGAAAACCGAATCTATTTAATTTTTCAATTAGAATAAAGTGACTAACTCTATCGAAGGCCTTCGCAAAGTCGGTGTAAATAACATCAATTTGGTATCCTTCCTCGAGTTTATTCAAAATAAAATTGGAGAAAATTGAAAGATTGGTCGTTGTAGATCTTCCTGCAACAAAGCCATGTTGAAACGGAGAAATATGTTCTTTAAGCAGAAAAGTCAACTTATCACATACAATTTTTTCGAAGAGTTTTGGTATACAGGAAAGTTTACAAATTGGACGATAGTTTGATATTTCCTGCTTTGGACCGGTTTTGTGGATTGGAGTTATAAATGATTTTTTCCATTCTGAAAGAAAATCACCACTCGCCAGAGAGCTATTAAAAATGTAAAATAGGGGCTCAGAAAGAGCAACTGCACATTTTTTAAGTAAAATTGGAGGAATTTCATCAGGGCCAGGATTTTTATCGCAATTCAAATTCAAAAGACCTTTTTCAACCTCAAAAATATCTACCTCCAAATGACCGATGTCAACCTTAAAATCGTTAGAAAGCAATTCAGCTCTTACTGATAGCTCATCATTTGAAGTTGTATAATTAGATTTAAAATAATCAGCAAATAAATTGCAAATAGTCGGTAGATCGGAAAAAGTTGAACCAAGGTATTGCATACTGCTAGGAATTCCATTCGAGAGTTTTTTAGTTTTGATATATGACCAAAAACCCTTACTATTTTTTTTCAGATTGGATTCAATTGACAAAATGTAATTTTTAAACAGAAATTTGTTAAGAACATCGAATTCACTCTCTAAACGTATGAAATTATTCTTTAAAGCAATATTACCTGCGGAATTACGCATCCGTTTGTAAGCCTTGTTTTTTTTATTTTTCAAATTAAGAAGCCTCTTATTAAACCACGGAGGCGATGAATTATTTTTAATTTTAACTTTAGGTACATGAATGTTAATTGCCTCTTTTAGATTATCAATAAACAATTTATAAAATTGCATTAAATTACAAGAACAAAAATTTAATTCCCACGGAATACGCGCCATATAACTCGCAATGCCTTCGAAATTAGCTTTCGTGTAATTAAACTTAATTTTACTACAATTCGTAGATCTAAAGTAATCATAAAATGAAAAACTAAAATCTAAAGCGTTATGATGAACAGAGTTGGGGAAAATTGGACAAAGTGATTTATCAACCGATATAGATAATTCTCTGTCAACAAAAACAAGATCGAGTACACGATTTAAATTATTCTTACAACAATTGATTTGAATTAAATCATAACTTGCAAAAGAATCAATTACTTCAATCTCATAATCTGTATTTACATTAAATGATAAAAGTTGAAGCTCTTCGGGATCAAAAACCCAATCAACATTAGTTAAATTAAAATCTCCAAGAATAATTATATGTTCATTATTTTTAAGTTTCGATAAATAAAATTGACAATTGTTTACATGCATTTTATATAGATCTAATGAGCTTCTTGGTGGAATATAACTTACAACAACAAATAGCACATATCTATACTCAATAATAACTTTAACTATAATTTGATCAATGTCATAAGGACAAGCAGAAGTAGAAGAAGGTAAACACAATTCAATGCTTGAGAACGACGAACGAACAGCAAGCATCACACCTCCTCCTCTTTCCAATCCAGTTGTTTGAGAACATCGATCTTTCCGAAAGAGAGAGTAATGATGATTGTTGAATTCTGCATTATGATGATTACTCGTTAGCCAAGTTTCAGTGAGTGCAATGAAATCATACTGACTAGAAGACAAAGACAAGAATAATTGTTGCATTTTTGTGCGCATGCCTCCGATATTTTGATAATAACCGAATAGCTGGTTTTGATTAGAATTATATGGCGGTCGTGGTGGACGCAGATTAGAGAGTGGAGGTGAAGTATGAAAAGATGATATAGTTGATTGTCAATTGCGAGGCGGCGACTGAGGTAATGGCTGTTGGGCTGATGGAGCTGGTGATGATGACGGTGGTGGTGAGGGTAGTGGTGACGGTGGTGGCGGTGGCGGTGGCTGTGATGACGAAGAAGTTTCCTTAAGCTGAGGTGTAGGTTTTGTTTTTGATGTTAGAGTGTGATGTGTTATCTGTTTTTCTGTTCGCTTATATGTTAATCCTCGAGTCTGTCTGTCGGTTTAGCCAAGCCCATACGGGATTAGTTTTTGTTACATTAAATTTTGAACCGACGTCGTTTTGTTTCATCCAATTCCCCCGGGGCTTGGAAAAAAACACGCCTATATTATCGGCTAAACCAATTTAAATAAATTTTTGTAAAAAAGAACTATTAATTTGGTATCGCAAAAGCTCGTGGAGCACCAGGTAGCGCAAAATAAAAGGAAAGGATTTTTATGTATTAGTTTTTCTAAGACTTGGAAGACTTTAAGAAATTCAAAACAGAGAAGCTAGATGAGATTTTTAAAATTCCACAGGATTCGAATAAATATCTCATAATTAATATGGGTAGTGTGGGTAGTAAAACCCACTCGAGATTTTTCGAGTGGGTAAAATAATCCACTCGAAATTTCAGTACTTTTCAGAAAAGCTTAGAAATTTTCAATCTCATTAATGAAAAAAAAAATTAAAAAAAAAAAACCACCGACGGAAAAAGGACAGTTTTTCACCAGATGAGTTCATTCCCTGTACTCTCTCTTTCGTGCTGGCTCTTTATAGTGTGCATCTTCTTTTTTCGTCTTTCTTTTTAGTAGTACAAGTGCAATAGGCGTAGATGTAGAGAAATGATATAACAAGTAAGAAATTTCGATTTTAAAATGCCCGCAGTTTATTCTCCTAAGAATTTCATTTTTCATTTTGTTTTTATCTATTCAAATAAAATGTTCACTTCCTTCTTAGGGTTCCTTACCCAAAGGGTAAAACGGGACCCTATTATTAAGACTTCACAGTCCTTCCGTCGGTCCGTCCAGGAGGTATCTCATGAACCGTGATAGTTAGCGAGTTGAAATTTTCACAGATGATGTATTTCTATTGCCGCTATAACAACAAATTAAAAATGCAAGATTCATAAATGATTCTTCCCGTTTCTTGAAACTACTGGGACGATTCGCTGTAGGCCAAAAAAAAGATGTTGATGATGTAGTTTAGTTCTCCAAAGATGACTTTGATAAACAAAGACTTATTATAGCGATAGGGACGTATTCCTACAGCTTTTGAAAAGATAGAATGAGCAAGGAAAACATTTGAGAGAAGTAGTTGATTTTTTGCAAAAACACGCCTGGAGTCTAGGGATTATTCCCGAGTTTCTATGGTTCGTCCGGTTGCTAATCACAATCCTAGGATCATCTTGCTCAAATGAACGAAGTTTTTCCGTTCTTCGTCGTTTAAAATCTTACCAAAGGTCAATAATGTTGCAGGATCGGTTCAACAATATTTCTATATTGCATGTTTATTCCGACCACACAGAAAATCTTAATTTGGATGAATTATTATTAAATAAATTTATTTCGGTTTTCGCATTGAAACACTAGTGCGTCATCAAAAGAATAAATAAAAAACTTAAAATGAAAAAATGAATTTAAGCTTTAACATCTTACACCAACATACCCACTCGGACTGAAGCTGTTCTGCCGGGCCTGGCAAATGGTACCAACAAATAATTTCGACGCTTGTCATTACTTGTCATATGTCATTACTGATTTTTTCGAGATATCAATCTCAAAAATTAACTTAAACAAAATTATCTTAGAAGAGTTTTTGACTTGATATCTCAAAGTATGTTAAATTTAGAAAATATTTGTATTATTTTAAAGAGAAAATATAGGGATTTTTGAACTATGCTAAAAGTAATTCCTTTTTTTCTTCTTGTGGAATCAGTGTTTGGTACCCAACTCATCTATGTACGCACTGGGCCCGGGTTAGGCAAATGACGCAAGTTAAAATGAAATTTTATTATTATTTCCACACATTTGCGATTGAATCTTTAACTACTAAAATATAGTAATCAAGTAATTAATATGCACGCATTTGTGTTTTTCAAACACATGATTTTTTAGTCGCTCGGTTTTAAACGTGAATACACACACATGTGACAGAAAAATCACATCGATTAAAAAATGAAGAAAAATCTATCGAGTTTTTTTAAGTCGAAAAATTGAACAAATCCAATGAAGAAATGCGATTGACTTCGGCTTATATTTATGTCGTTTTCCCTTGGGTTTACTCAGGGATTCACTCATTCTAAAATCCAATGGAACAATACTAACTACTTCTACTCAACTTAGAATTTTTGTCATTATGTTTGTGAATCATCGTGAACATTTCATGTTATCGAACAGGCATACAATCAAACAGAGTCCGATGTTTACTTTTGACATTTGAGTGAGTTTGTATTGAAGTTATAGCTTAAATGTATTAGTGCTTCTCGAGTGGATTCTGATTTCAAATCGAGAAGTGAAATTTTCTTCTGAGAAGCGTTGGTTGACCGTTTTTTTTGCCAATGGAATGGTTTCAGAAGAGTTCTTTTTGATTCTGGACGCTTCCAAACGTCCAATGGAAAACAACATTATTCTACACATAAATAAATTTAAATAAAAAAAAATGCAAAAATTTGTAGAAAATCGTTTTTCGGCTCGAATATCTTGAGAACAAACAAATATTGACTTCGGGCCCGGGGCTAATTTCATTCTGTACAAATAATACAAGATGCCATATTTGATAATAAAATTGATATGATTTAAAAAAAATTCAATTGACAGTTTTATTTTAAGCAAAAAAGCTACAAAAAATATCTTGATAAAAAATCCTGATTTCGAAGCCAAGCTAATTTTATTCTACACAAAATGGCGTAGTCAATAACTGATTTATAGGGTGGCCCCGGCGCAGTGGAAGTAGTGCTTGACTGCTATCCTGGATGTGTGGGTTCGATTCCTAGTCTAGGCAGCATTCTTTTCTATATTCCCTCAACTGAACGCCACCCCTGGGATTTAATGAGATAATCAAAACCACTGTGCCAACAAAAATCTATCCTATCCTTCTATTCCTTCTAACATTGCCTAATTTATAAGACCCTAGGTCTTACTAGCATATATATGTTTGTGTTGTTTTTTTTTTTTTTAAACTATTAAAAAATTGTTCAAAAATTTGTTTCGAGTCAAATATCTCGAAAATGAACATTGTTATCGACTCTGGGATAATCTTATTTGACACACAAAGCTGTATCTGAGAATTGATGGAATTCATACAAAAAATTTAACTAACTTTTTTTTTTTAAACAAAATAAATTGAAAAATACCATACTAATAAAAATTTATCAAAAATATTTTACCGCTCGGATATTTTGAGAACAAATAGTGATATTGACTTCAGGCTCATTTTATTCTACATCAGAATGCCATTACTAAGTAGGTATTGATATGGTTTGTAAACAAAATCAATGGCAGTTTTTTTTAAACAAACAAAATAAAACTAATAAAAATAGTTCAAACATTTTTTTTCGGCTCAGATATCTCAGAGCAAACAATGCTATCGACCCAGGAATAATTTTTTTCTTAGAAAAAAATTCAATTAAAAGTTTTTTTTAATCGAAAAAATCTGCCGAAAATACTACTAAAAAACTAGACAAATATAATTCGCCCCAACTTTTGTTTTCACTTGATCGCATATTGAACACCTGATAAGGTCTTTGAAGGTTTTGAATTAGGAATTTCCTTAATCAGGGTGTCCAGTTTGCAAAGGAACCAATGGGAAATTACCCAGTGTGGGTCGCACTTCTCTTTTTTTCTTTCTTAAAATTGGACTAAGTTTACTCCGGTTGGAGTAAGGTCCGAAAGGTGGTATGTGCCTAGCGTTGTCGCCCAAAAATTAATTTCCATGCCACATTTTCTAAAAAATCGTGCCATTTTCGTGCCAAATGAAAGAAAATAAGAAATAAGAAGAACGTACCATATTAATTTTTTTCGTATCACCGTCTCACGATGAAATTTTCGTGTCAAAAAAGCACTTCGGCATCGCTTTTTGTGCCTTTAAGCCGGTGTTTGTAAACTTTACGGCCCCAGTCATGTCCTTTCGTCTGCAGTCTAAAAGGGTATGTCGATTTTTAAAATTGGGCTTTCCCCGACAAGTTTTTTAATTTTTTAGGACCCAAAATATTGATACCTGCTATACAATTTTTTTAAAGCAAATAGCTGGTAATGAAATTCTTATTTTACTCAAAAAAGTACCCACTACACTTAAAAAAAATATTTCAAAATGCTACCATTTTTTTAAACGAAATTTCTGAAATTTTTTTTGATTTTCGATTTTTTCAAAAATGGTGTTACTGATTTTGAACATTTTTTTGTAGAGAATGTTTCAAAAAGTATTAAAAGTATTGTTTACCAAAAATTTTAAACATTTTTATTTGGATTTTCAAGAAAGTTTCAATTTTTTTAAAGAACTTAATAACTTAAACGACTTAGTCGATTTCTATTAAACATGGCACCCAGACGTCTTTTTAAAAATTATCTCGCAGATTTTAAACAAAAATTATTTTTATAATCAAAAATCGCGGAAACTCGCCCATACAAGTGTTAAAAAAAAAAAACGGTAAGGAAAATTTAATTTTTTTTAAAAACGACTCCTACGATATTGATTAAAATTGTTTGTTAGCTTATATCAGTAGGATCTAACATATTAGGTGTGTTTTTTTCCAATACCGGAGAGAACTGGTTGAAAAAAACGATATTACGCCATTACAGTAAAAAACTGGAGTTTCCATACAAACTATCGATAACAAGTATGTAATTCCCGCCCGTAACACAATTTTTCTGCGTGCTTAAGTTAAACCCCGAAAATTATCTGGGTTTAGCTAAGCCCATTGAGTATTAGTTGTTGCATTTAACATGTAAATTATTAAGCCCGTTTTATCGTTTTTTTCACCCAATTTCCTACGGGCTTGGAAAAAAACACGCTTATTATTGGAAAAAATTGTATCTTTCGCTTTTTAACGTTACCTCTCATAGAACCATTTTTTTTGGCTCAAGGGTCATAAGTCCACAGGCCAAAAGTCCACAATCGACTTTTGACCCACTTGGGTGTGTTATAAGTCCACAAATCAATTGTGGATTTTTGACCCACCTTGGTCTTGTGGACTTTTGACTCACTTTAGTGATTTCAAAAATATTCAGTTTATTCGGTTTTAAGGTTTCAATAGGAAAAATGCGGTCCAGGGTACTAACTTCACGGGAACTACCTTTACATGGGAAATTACTTCACCTCCGTATATAAACAGTGAGCTATGTATAGGAGAGAATGCTGCATTTAAAGAATCTGGATTTAAAGAAACTGAATATTCAATGTCAATGTCCCACTATATGTGGGAAAAAATTTCATCTAAAAAAAATGAACTTTGCATACACCAAACTTCGCACAATCCTAATCCTAATTCAATTGAATTTTTCGCTTCTACTTTATAATAAAATAAAATAAAATAAAATAAAATAAAATAAAATAAAATAAAATAAAATAAAATAAAATAAAATAAAATAAAATAAAATAAAATAAAATCAAATAAAATAAAATAAAACAATTCCTTGGGTAATTTAAAAAAATTCCAGAAAATATCTGTCGACTTATGACCCACTTCCTTTCTAAAATTATGGAATATTGACCCACTTTTTTGTGGACTTCTGGCTCATTAGGGTGGGTTATAAGCTTGCCTTTCAAGTTATAAATATGCAAAGTAATTTTATTTCGTTTGTGGACTTATGACCCTGTTCCGATATTTATGTGTAAAGTAACTACTCAGAACTTTACTCAGACATTGTGAAACAAGTCCTAAATAAATTAAAAAAAATAAACAAATTGTGGATTAAAAAAATAAAATGTTCAAAATAAATTTTTGAAAATCCGATATTTCAAGGTTCCTTATCTTTTCGTTGAAAAACAAATTTTGTCACTTCATATTTTTTATAGAGTGAAAGTTTTGGTTATGATGCTTAATATTATGTGAATATACCAAGTGCAAGATACGCTGTATAGTTGATATAGGAGCTATTTTTCTTGGCATTCAATTGTATAAATCTATAACCACTTTTTTGACGGAATCTCATATATAAATGTTCCATTTCAATGAAGCACATTATAGCACACAAAATTGTACGACTATTAGTTACATTCAGCCTAAATACCTGCATTACCAAGGCGCACTAATTAATTACCTGAGTGCAACAAATTAATTTCAAATTGGTATGTCCACATTTCCTTAGACAATCACTCACCACTTATGTTGGTATACATGGGAGCTGCCTATATACACTATACCTACATACCTATGTACATATTTACCTACTACCCTATACCGAACCCCATGAATGTTCAGTTCAGAGCACTCTTCAGAGAGGAAATTAATCCAATCAATGAGTCCATTAATTATACCGATTATTGCCATCCCTGAAGATTTATTAATGGGGACGTCCCGGCGAGGACAATCCGGCAACAGATTAATTCCCTCCTGACATCATAATCAACGAAAATGGCCACTCGACGTTTGTAGTCCTTCGGCATTAAATTACATATTTTTAGATGTTTTTATTTTTTTTTGTCGTAGATATCCTTCAACTCCAACCGCATCATCCTCCCTTTCAAATTGTAAGCCAAAGTCGTCGTCGACAGCGGATGGATGGATATAGGACTATGGGACGACCTAAAAGTAAAAGTGTCTTATGGGAAAATATCTATTTTTTTATGAATTTATAGCGCAATGGAGTACACAAGTCGTAAGTTATCGTATCAACAATTTATAGCGTAAAACTTGATGTTGTCGTTCTTTGTGCTGTTTTGCTAGTTGTTATTATTTTTGCTGTACATAAAGTTGTTGCTGTACCTACATATACCTCTATAGAATTGTCGCCTAGAAAGTTTCCGCCAAAATAGTCCATTTCAAAAAATGTTGAATGTGAGTAGGTGTATGTATATCCTACCAAGATAGAACAGTATGTGTATATTTATGTCGTTGCCATCGTCGTTGTTGTCGTCGTTTTTGTGGTCCCTTTTTCCATGGAAATGAAAAGTTCCTACTTGTAGTTTCAAATGAAATTGTAGCAAAAAGACATTTAAATGGCGCCACAAAAACATGGATACTTTGTATATATGTATGTTTCTAGGTATACATCCGCTGATAAGGATGTAGATCTTTTGCTCTCTTAAGAGGACACAATGGGCCGGTTCTTTTTTTTATTTAAGGAAAAAATAAGTGTGTCGACAAAAAGGGACAAATAACATAACAAGAACAAGAATTAAATTACAGTATAAAAATTACCATCGGCAGTGATGAAGCAAATGGCTATGGCATGTTATACAGTCAAACATGTCATATACAAAAAAAAAGGATGGAGGTAAATAATATAAATGTGAATAAAGGATGTTTGTACCCCGCCGCCAAGTGCTAATTAAATTTAATTGAAATTTGCATGTATATAAGAAGTGCTCAAATATATACGAACATTCGTTGTTGTATGGAAGCCAGAATATATTCGAAATGAGAAAGATTAATGAATTATCTTTGTTAGTTGTTTTTTTTTTTTTATTTCATTTTCTAGAAATGGCTCGTTAAATATAAACTCATAATAACTTTTACAATTTTAATGAAAATAATTAATATGAGTGTTCAGGATCTAAAATTGAACGGAAGTTAGACAATTGTCTACCAAGTAAACTTTATTACACTGGAACTATGGAAAGTTATTTTCTTATTTTCGTTGGATTTTAAATTCAATTTAAGTTGTATACTTAATATCATGTGCTTAATTAAATGAGACAATCATTAAAAATTGTTTATTTGTCTTGTTTTAAATAAAAATAAAAAAATTACATAATTTAATGTCCCAAGGATCAGATATACTTTGGTTTTAAGTTATGAACATTTTTTGTTTAAAGAATTTTTCAAATTTTGTGTTGCGAAATTGTAAAAAATTGCGAGATGTTATTTATCATGGAGTGAAGTATGCTCGTTGGGTCCCAGGTTTTACCAAAGAAACAATTAATTTTAGTGTAATCGAGGTTAGTTTTATTCACCTTTCTTATGGTTCTTTCTAATTTCAATATAAAATCGTTTCCATTAAATTAAAATCTGAGATAGCACACGCACAGTCTGAGATAGACGCTACTATATAGTCGGAGATAGCTGCAGACGCCACTAAATTACAGTCAGAGAAGCAGCACCACTAAATTAAAGCCTGAGATAGCAAGAGCTACTAACTGACTACTAACCTAGGCTTCCACTGTCGCTTCTGGAGATCAACCCCTAACATAGCTGAACACAATTTGCTCTGCTGCAATTGTAGTCGGAGCCGCAGCTGTAATTACTTTTAAAAGAATGTCGTCCTTCGTTTTTACTTGCGATATACAGGGTGTCCCAAAATCACGCCTTAGAAGAAAACCATGAGTTCCTGAGGTCATTTCAAGTCGAAAAACTTAAGAGGTAATTTTCTCGTTGTCGCTTCGTTTTCGACTTATAACGGTTTTTATGATTTTTATTCTTTTTTTCTTTTGACTGGCTCTAATTTTGCCAAACTACAACCGATTTTTTAATTTTTTTTTTATTTAAACAAGAACAGTTAGAAATTTGTATCTAGGTACTATAGAACTTTTTTCTGTTTGGATAACGGTTTTCCCGCAAATTATTTTCAAGCATTTTTAGGTTGTTTTTTTTTTTTACTTCGATATGATTTTTTCACAAAAACACGTTATAAAGTATAATTTTTTTTTAATTATGAAAACCCAATATGTGTTCCTAAAAATACTTAACATATTTTACCAAAAAGTAGATATAAAATTATTAAAAAAGTAAAAACAAAAAATAGAGGAAAATAAAAAAGTGTGATAATTGATGAAAAAGAATTTTAAAAAGTTAAAAAATACGCTGAGTGTTTAGTGTTGAATGTTAGCAAGAGTAAAGTAAGTAAAGTAGAGTAAGACCGTTAGAAGTTTTTTATTCGTTTTCATTCAAATATTCAAATATTCACATTTTCTTGATTTTCCTTTATTTTTTGTTTTTTATTTTTTTAATAATTTTATGTCTACTTTTAGGTAAAATATGTTAAGTATTTTTAGGAACACATATTGGGTTTTCATAAAAAATTATACTCAATAACGTGTTTTTGTGAAAAAATCATATCGAAGTAAAAAACACAACCTAAAAATGCTTAAAAAATGTGCTTGAAAATAATTTGCGGGAAAACCTTTATCCACACAGAAAAAAGTTGTATGGCGGATACTACAAATTTCTAACTGTTCTTGTTTAAATAAAATTTTTTTTTTCAAAAATCGGTTGTAGTTTGGCAAAGTTAGAGCGAGTCAAAAGAAAAAGGAATAAAAATCATAAAAACCGTTATAAGTCAAAAACGAAGCGAAAACGAGAAAATTACCTCTTCAGTTTTTCGACTTGAAATGACTTCAGGAACTTACGGTTTTCTTCTGAGGTGGTGATTTCGGGACACCCTGTATAGGAGCTACATACATATATTACAAGTTATGGATTCGTAAAAAAAATCGAACTCGGGATTTTGATCAAAGTTGACATTACAATGATAGCGAAGTCGAAAAAAGTAGGTCTCGCAATTCTGACCGTCTGTCTGTCCTTTCGGCTGCAGCCTATAAACGGGTCGGTCGATTTTCTTCAGAGTTGGTACCTAGCGTTTTTAGGGCATTCTCCCTATACACTTATTTTTAATATTTTTAAAGACCCAAAATACAATTTTTTTGAGCAAAAAAATGAAAATCTTATTTTTCTCAAAATCAGTAATTTTTTTTAAAAAGGCAATCATTTTATGAAAAAAAATTTCCGAAAAATGGTTAAAAATTGTACCTCCCATAGAATAATTTTTTTGATTTTCTCAAAAACAGTTCAATTGATATTGATACATTTTTTTATGGAGAATGTTTGAAAAAGTTTTATTTTATTTTTTTATTTATTTATTTTTGTATACCAAAATTTTCAAAAAAATTTGTTTTGAGAACTTAATAATTCGAAAACCACTAGTTCAATTTTAAATTAGCACTCCGCAGTTTTTTAACATTATCTAGCAGATTTTAAATGAAAATTATTCTTATAACCAAAAATAACGGTACCTCCCATACAAATGTTTAAAACTGGTACACTAAACTACTCCTACTATTTTTATTAAAATTTTTGTGTGAACTAATATCTGTATACGATTTACCATATTTTTGGAACAAAAAATTATCTTTCTTTTAAAAATGGTATCTGAAATAGATCCATTTTTTTGATTTTCGACTATCTCATTATCAGTTAAACTGATTTTAATGAATGTTTTTGCACAAAAGCTTAAAATTAGTTCTAATAATATTGCACACCAAAATTTTCAAAAGAATAAAATTATTGATTTTTAAAAAAATTTCAAATTTTTTTTTTTGAAATTTCCATATTTCGAAAATGAGTAGATGAAATTTATTTTTAATTCCGCATTAATAATGCAGCTTCGTCTGCAGTTACGTTTCATTCTGCTCGTAAGTCGTAGCATTGACTTTGATGTAAGTATATTAAATATTTTGACAGATATTCCGGCTGCGGCTCCGTCGCATTGTGTTATGTTCTCGATAGGTTAGCGCCATCGACCATTCGACGTAAATACAACACATGGTTAGCTCAGATCTTAGCAATCTCAGGATAAGATTACTCAGTTTTGTTGTCAAAATAGGTACTCAGGAAAAAAAATTTTTCGAATCGCTTGCTCAAAAATTTAATTATTTTTTTTAGTTTTTGGAAGGTTATATTAAGACTGTGGACTTCGAGGATTTTTTTAAATTTAAGTATTTATAAAAAGGGGTTTGAAATTTAACTAATTTATGTTTTAAATAGTTAAATGGGAGCAAAAAATTGGATCCGCTTTAAAAAACATTTTTGTGCATTTGAAAGATAATTACATATTTGAAGATGTATTTCGGGGATCATTTAAGCGCTAGATATTTAGCTTCATATTTGTATAGTCAAAGGATATAATATAATAAGGGTAAACAAAAATAATATGCTTTATGTGATTTTAAAAACTCTTTTTGTTTTTGACAGGTTTTACTTAAGAGTTGGCTTTATTGCTTAATATTTTTCAAAACTCAGCAATTTATTGTGTGAAAAAAAATACGGTCAAAATTAAGCTATTTATATCGGTTTGTTTTTGACGTATGTTTTTAGGGTAAAAAACAAAAAATTGCACGCGACTTTAAATTTAACAGGACATTTTTTTTTTTAAATTTAAATCTATTTTTTTTTTATTTTTAAATTTTCCTGAAGTAAACGAAAACTTGCGGTTTTAAACCTTTAGTCACAAGCAGACTGGTTCAACTTGATATAACAGCGGATGTATTATTGCATCTAATAAGATTGTTGGTACGATTGAGTAAAATTCCGCATTTTTGTAATATATTCGGTATGACAAAATTTTGCATTTTTAAAATATCGTATTAGAAGTTCACGCAAATTCCAAATGTTGACAAATAATGTGGAATTTGTTTTCAAAGAAAAATTTTGGTTTGAAATTAAAGCAAGTTCCGAAGATTTAAACCAAATCAACTTGAGTATGCTACCATCACATTTACAGACAAGATTTAGCTTCTTTACGGGGACTAACTTTGATCACCAGACATCAGACATATAGTAGTTGCATTTTTTTAATCACATGATCTGATCTGGATCTAATTTTTACACGTAAATACAAAAACAACATGTAATCCTGCTTTTTTTCTGGATCTGTTTCATGATCTAAAATCTAGTACTTTTATATTATAATTATGGCATGGTAGTGTCAACTGTAGTGCAAAGAAAAAAGCCATGAAAAACATGAAAAATATACAAACACAATGCAAAAAGAGACGGATCGAATATATACGCTGACTGTCACTGTGATCTTGTTTTTTTCATTATGTGGATCTGATCCAGATCAGAACATGCGGATAATAAATGCAGCTAGTATGTATATTGTCAGTAGAAAAAAAACCCTTTCCTTGTTAAATTCTTGCTCAACATCTTATTCTTCTATTTTTATACAATGCGCCACAGGTTTGCTGTAAAATTTTAATTAAATCTTTCCTTAAGATATAAGAATATTTATGCACCTTTATAAGTTTTACTGTCAGGTGGTAATCCTATAGATGTCGCCATTATTCATGAATTTCACAATGGGCGTTAAATTACACACAATTTCATCAGATAATGGTGTCCTGTTCAGAGGCAAAGCACTATATATCTTCTTGAAAGTATAGTGTATGTCGGACTTAAATTGTCCTTCTTCTTAGATATGTACCTACCTTATACCGTTACCACATAGCACAGCCTATATATGTATTATGTAGTCGTCTTGTCCTTTATTTCACAGGATTTCTATTTGTTTTATTTGCAGGTAGATATGTATGTATAGTTGTCCTTTAAATACAATGAGTGACTATAATATGCGACCATGAAGTGGGGTAATCTATTCTTCTCAATTTGGAGGCAAAATTATTCTCATTCTCTGTGGTGCGGGGCACTTATCACAGAGAGCTCATTTTGTACCCAGGAAAGGTGTACCAACTAGGTCCTTCTATCAGACGACTGATGATGTTTTATTTGTAATGCCAAAGCACAAAAAGGATGCTCAGGCTCACACACCAAAGACATTATACCAGAAAGAAAAAGCTTGCACTGAATGTTGTGTTCTCCCAGTCTCAATCCTCAGTTTCTGGCAGAAATGTGTGTAGGTATGTGGAATTATTCGATCCTTCGAATTAGCTAACATATGTCACCACAGTGATTTCACTCCCACATCCTATAGCGAACAGACATGTTTGTTGGATTCATCCTCTCAGCAGGACTTTTCTCTCTATAAACCATATACCTATATGTATATAGCAATGAAATGATTGTGTGTGTATTGGGTTTATTCACAGAAGGAAGGACAAGCGTTGTTCTAAGGATTCTAGAAAATGAAATTCCGAGAAGGGGGTCGGCTGCCTTAATTTAATTCTAGTATAACTATTGCATTGGAATACAATTCGGATTGTGTGTGCCTGGCACGAAAACTATTATACGACCAACAACTAGATGGACGATGGCACAGCACACCCAAGGATGAAGAAAGACGAAGAAAGTGGCTCAGGAGTCAGTCGAGTCAGACGGAATACATAGCTATGCTGTTGCTGCTGAGAGATGTGTAGTATAATCTCGATTTGGTAGTTTTTAGATTACTCCATATATACATTATACTCGTATAGTTGAGCACAGGACATTGTCCAACAATTTATATTGTTTCCTTGGAAATTAACTCAATTGGCTCTCTGTCAAAGTTGTTCTCGAATGGCATAAGAAAATTGTCCACATTGAAGATACTTTCAACATCGATGACACCCCGAATAATGTCGATGAAATGGGTCATTATTGGCAACCATCAATTAAGCGATTATGGGATAAGAACTTGTCGTGTAAGTTTTTAGAATATATGTACATATATAGGAGAGACGAGGACGAGACGAGTAGTAGTAAATTGTGTGTTGATGAGTAGGAGTTTTGTGAACTGATTGTTTTTTTTTCGAATTTCTTTTGTTGGGCTTATGCAGCAAACTTGAAACTTGTGGATGAACTTTTTTAAGTCTTATCGATTTTAAACATTATCATCGACATACGAATTTCAAATAAAAGCAGTTGGAAGTATGATTCTCAATGATTTTGATTGCAATCATTTTTCACATAAACCCAAAATATTTATCGAGATATATGTCATAAAGTCCTAAAATTGATAAATTTCCAAATATAGATTGCTGAATCTAAGGTTGATTGTTTTGCTTAACATTAAAATGTCACTGACCTTCGATTGATCATAAACTTATGTTAAATGAAAATGGTTGTATTTTATTCTTCCGGTTTCTCGTATCACCACATATCTTTCAACATCTCCAGCAATTAGCTTCCGGAATATAAATAAATTAAATCCCTTTTCTAATTCCTTCACACATCTCATATTCAAAAATTATTTTGTGGGAATATCTCTAATTTTAAATAATGTGGGTTAAATAAGGTTGAGAATCTGTGGTTTAAGTACATATACAAATTTGTTAGCATCTTTAAATAATATTAAACAAGAAGGCCAGGGTAAACAAAATATTAGTTTCGTAAAAAAAATAACAAAAGAAAGGCATGCAATATCATTAACTTCTGCGTTAAGAAAAAATATTGTTAAACCCATTTGATTGACTAACTTTTGACAAATATTAAAGTTTAAAGTCTTCCACAAAGTTTAAGCTTTCACAGAGTACATAATGAAAAAATATTTAGTAGTACCTAAGCCATTCATTAAATAAAGAAATTAAGATCAAGCTTCGTCGTTTTCACCCCAACTTATCCTATAAATATCTGAAATTTAAAAAAAATATCTAGCCCTTCAAATAAGTTGCGATACCACATTTTTGTGTTTACCCAGATTTACCCCGTACCTTTAAGAACCATTGTGACCTTAAAGCTTTTTTGTCGAAAACAATTTTTTTTTTTTACAAAAATTGAGTCTTAATATGTTTTCGTGTTTTTTTGTTAAAGTTATTCATAGTATACAGTAGGATTTTGCAGGGGTTACAAATACAACATCCACGGTAGAATTATTGCCAATAAAATCAGAACTAGAATCCTACTGCGTATGGGTAGGCTTCTGTGGACGGGTTTTTTTTTGGAAATGTTTACTATACTATATTTATAATATTCCAAAAAAAAGCACGGCTTTTGTATTACAACATTTATAACCATAATTTATAAAGCTGCTGCCTTGACACCAGGGTAAAGGTGATTTGCGACATATGGCCCTCATCAGTCCGATGATTGTCTATGGATGCCCGGTGTGGTTCAACGTTTCGAGAATGTGCGTTTAAGTGGCTATATGTTCCACTTAACGCATTCCTCTATCTAGACAGTCGAGGGCCTATCTAGGATAGAGAGGCGGTTCCGCTAATCTAACACGTCGGCCGTAGAACTGTGGATAGGTCACTTCGATATGATCGAGACATGCTTACTACACAAGGCGGTGCGGCGCTGGGCGAATTTGGTTCAATACAACTGTGTCCGACCAGGACCAAAGAGATAGGAAGAAGCAGGAGGGTGGAATCGGCTAAGGTGATTTGTGATAATTGACAGTCAAAATAATCAAATTCGGTCTGCGTAATGTGATTGTCACATGTGATAATCATATTTTTGCGACTTTTTCTTGTAACAGCTATTTTGGTGTCATTTTTATGTAAAATTGACTAATTCAAGAAAAACTAGTGCAATTATTTTTAAGTACAAGGAAAATAAAATTCATGATACGTAATAGGAATGTTCGGCCAGATCTGAGTTTTTTTTCCATGACTGAGTCATGATTTTTGTTATATCATTTTAAATTGGCTCGCTTCCTATCAATGAAAATTATTTCATTTTCTTCAAATCATATATTGATTAAAGTAATTTTTACTTACATTTTTATTAACTTATTTTCATTGGCACTCAACAAAGGCGGGTAAATAAAACATTTTATCGACAAAAAAAAAATAATCAAACTAATGGATTTATGACAAATTTTAGTAATTGTCTCTGAAAGTTATGCCAAGTTTTGAATAATTTTTGGTGATCACTTTACAAAGACGCAATATTTAATTTGATCACATTTGACTGTCATAAATGTGACAATCAACAATCACATTAGTCGATTCCACCCAGGATCAATGCTGAACTTCATATTTAAAGTCGACTTGCTTGTTTTTGAAATGTCTTGGCCGACATGGAGCTCATCGCAGAACAAAATTTTTGTCGAAACAGTAGATTTTCAAACACTGATTTTCGTAATACAGCTGAATAATTTGTAGATTTTGTGTCAGGCTACTTCTTTCCATACCGAAATGTCATTTAAAAATTACAAAGGGATTATCCGTCATTAGTCCCTACTTAAAAATATTATGTACCGCCAAATGAGTCACCCATTTTATAAAAACAACTTATACATATATGTCATTATTTTAAGTTGCGATAACTTCTGTATATTTATGTACAGATAAATGCTAATAAGTTTCTCTTCTTAAATTATTTCCCCTTTTTTTCCATCAATAATACCTTTAAAATAATCACATCTGCTATGAACATAATTTTTGTCAAAACTTTATAAATTGTGAAAGTAAAAAAGACAAAAAAAAATTATACTTGAAAAATTTTTAATCCAAAAACACACACATAATCCCAAAGCATGATGATTATGGTCATCGATATAGTATAGTAGATGACTGCCAAGGCGACACTTTCCCAAAACACACATCCATTACCATTGTCATCGATATAATATAGAAAATGTTGAAAAAGAAAATTACAAAGAATAAATTATTAAAAGGACACTTATGGATCTGCAGTGCATCCTGAGAGAGAGAGAGAGAGAAAAAGAGTGTTAAAAATCCAAGTCTTTTGTAAAACCACGCAGCATAGAAACTTTGATGACAACAACAAAAAAAATAAGAAAGAAAATAAATTTATTTTTTTTTCTCCTTAGTTATTTGCACCGCCCGCGCCATGGTCGCATCATCATCATGGTTTGCTACTCCCTTTTGGACAATTGACAACTACTTCCCATTAATAATTTTGCTTCGATCATATATCATTGCGGGTTTTCTTCAAGGCGAAAGGAATGTATATAGTAGAATAATGGAAGAGACCATCATAAGTAGTATTATAGTCGATTGAAAGCTGAAAAGGGTTTTTTTTTTGTCATCTGCTGGAAGGGGAGTATTATATAAAATCCCTTGAAGGAATAATCCAAGTATATTCATGCATCGATCGTCCTAAAATGTTTTAATGATGAAAATCTATTCAAAATATGTATATGTGTAGCTACCTTGTCCTTTTAATAGAGCTTCCTTTATTCTTCTATTTTTTTTTTTTTTTTTTTTTTGTTAATGCTAGTTTTTTAAGTATTTTTTATTTTGTATGTTCCTTTGGCTTGGTCCTTAGGGCATATATTGTCAGTCGCTGTGTTATGGTGATGTAGTTGGGTTAATGAAGAGACCCAAAACACGTTGAAGAATGGCTATTTTAAGGAAATTACTTTGTGCATACATCACACACTTGTATCTACATATATTTGAGATCCTTTAATATTGGAAAAGGATACATTTTTACAAAGCATGGGATTGGGGAATTGATAGCAACTTCATTAAGATTTGACATTGATTGATTACAAATTACATACACGTTGAATGCTAATATTCTTCTCGGTGCATAGAATAATAGTTCTTCGACTAGTTGAGAATGCGGTGAAAGTATTGGAGAAAATGCATCAACATAAAATGCTCGTAATAGCATGTATACAAATAAATAAATTAGATGGCGTGACAGCTCAAACAGGGCCTAGTGACTTAAAACCATCAGCACATTTAAGATAATGTCATTAGCGTTTGCATTTTTATTCAGTTCTGCGCAACTGTCAAAAACGAGGAAAATGCCATTTTTAATTTTTTGACAGTTTCAAATTTGACAACCTGTGTAAAATATCCCTTTAGATTTGTGTACTGTGACTTAAAACTGACCTCCACCATTCTTATGTGTGTTATGTTATATCGACAGGAATGGAAGCGATCTACAATTTTCTTCCAAATCAGAATGGCTAAATTGAAAAGCACTTTTTCTTGACATATAGTAGCTATACATTTTTAATAAAAAAAGATTATAGCAAAATCTTTAAATTTGCAGCCTCATTCTTTGTAATTGTCAATTTAATATTTACTCAGATATTTTCCTGCATCGGTTTTTGTTTGGTTGAAAAATATTGGCGCCACAAAGTCATGGAACATACATATATATTTTTTTGATTAAACACAAACAATCACAATCTGTGATGATTGACAATGATCAAATGCCATCAGGATTTGCATCTTTTCTAACAACTTATATTCGATAAGATAAATTTTCGTTTAAACTGAAAAAAAACATGAAATTATTCAAGAAAGGAAAACATTACATTCCGTTCAAATGACATTTTGTGGTATAAAGTTGGCAAACATAGCTTACAAAAGTGTCCCTACGGTGCTGCCACACAGTTTGTGTGCAAAGATTCCTTCATAAATTACTTCTATATTGAAACTTCCAATTCACTATTTTTTTTTACTCTCGTATAAGGATATATAGGATGCACTATAGTATGACAAAAAAAACGCCACAAAACGCATTCGGAAACCGAATGAGAGAATTGTGGAAATTATTCAAACATGAAATTCCAATAAGGACACCAGTTTGAATCCTGTTTTGATCAAGATGCCAACCTAAAACGTTTTGCTTTTTGCAAATCATATCGAGGTCGTATGTATATACGGTTAGTAGTTTATTCACATACCTATAGATACAATATATGGGTTTCACATAATGTATGTATGTGTATGTAGGTACCTACTCGTACAATATTGAGGTTTCTTTTTGGCTTTGGCTATAATAATTTATTTTATTATATTTAGTGGTGTAACGGAAAACTTGTGATTTATGGAAATTTTTGCATCCTCTATGTATGTGTTTTTGTGTGTTCAAAATAAAAAAAAAAATAAGAACGATGCAAAAGCATGTCCTCTTGCTGGCATGCAAACAGCGAAGACGTTTTTTTTTCTTGTTGATATCTCTACAGTAAATGCATCATCACAGGATTTATAAAAAAAATTAAAAAAAGGAAAACAAGAAAAAATAGAAATCAACTCATTCACTCATGCAACAATAACAAGAGGGATATACGCGGTATAGAAGGTATCAGAATGAAGAAAGGACACAGAATTGTATTAAATTTGTCACAATAAATAATAAATATAATGCGTCGTATCAAATTGCTTACAGATTTAAATGCAATTGACTTTAATTTATTGATGAAGAGTGGCAAAAAAAGAAAAAGACCTTGGTCTAGAGGGCGAACTCCACAAACCACACCGAGAAAAAAACACTTTATACTTCTGAACAAACCACTTGAAAATTAAAAATTAACATGTATGAAAGACAACTGTATTTAAACATACTCAATTCGAAAGAAACAATTTAATTTTTTTTAACTTCAACGCTATTCATTTTGAGTTAAAAACTGAAACCGCTTAAATTTTATGTTTCTCAATTTTAAGTTGCAAAGAAAAGTTTTACTTTTATATTCAAACTAAACACTTAAAATGTAATGACTCATTCACGCCTTAAATAATATTTAAATTTTATGTATTAAGACTTAAAGGAAACACTTTTGATTGGAAAATGACATTTTTAATTCATTGTAAATTTTGAAGTGTTTTTAAAGAAATAACTTTTAACACACTTTTTAAATTATGTAATAACTTTAAAACTAAAAATGATACAATTTTAAAATATACTCAAAAGCTTTCATTATAAAATTTAAAGTGTATTTAAAGCTAGGTAGGTAATATTTTCAAATTTCTAATTGTGTCAATTCTTCATCTTAACCATTGATACAATATCTCAATATATTCATAAGCTGAAAGGCAAAATTTCATTTAATGTCCACAAAAATTGACATTTCTTCACGGTGATCTCAATTGGACTCATCAGTTGATTAGTGAGTCCTTTATCAATACGAAATTTTTGTTAAGTTCATTTCATCTTACATAGATTTCATAGTGTGAACTATATAAATACAACATTAGAATTCATAATCATTGAAGCTGGAACTAATTGGTTTTGCCCGTGGCCTAGCATGGGCCATATAAACAATGTTCAGAGATTCAAAAAGTTTCTTCTCTAAATCAAAGCCTTCACTTTCAAATCACGGCGTTAATTTTTCTTTTCAAAGTTTTTCTATCATTTATTTATCTATATACATTTAAATTTAAACTAAAATATTTAATATTGATTGTTGGAAATTTTAATTCAGTGGCTTTTTTATTTGAATGCCAAATAAAAATGAAAAATTTTAGATTTACACAATTTAAATTTAAAAATATGAACTATGTATTGATTTTAAAGTGTACTTTTTCCCTCAGTGCACCGTTTTAAAATATCTAAATGCTAATTACCATTTCTAGATAAAGGGTGTTTCTTTTTTTAGACGACTGGTTTTCAATTTGGCAATACTTTTTTTTTGAGTTGGTCTTTTTGAAATCTGTTACTTGATTTATGCTAAATTTGGTTTGCCATTTTATAATGAAAATAGACTTTCTCCTGAACAACGTTTGCAAATCGAGCAAATTTATTACCAAAATAATGGTTCGGTTCGCGCGACGTATCGCGCGTTGCGTCTTATATTCGGTCGATATAATCGCCCAGCAGATTAATCCGAGCAACCATGCCCGAAATCATTTTTAAAACATAATGGCAAACCCTTATCTTTATAAAAAAGCTAAATTCTTGGCCATAAAATTAAATTATATGCGTTTTATTTCTTCTCGAAAACCACACGTCGACAAAAAAAACACCCTTTACTTTTCCAAACGATTACAAGTCCTGGGTTCAAATGTTTCTTTTTCGATCATTTAAAACAATTTGAATTTAAAAAACACATTACAATTACCTATATGTACCTACATATGTATTTCCCTTATTATTTTGTATTTGCATAGAATTGCATTTTGCTGAAACCTTCAACATGAAATAACTATAATTATTTTAATGGTTATCGGCCATCTCAGCACCTATTAATAGACTTTATCGAAAGCACACTGAAAATAAATTTGTACATAAAATCTATGAACGGCGATCATAGAGCTAAAATAGCAGATTTTCTCCGAAAATTCATGAAAAAACCGTCATAAATTTCATGAACGGGTATTGTTTTTATGAATCTCCATTCCTAAAAAAAATGTATGGAAGAATTTCATTTAAAATCACTGATCATAGTTTTCATGATTTTATTCATATGAGCATGAACTGTTCATGCTCTAAAAATTGCACTTTTTTATGAAAGATATATGAAAATTAGGAATACAATCCTTAGTTTTATGTATGGTTCTTATAAATCTGGATTTTTAGGTTGCATGTATCAAATCATGAGTTTAATGTCTATTCGTATAATTTATGAATCATGAACCTGGATTATTAAAGTCTTCATGTATCAATTTCATAAATTTAATGCATTTATTCCTAGGTTCTATGAATTTAAAATAAATGAAATCGGCAAGAGCATAAACTGTTCATGAAAATTATGATCACTGGTCTTAGAGAAAGTTCTTCCATAAAATCATTCTCATAGAAATTTAGAATTCAAAGTGTATTCATGCTGTGAGTTTTATAAGAATCGTTAAGCATCGACCATAATTCGCGTCGTAGGGTACGACAGCATCTGAGTGATGATTCCAACTGTCGTACCTGGGCGAAACACAATCTTTGGAGCGGAGATCACTCGAAATTATAAATTGAGGGTATGTATTTCACTAGCTCATCAGACTTTGTAGGTAAGTCGGAAACTATTTTAATTTAATTTGCAGCAAAATTTTATGTTTTATGTATTGGTTTCATAAATTTTATGAAAAATTCATCCGTTGTATGATAAATTATTCATAAAAATAATGAACGATTCATATTCTTAATGAAAGATGTACATAAATATAATGACCACCTTCATATAATTAAGCTAAAGTTAAGCTGTGTACTTTTGAATACAAACATTTTGAACCAAAAATGTTTCAACATTATTCACACATCAGCAAAAAGTAAACATATTTTCTTAATAAACTTCAACTGAACACGCCTAAAAAAGTGATATATCGTGCAAACAAGTAAGCAAACTTACCATTGTCACATTTCTATTTGTCAAGGTGACATTATTATTATACTGAAAAGTTAAAATGTGCATTTTGTGATTTTAACTTTAATAAAATTTTAAAAAGATAGGACTATGATAACTCTTGATGATAACTCTAAATTGGGAAATTTCTGTTTTTAACCTAGCATCATACTTAAGATGTTTTAATTTCGTACTTAATCTACTAAAATTTTGCGCCTTGGATTTTTCAATTTTTGTTTGATTATTTTTTGTAAACTTTTCCTATTTAATTTTGTTTTTTAATTTGTGTCTTCCATTTCGATAGACAATACAATTTTCTACACAAAGCTCTGATTTATTTGTAAGAAAACTACTCGGGCACTGAGTTGTCAAGTCTAGGCTATCATTTCAATTTTTTTTATACCTGTTTTTCCACTAAAACAGAAGTAGTTTTCTAATTTTCTTCACCTTCGTTATTATCCTGTTTAGAAACTTACATTTTTACTAAGTTCCCCAAAACTAGTTTATTTTCTTACAGGTTCTGTTTTGACAGTAAAATTGTGCAAATTCGGAAGAAATTTTACGTTAACAAACAGACATTTTATATACTTCTCTTTATTTCTGCATCTGTTCTATGTGTAAGAAAATGGCACAGTGCTGCCATATTCTTGAAAAATAATTATCATTCAATGCCTTAATTTCAGTCAAACCACAGGGAAATTATTATCGTTCACAAAACAAAATAAACATTTTATTGAATGAGAAACGAAAATTGTTCTAAAACATTTTGAAAACTTTATTATTTTTTTTAATTTTGCTATATATATTTGGAAAACTTGGCTCGTTGATTAAAAAATTAAAAAAAAAAAACTTCCAATTTCAATTTTAACGGCTTTCAAAGGGAGAGCTGGAAAAAAAATTATTCCAGTATTATTTTTTGGAATAAAATACAAGGTCTTCATTAAAAAAAAAACAGAACAATTTTAGCTTGCAAGTTTTGGATTCGTAAAAATTCGAGATTTTGATCAAATTTGACAAAACGATGATAGGGAATCTCGTCCGTCTGTTCGACTACAGCATAATTTTTTAATATTTTTATAACCAAAAATAATAATACGTACATATACCTTCCATATATTTTTTAGCATTTTTTAATAATCTTGAAAAATCTTTGAAAAATCAAAAAATGTAAATAGGTGAAGGCTATATTTTGGTAAAAGAAAATCCAAAAAGTGTTTATTGATGACCCCTCCCCCCTCCCCCATAAAAATATTTTTTTCTCCGAAAACGGTTCGACACAATATGTAATTTGATAATTTTTTATTTGGAAAAGTTTCGAAATAGGGGGGTTCACATTCAACGACGTGTCGTCCGACCTGAGTCGTTTTGCTAGCGTTCACATTTAACGACTTCCGTAACGACATCATTTGAAAATAATTTTTCAAAGAGCAAACATGGCGAGAAATTCATTATTCGCACCAATACTAGCGCATTAATTTTATTTGTTTCGACTTTTGTTTTATTACTTTACTTTCATTTCAACCTATTCTCTTTTTATTTTACGAAAAAAATAGAAATAAGATATAAAATTAAATTTTCGGTCGTCCGACTGGAGTTCACATTTACTACACCGGTCGTTCGACAGGGCAAATTATCAAAAAATTTGAACTACAGAGCTTGCTTGATCGACAGTCGTTCGACTGGTGTTCACATTACAAAAATCTAACGACACGACACGTGTTGATGAACATGTCGTTGAATGTGAACGCCCCTAATGTTGTAATAATTGTTTTCAAAATTAAAAAAAAAATGTTTTTTGATTAAAAAAAATAAATCAAAATTCAACATTTTGAAAACCGATTTCTATTATATTTAGCAACAATTTAGTAATTTCAACAAAAAATGTCCTTAAACTCAAAATTAACAGTATCTACCTTCCGTACAACTGTTAAAAACCGTTTAAGTAAATCTTATTTTTATCGAAAACAGGTTTTACGATTTTGATTAAAAATCCTATGTGTAGGTATACTTATATATTGGTACAATTACTACTTAACAAATCAATTTTTAATTAAACCATTATTAATAGTACCTATTCCTCTCATATTTTTTTTTCTATTTTTGACTATTTTTATCTGTGAAAGCGATTTTAATGAAATTATTATAAAAGATCTTCTATAGTAATACACAAATCCCAAAGAGCTGGTGAACTAAATATCTTTCAATACTAAAATCCCAAAGGGCCTGAGAATTAAATATTTTTCAATTCAAAAATCCCAAAGAGCTTGTGAATTTAATATTTTTCAATTCGTACATTTTTCACTTCACGAGGTCATTACTGACTTAAAAATTTAACGGGGGGAAATACACCCCCCTTTCCATACGTTTTTTTTCTTGTCTTAACCCAACCTACTAGCTTTTTGGTACACCTTATACCGATCACCCTGTATATAATAAAAAAGAGGAACTTTTTTCCTTCCTTCTATATTTTATCTATTTTAAATGCAATTATAGCATTGGATTATATCAAGATTAAAAAAAAAAAAACAAATCTTTACCAATTCCAATACGCGATCCTCAAAGAAAATATATAGAAAAAAAATGCTCCCAAAGTAGTTGAACAGGAATGCCAGACATACCTATGTACCTACATATATATATCGACCAAACTAAGTCAACGCTGGTTACGTTGCTATCGTGGAATGGGCAAACCCCTAGGAAACGTATATTCCTCAGAGAATACTTCTTTTGTAGGTATATGTATATATTATATACGCTCAGGGTGGGTATAGCGATGCCGCGTAGCAAAAACGCCCGAGAAAATTGCCAGTTGCAAAAACACATTTCATGAATTCTATTCAATTTTTTTTTTTGAGTTTGCCGTTGCCTGACGTTGTCCTTTTACTGTTGCTGTTGTCAATGCGGTTTGGGGATTTTAAAATTGTGAACCAACGGTATAACATACATCTATAGATACAGTTGAGAGGGTTTTTAATACAACCCGACGATGGCAAATCCTTGGAGCCCTTGTCCTTAATTTTGTTTAGATCTATACAGTGGGGTTTCCTTTTCTCGCCACCATTAAGTGCGCATAAATCCTTTGAAATAAAATTCTTGAATATACCACCAACCGATGCATATTGCAGGATTCACACAATTGAATTGAATCGAAGCGAGTCCTTGAGAAGGATTTTTTTTTTGGTTTCTTCAGAGTTCTTTTAGTTGAATAAATATGTATATGCACAAGGCGAAGGCAGCATCATGGCATTTGACAAATGAATTTTCGCGGTTATCATGAGAAAAATTTCGTTTTTATTTTCACACACACACACACACACACTGAGAGTCGAGGAGGATATTCTTTATCCTTGTTCTGCGATTGTTTGCATTCGAAGATGATGTGATTAATGGTTCTTCTTCGGTCCATTGCATTGGTCCTGCAAAAGCACTACACATGATCCTCAGAATGATGAACGACTCTGCGCGAGTCCAGAGCTAAAAGAAAAAACCAATCCTGCCAAAAAAAGAAAGAAAAGAAATGAAAATAAAAAACCTAGGTATAAGAACATCCTTTGAAATTATTAAAGGATCAAGTTGAAATCCCTTAAAATAGTGAAAATAATGATAGGGTTAAGAGTATAGCGCGATGGGTGGGCGGTGGGCTGTGGGACAGGCACTTAACTTCGCTGCCATCATGAAAGTCTTTTGGTGCTCGAATTAAATTTGCATAAAACATTAATGGCCCCCAAAGTAAAAGCATTTAACGGTATTAAGGATTTTTCAACATCCCAAGGAAAAAGTAAATAGACCTCAAAGACTATTAGCGACACCTCTCGAAGGCGGAGGAGGCCTTATGAAAATGTGTTTTGTTCGCCTTCGGGCTGATGAGGGCCAGACGACCGACGACGGACGGGGCCGGCAGGTTTCCGAGGCTGCTTAAGTTTTGTGGGCAATGCACATTAAGAAACTTAAATATCACGGAACGGAGAGAAAAAGTGAGGTAGATTGTACTGTACTGTACTTTACTGTTGTGTGATTGTGTTCTCCTTATGAAAAGGGGACGATGGTGAACAAAAAGAATTTTTAAGTGTTTTCGGTGTAATTAAGTTCTTAATAAACCAATTTGAAACCTTACGCTTAAGTGTGGTGATGTTGCGACCGCTAATGCGCGGTGAACTATATTTATATAAGATTGTTTTGCTGGCTGGAAGTATATCGTGGCTGTGGCAGTCGCAGCAACACAGCCAGTTGCTGTGGCGTTAAGAAAATTGTTCCATACACACATCGAGCCTGAAAAAGTTCTTTGCTTAATCCGTGATGATGAGTTGAATTAAGTTAAGTTGAAAGGGTATCCTCTATACCTACCTCTATAATAGTCGGTTAGAGAGAAGGAGATTTTGAAACGGGGACGAATTGCACCACATATTTAAGAATTAAGCTTCTATCCTGATATTAAAGCAATTTAAATATGCGGTAAGGACTTTTGCAAGAAGATTATATCAAATGATGTTAAAGAGGGATCAGATGAGTTTATCTGAGCAGGTAAATTAAAACCAAATTTTCATTAAAACTTTTGTAAGCTATAGAGCTTATAGGGGCTTAGAGTAAAATGTCACTTTTTATAATTAAATATAAAGCCCTCGGAGCGATTTCATGTGTTCTTTTAAATGAAATTGTTTAAATTAGAAAATTATCAGGTTACTGTTACCGCATATATTTTGTAAAAAAATATTCATGTATTTAAAGGTTTAAGTAGGTCAAAAAGATGTATGTGGGTATAATTCTGAAAATAGAGAGCTTATTATAAATCGAGATACAAAATTATACCTATACCTATGCACACACCAATAATACCTACAACACCTTCACGGGAACTAACGATTTAATTTGAAAGAACCAATATTTATATTTATTTCACTTTCCACTTGACAGTAACATTAATGGCCCATAAATTTTTGTTAATTTTGTCTTACTGAAGCGAATCTTTCTACCGAAAAAAAGTGCTTGTATGCCAACCACGCTGGTTACTACATCCCATTAGTGCCCTTGGAAAATTTACATTCGACGTTATATTTTTGTTAAAAAGAAAATCCTTATTAAAAACCTTCAAAGAGGTATTTAATATGCGATGAAGTGAAAACCACAGTTTGACCGTATTATATGTTTAAACTATTTTTAGTATTTTGGTGGCAGATTTGCTTACTTTAAAAAAAATATTTTTAGTTAAAACCATATCAGTAATATGGCATCGTGCATAGAATAAAATTGGCCCGAAGTCAATATCATTGTTTTTTATCAAAATTTTAGAACCCAAAAACGATTTTTGAAAAAAATGTTTGTATTTTTTTTGTATTTAAAAAAATAACTGTATGTTAATTTTTTTTAATTCTTTTTAGTTCTTTTTTAAGACATATGTAGAATAAAATACAACTGAAGTTGATGGCATTTCTTGTTCTCCAAATATTTGTGACGACATTTTTTACAATTTTTGTTTATTATTTAACTGATGTAGTAATAGAGCCATTAAATGATTATTTTAAAAAACCTTTTCTACACTAATTAATGACGTTGTTATCTGTAAATTAAAATTTATTCGAAGTCGATATTCTTCTTTTCGTTCTCGAGATACCGGTGAACGAAAAAATGTATCACGAACATACGAACGGCTACCGGAAATTACGCCAGAATTTCGTTGGGAAAAAACCCAGACGCATTTCAATACAAATTTTTTAAAATGGAAAAAGGGCCTGAAAAAAAAATTAAAAAAAAAAAGAAGAAACAAAATTTCTGGTGTTTTTTCCTTTTCTTGTTTTAAAAAGAGAGCCAGAAAACATTTCTGGTGTTTTTTTCATTCTTGATTAATAATTTATAAGATTGATTCATTCCTTGTTTACATAAAAAAGAACTGAAGCTGTATTAATCGTTAAAGAACTCATTTGGGTCCTATATTTTGTTAATTTATAATCAGCTATAATTCTACCCTGATCCACTTAGGCGTATACTTACTTTTTTGCCAACATTATTTTCCCACTTTTTAATTTAATTTAATTTTCCCCAGATATAATTTTATGTAGATATTATTTCCATTTTTGTTCATTAATCATCGCTTCACTTCACCTAAACATTGATCTTAAAAGTTTTTAAGAATCAAAAAAGTTCTCAAACTTTTGTATTCACATTTTTAGTATGAAATTGTAGCTTTAATTAAATACCTTAAAACATATATTGATAATTCTCTATAAGATAAGAACTAAAGTTATAGACTTCTAAGTGAACTCAAATCGAATAGTTTTTGCTGTCAATTACTGTAAAGTACAATTCACGAACCACTTACCATTAAAAGCTTATATCGGTGAGACGTATTATGAATGTTTTCAGATTCATCGTATATTCTCTGATGTTCTTCTAAATTTTAAAAGGTGCTTAGGGAATTTCACTCCCTGGAAAAAGTCCTGAAGTGAAATACAACCTCTTTTCTATTGAAACATTTATTTTTTTATTTTTAGTTTACAAAATTAATAAGGGTATTCACGCAACGTCGTAAGTTTACCAATTGTGTAAAATGATAAGTTTACACAAAAGTTTGCGTGAACGCCCTTTTAATTCATTTGGTTAAATGCGATGTAATTGAATCAGCTGTTCGTTAAACGTCAAATATGAAACTCCAAAATATGTATACAAATAAGCGTGTTCAGATTTCGAAATTATTTTTAAATGTAGAACCTCTCCCAAACTACCTAACTTGAAATCGAAGCAGAATGTCTCGGAACGGAAAAAATGTAAGGTACACGAAAAAACAGGTTTTTTTTAAGCCTGACGGGAATTATATGAGTAAACGATTTTGGGGTTAAATGTAGAACTGTAATAGTCGCAAACTCATTGCACTGATCGAACGAAAATGAGCGAATACAAGTAAAATCATATGGCAGGATATCTACTTTTCCTTCAGTTTAGTTCACTTTCGTTTTGGACAGTAAAAGTTGTCCTGAGCTCAACTCAATTAACATTTGATGAAAGAAGAATAAAAAGAATAAATGGTTCACTTCGATGGGAATTCGGAAACCATAACAAATACAAGTAAAAGCATTTACTTTTGTATAAACAATGCCGATCAATAGTCAGAAAATGTAGATGTCCTAATTATTTTTGTTTGTATAAACAACATCTTTATTTAAAACTTTCATCGCCAACTAATCTCAATGCGATAGTTACAGAACACGGGCTGAGTTTTTTTAGTTCTCTGAGATATACCTAATTATCATATTTCTGAACACGCCTTATTCCAAAAGTCACAATGACGTTTGGTTAAGTTTACCAAAAAAATTTGGTTAATTTTATCCAGCAAAATCCTTGGAGAATTTTACCCACATTGTGTAAATCATTTCTCATACAAAATTTGACAGTTCATTAACCAAATGGTAAACTTATCCAGTGTCTTACATCATACCCTTAATATAAATTTTGTATATTAATTTATATAAATTTCACCTTAAAAATACGCTTTATCATTCAAATTCAGTTCACTTGATTTGATTATCTCGATTCAGTAATTACATTTTCATTCATTAATAAGTATGGTTATTATTTAAAATTGTTTTTTTTTTTGTTTTTATTTTTATTTTCAATAACCTGCTTCAAATGCGATTAACTTTCATTCAAAGTGCAGGTATATATAAGTATGCCCTTTTATATATTCACCTATGGCAATTAATCGGCAATTTCATTACACCATATTCACACCATCATCCATTCTCCTATTGGAATATATAGCTTGCAGTTGCACTGCACCTTAAAACGACATGATGCCGTTCAACCGTGTCCCCTTATCAAAGGATTATCAACAAATACCAACTAATTGTTGAAATTACAATGAAATTAGTTTCGAAACCGTATATTTGCGGAACCGCTACAAAGCGAGAAGTGAAATTAAAAAATTGTTTCCCTCATCAATTCAATTGTGTACGATTACGATAAATCCTCTGTATATATGCGAAACATGAACAATGTAAAATGTACATCAGGTTCAATTCAGGATAGCAGAGCATGAGTTGTATAGTAGAATACCTACATATATAAAGTGATATCTAACTAAAAAAGGGTTTGAGTGAATTCGGGAGAAGGACATGCGGATGTGCATAAGCATATCTACATACATATATTATGTTTACTCTTTGTACACCTTTTAGCCCACAACATCGAGGTACACACAGTGCAATTAACAAAACAATCAAAAGAGGGTTCACCATAACCTCAATTTTGCTATTCAAACAATAATAAGCTTTGTGTGATGATTTTGACAGGACTTGCGCCCGCATTATCATTTACGGAGTGTTATCGACAGGTATAGTAAGTTAGTGTGCGTGTGTGTATACGAATGTGCGTGGGCCAAAACTTTCGATGCTCGGTTGGTCAAAGCGCCTATACATAATAATAATTGATAGGACCTGTTGACTGTGACAATATAAGGACTAAAAGCCAAGTTGAGTTTAATTCCGAGGCCAAATGTATACTATTATAGATATCTGAGTGGAGATGGATATGTGACAAATCAGATGCGATTCGCGATAAATTTCAATTTGGTAATTTACCTAGTAGGAGCCGCATATTTTGTGAAATCGGTTAGAATTTAGACATTCATGTAAATCAATCGTTGGTTACTAGAACTAATGGGTTTGTATTTATGTAAAATGTTTAATGTTCATTTGTACATTTGGACTTTTAAAGTAAAAGTATAAAAATAGTAAACAATTGGCGCGTTTAAAAAAATGAGATCTCAAGATTTTGCTCACTCAAAAAGTGAGCAAGCGAATCCAAGATTTTATTCCTCAGTATTTTCACAGCAACGCTAAGAAATCTTTTCATGTAATTGAAATTGCTGAGATCTCCGATATATCATTTTTCTATAATTTCACCATAACTAATACCTTATGGCTATGATAGTGATCCAAAAACAAATTTTCTTTCCTAAAATCATGGAGTTAGTAGTTACATATATCCGGATTATCAGTCCCATCTAAGTTGAATTTTTTGCAACTAAAAATATCAATTGTTCGCCAATCGTTTGCAGAGTGGATGCTGCCTTAAGCATTCCATGGCATCTGGTATCTAGCTATATGTTAAGTCACTTTAGTTTAAGGGCATTGTCAAATGGAGATTTTTCTTCAGTTTTAAGTGTTTTAGGTATCTGATAACTCGACTTAAGGTTATTCGGCTAACATATTAACCCAGCTCCGTGTCGTGTTTTATTCTGAGAATGGTTAGAATTGGAAGCTTATCATATTATTTTCGCCATTAGAGATAAGAAATTATTCAAAAAGTAGGCCCTTGTTACTTTTAGTGTATGCAACTTTTAGCGTATGCAACTTTTACAGTATGCAACTTTTAGCGTAAAAAATTTAAGTGAATGCCACTATTAGTATATGTATATGCCAATTTTAGAGTATGCAACTTTAAGTTAAGCAACTTTAAGTATATGCAACTTTTAGAGTATGCAACGTTTAGTGTATGCAACTTATATTGTATATGCAATTATTAGTGTATGCAAATTTTAGTGCATGCAACTTTTGGACGGACTTTTACCGTCTGCAACTTTTAGTGCAGAAAATTTAAGTGTATGCAACTGTTAGTGTCGAACAAAAAGTGTATGCTACTTTTAGTGTGTGCAACTTTTACGGTATGTAATTTTTAGTGCATGCCACTTTGAGTGTATGCAACTTTTAATGCATGCAACTTTTGCATGAAACTTATATTTTATGCAACTTTTCTCAACTGAAAAACTACCTCGTGAGTTGACTGAGGTTTAATTCGTTTGCTCTGATTTAATTAAGATTTGCTTTAGCACTAAAAATGATCATTGCAACCTAACTTTATATAAAGCTAAAGGACCCTTATTAATTTTTAAATTTTTCCGATTTAAACCTGTGGTAGAATATACCTACATAATATTTATATTTGTGATTATTTGTACAGAAAATAAAAGCTTTAAAAAAAAATAACAAACTCACATTCCAAGAACTGTCTTTTTCAGAATGGTAGAGTTAAATTGCATCCTGAATAGAAATTGAATATGGACGCACGCACGCACCAAACCATCGTGAACGTTATTCTATCGATCTCACCACCCCTCTTTATAAACTGTTTGTGCAACTAATCACATCATACACTCAAAAAAAAAATCTATTCTCCCAATCAGTACGTTTTAAGGAACGCTTAATCTAAGGAGTAAACGATTAATTTAAACAGTATTCCCTTAGCGTAAACGATTAGCTGTTTGTTTTTATTTCTTTATCATTTTACCCGAAATTATGAAAAATATCGTTTAAAATTATTACTTTAACCTATAACCATTAACACCTTCCTATGGTGATAAGACAATAGTTAAATACCCAGTAACTACATTCCTTTGTATCGCAATGCCTAATATCAAGAATATCTACCGAGAAAACTAATTGCTATGCATGATAAAAATACTTATGTTCATAGAAAAAATCAATCAGAGGAATAACCCTTCAGAATTTAATGAATACCTACAAAAACGTTTACTGCAAACGGTATTACTAATTACATTCTTATATTTAAGTCCTATTGATAAGGGTTAGATGTACTTGACTGCAAATGCTAAAAACGATTTTAAGAAGTTGTTAGTGTTTGCTCCAACAGATAAAAACAATTAATTCAAAAGTAAATACAAATAAGTGGAATAGCGTCTGTGTAATTAAGGAATAACTCTTTAAACGTTTACCTCAAACTATAAAATCAATTACAATTCTAGATTAAGGAATTTTAGGTAAACTTGAAAGATATTTTATATCGACTGGGCAAAGCATTTGCCACAAACGACTATAACAATAATTTTTAAAGAGAAAACAAATCAATGGAATTGTGAATATATATTTCACGAATATAGCTTAAATCATTTACCTCAAACGTTAAAATTGATTACTATTCTAGATTAAGGAATTTAAGATAAGAGTGAAAGATGTTTGATTTTGAGCGGGCAAATCATCTTTCCTAAGCTGAATGCCGTTTGCTACAAAAGACTATAACAATTATTTTTAAAGACAAAACAAATCAATGGAATTGTTTATACATATTTCACGAATATAGCTTAAATCATTTACCTCAAACGATAAAATTGATTACTATTCTAGATTTTAGAATTTAAGATAAGGGTGAAAGATGTTTGAATTTGAGCGGGCAAATCATCTTTCCTAAGCTGAATGCCGTTTGCTACAAAAGACTATAACAATTATTTTTAAAGACAAAACAAATCAATGGAATTGTTTATACATATTTCACGAATATAGCTTAAATCATTTACCTCAAACGATAAAATTGATTACTATTCTAGATTTTAGAATTTAAGATAAGGGTGAAAGATGTTTGAATTTGAGCGGGCAAATCATCTTTCCTAAGCTGAATGCCGTTTGCTACAAAAGACTATAACAATTATTTTTAAAGACAAAACAAATCAATGGAATTGTTTATACATATTTCACGAATATAGCTTAAATCATTTACCTCAAACGATAAAATTGATTACTATTCTAGATTTTAGAATTTAAGATAAGGGTGAAAGATGTTTGAATTTGAGCGGGCAAATCATCTTTCCTAAGCTGAATGCCGTTTGCTACAAAAGACTATAACAATTATTTTTAAAGACAAAACAAATCAATGGAATTGTTTATACATATTTCACGAATATAGCTTAAATCATTTACCTCAAACGGTAAAATTGATTACTATTCTAGATTTTAGAATTTAAGATAAGGGTGAAAGATGTTTGAATTTGAGCGGGCAAATCATCTTTCCTAAGCTGAATGCCGTTTGCTACAAAAGACTATAACAATTATTTTTAAAGACAAAACAAATCAATGGAATTGTTTATACATATTTCACGAATATAGCTTAAATCATTTACCTCAAACGGTAAAATTGATTACTATTCTAGATTTTAGAATTTAAGATAAGGGTGAAAGATGTTTGAATTTGAGCGGGCAAATCATCTTTCCTAAGCTGAATGCCGTTTGCTACAAAAGACTATAACAATTATTTTTAAAGACAAAACAAATCAATGGAATTGTTTATACATATTTCACGAATATAGCTTAAATCATTTACCTCAAACGATAAAATTGATTACTATTCTAGATTTTAGAATTTAAGATAAGGGTGAAAGATGTTTGAATTTGAGCGGGCAAATCATCTTTCCTAAGCTGAATGCCGTTTGCTACAAAAGACTATAACAATTATTTTTAAAGACAAAACAAATCAATGGAATTGTTTATACATATTTCACGAATATAGCTTAAATCATTTACCTCAAACGATAAAATTGATTACTATTCTAGATTTTAGAATTTAAGATAAGGGTGAAAGATGTTTGAATTTGAGCGGGCAAATCATCTTTCCTAAGCTGAATGCCGTTTGCTACAAAAGACTATAACAATTATTTTTAAAGACAAAACAAATCAATGGAATTGTTTATACATATTTCACGAATACAGCTTAAATCATTTACCTCAAACGATAAAATTGATTACTATTCTAGATTTTAGAATTTAAGATAAGGGTGAAAGATGTTTGAATTTGAGCGGGCAAATCATCTTTCCTAAGCTGAATGCCGTTTGCTACAAAAGACTATAACAATTACTTTTAAAGACAAAACAAATCAATGGAATTGTTTATACATATTTCACGAATATAGCTTAAATCATTTACCTCAAACGGTAAAATTGATTACTATTCTAGATTTTAGAATTTAAGATAAGGGTGAAAGATGTTTGAATTTGAGCGGGCAAATCATCTTTCCTAAGCTGAATGCCGTTTGCTACAAAAGACTATAACAATTATTTTTAAAGACAAAACAAATCAATGGAATTGTTTATACATATTTCACGAATATAGCTTAAATCATTTACCTCAAACGATAAAATTGATTACTATTCTAGATTTTAGAATTTAAGATAAGGGTGAAAGATGTTTGAATTTGAGCGGGCAAATCATCTTTCCTAAGCTGAATGCCGTTTGCTACAAAAGACTATAACAATTATTTTTAAAGACAAAACAAATCAATGGAATTGTTTATACATATTTCACGAATATAGCTTAAATCATTTACCTCAAACGATAAAATTGATTACTATTCTAGATTTTAGAATTTAAGATAAGGGTGAAAGATGTTTGAATTTGAGCGGGCAAATCATCTTTCCTAAGCTGAATGCCGTTTGCTACAAAAGACTATAACAATTATTTTTAAAGACAAAACAAATCAATGGAATTGTTTATACATATTTCACGAATACAGCTTAAATCATTTACCTCAAACGATAAAATTGATTACTATTCTAGATTTTAGAATTTAAGATAAGGGTGAAAGATGTTTGAATTTGAGCGGGCAAATCATCTTTCCTAAGCTGAATGCCGTTTGCTACAAAAGACTATAACAATTATTTTTAAAGACAAAACAAATCAATGGAATTGTTTATACATATTTCACGAATACAGCTTAAATCATTTACCTCAAACGATAAAATTGATTACTATTCTAGATTTTAGAATTTAAGATAAGGGTGAAAGATGTTTGAATTTGAGCGGGCAAATCATCTTTCCTAAGCTGAATGCCGTTTGCTACAAAAGACTATAACAATTATTTTTAAAGACAAAACAAATCAATGGAATTGTTTATACATATTTCACGAATATAGCTTAAATCATTTACCTCAAACGATAAAATTGATTACTATTCTAGATTTTAGAATTTAAGATAAGGGTGAAAGATGTTTGAATTTGAGCGGGCAAATCATCTTTCCTAAGCTGAATGCCGTTTGCTACAAAAGACTATAACAATTATTTTTAAAGACAAAACAAATCAATGGAATTGTTTATACATATTTCACGAATACAGCTTAAATCATTTACCTCAAACGATAAAATTGATTACTATTCTAGATTTTAGAATTTAAGATAAGGGTGAAAGATGTTTGAATTTGAGCGGGCAAATCATCTTTCCTAAGCTGAATGCCGTTTGCTACAAAAGACTATAACAATTATTTTTAAAGACAAAACAAATCAATGGAATTGTTTATACATATTTCACGAATACAGCTTAAATCATTTACCTCAAACGATAAAATTGATTACTATTCTAGATTTTAGAATTTAAGATAAGGGTGAAAGATGTTTGAATTTGAGCGGGCAAATCATCTTTCCTAAGCTGAATGCCGTTTGCTACAAAAGACTATAACAATTATTTTTAAAGACAAAACAAATCAATGGAATTGTTTATACATATTTCACGAATATAGCTTAAATCATTTACCTCAAACGATAAAATTGATTACTATTCTAGATTTTAGAATTTAAGATAAGGGTGAAAGATGTTTGAATTTGAGCGGGCAAATCATCTTTCCTAAGCTGAATGCCGTTTGCTACAAAAGACTATAACAATTATTTTTAAAGACAAAACAAATCAATGGAATTGTTTATACATATTTCACGAATATAGCTTAAATCATTTACCTCAAACGATAAAATTGATTACTATTCTAGATTTTAGAATTTAAGATAAGGGTGAAAGATGTTTGAATTTGAGCGGGCAAATCATCTTTCCTAAGCTGAATGCCGTTTGCTACAAAAGACTATAACAATTATTTTTAAAGACAATACAAATCAATGGAATTGTTTATACATATTTCACGAATATAGCTTAAATCATTTACCTCAAACGATAAAATTGATTACTATTCTAGATTTTAGAATTTAAGATAAGGGTGAAAGATGTTTGAATTTGAGCGGGCAAATCATCTTTCCTAAGCTGAATGCCGTTTGCTACAAAAGACTATAACAATTATTTTTAAAGACAAAACAAATCAATGGAATTGTTTATACATATTTCACGAATATAGCTTAAATCATTTACCTCAAACGATAAAATTGATTACTATTCTAGATTTTAGAATTTAAGATAAGGGTGAAAGATGTTTGAATTTGAGCGGGCAAATCATCTTTCCTAAGCTGAATGCCGTTTGCTACAAAAGACTATAACAATTATTTTTAAAGACAAAACAAATCAATGGAATTGTTTATACATATTTCACGAATATAGCTTAAATCATTTACCTCAAACGATAAAATTGATTACTATTCTAGATTTTAGAATTTAAGATAAGGGTGAAAGATGTTTGAATTTGAGCGGGCAAATCATCTTTCCTAAGCTGAATGCCGTTTGCTACAAAAGACTATAACAATTATTTTTAAAGACAAAACAAATCAATGGAATTGTTTATACATATTTCACGAATATAGCTTAAATCATTTACCTCAAACGGTAAAATTGATTACTATTCTAGATTTTAGAATTTAAGATAAGGGTGAAAGATGTTTGAATTTGAGCGGGCAAATCATCTTTCCTAAGCTGAATGCCGTTTGCTACAAAAGACTATAACAATTATTTTTAAAGACAAAACAAATCAATGGAATTGTTTATACATATTTCACGAATATAGCTTAAATCATTTACCTCAAACGGTAAAATTGATTACTATTCTAGATTTTAGAATTTAAGATAAGGGTGAAAGATGTTTGAATTTGAGCGGGCAAATCATCTTTCCTAAGCTGAATGCCGTTTGCTACAAAAGACTATAACAATTATTTTTAAAGACAAAACAAATCAATGGAATTGTTTATACATATTTCACGAATATAGCTTAAATCATTTACCTCAAACGATAAAATTGATTACTATTCTAGATTTTAGAATTTAAGATAAGGGTGAAAGATGTTTGAATTTGAGCGGGCAAATCATCTTTCCTAAGCTGAATGCCGTTTGCTACAAAAGACTATAACAATTATTTTTAAAGACAAAACAAATCAATGGAATTGTTTATACATATTTCACGAATATAGCTTAAATCATTTACCTCAAACGATAAAATTGATTACTATTCTAGATTTTAGAATTTAAGATAAGGGTGAAAGATGTTTGAATTTGAGCGGGCAAATCATCTTTCCTAAGCTGAATGCCGTTTGCTACAAAAGACTATAACAATTATTTTTAAAGACAAAACAAATCAATGGAATTGTTTATACATATTTCACGAATACAGCTTAAATCATTTACCTCAAACGATAAAATTGATTACTATTCTAGATTTTAGAATTTAAGATAAGGGTGAAAGATGTTTGAATTTGAGCGGGCAAATCATCTTTCCTAAGCTGAATGCCGTTTGCTACAAAAGACTATAACAATTATTTTTAAAGACAAAACAAATCAATGGAATTGTTTATACATATTTCACGAATATAGCTTAAATCATTTACCTCAAACGATAAAATTGATTACTATTCTAGATTTTAGAATTTAAGATAAGGGTGAAAGATGTTTGAATTTGAGCGGGCAAATCATCTTTCCTAAGCTGAATGCCGTTTGCTACAAAAGACTATAACAATTATTTTTAAAGACAAAACAAAAAACAAATCAATGGAATTGTTTATACATATTTCACGAATATAGCTTAAATCATTTACCTCAAACGATAAAATTGATTACTATTCTAGATTTTAGAATTTAAGATAAGGGTGAAAGATGTTTGAATTTGAGCGGGCAAATCATCTTTCCTAAGCTGAATGCCGTTTGCTACAAAAGACTATAACAATTATTTTTAAAGACAAAACAAATCAATGGAATTGTTTATACATATTTCACGAATACAGCTTAAATCATTTACCTCAAACGATAAAATTGATTACTATTCTAGATTTTAGAATTTAAGATAAGGGTGAAAGATGTTTGAATTTGAGCGGGCAAATCATCTTTCCTAAGCTGAATGCCGTTTGCTACAAAAGACTATAACAATTATTTTTAAAGACAAAACAAATCAATGGAATTGTTTATACATATTTCACGAATACAGCTTAAATCATTTACCTCAAACGATAAAATTGATTACTATTCTAGATTTTAGAATTTAAGATAAGGGTGAAAGATGTTTGAATTTGAGCGGGCAAATCATCTTTCCTAAGCTGAATGCCGTTTGCTACAAAAGACTATAACAATTATTTTTAAAGACAAAACAAATCAATGGAATTGTTTATACATATTTCACGAATATAGCTTAAATCATTTACCTCAAACGATAAAATTGATTACTATTCTAGATTTTAGAATTTAAGATAAGGGTGAAAGATGTTTGAATTTGAGCGGGCAAATCATCTTTCCTAAGCTGAATGCCGTTTGCTACAAAAGACTATAACAATTATTTTTAAAGACAAAACAAATCAATGGAATTGTTTATACATATTTCACGAATATAGCTTAAATCATTTACCTCAAACGATAAAATTGATTACTATTCTAGATTTTAGAATTTAAGATAAGGGTGAAAGATGTTTGAATTTGAGCGGGCAAATCATCTTTCCTAAGCTGAATGCCGTTTGCTACAAAAGACTATAACAATTATTTTTAAAGACAAAACAAATCAATGGAATTGTTTATACATATTTCACGAATATAGCTTAAATCATTTACCTCAAACGATAAAATTGATTACTATTCTAGATTTTAGAATTTAAGATAAGGGTGAAAGATGTTTGAATTTGAGCGGGCAAATCATCTTTCCTAAGCTGAATGCCGTTTGCTACAAAAGACTATAACAATTATTTTTAAAGACAAAACAAATCAATGGAATTGTTTATACATATTTCACGAATATAGCTTAAATCATTTACCTCAAACGATAAAATTGATTACTATTCTAGATTTTAGAATTTAAGATAAGGGTGAAAGATGTTTGAATTTGAGCGGGCAAATCATCTTTCCTAAGCTGAATGCCGTTTGCTACAAAAGACTATAACAATTATTTTTAAAGACAAAACAAATCAATGGAATTGTTTATACATATTTCACGAATACAGCTTAAATCATTTACCTCAAACGATAAAATTGATTACTATTCTAGATTTTAGAATTTAAGATAAGGGTGAAAGATGTTTGAATTTGAGCGGGCAAATCATCTTTCCTAAGCTGAATGCCGTTTGCTACAAAAGACTATAACAATTATTTTTAAAGACAAAACAAATCAATGGAATTGTTTATACATATTTCACGAATATAGCTTAAATCATTTACCTCAAACGATAAAATTGATTACTATTCTAGATTTTAGAATTTAAGATAAGGGTGAAAGATGTTTGAATTTGAGCGGGCAAATCATCTTTCCTAAGCTGAATGCCGTTTGCTACAAAAGACTATAACAATTATTTTTAAAGACAAAACAAATCAATGGAATTGTTTATACATATTTCACGAATATAGCTTAAATCATTTACCTCAAACGATAAAATTGATTACTATTCTAGATTTTAGAATTTAAGATAAGGGTGAAAGATGTTTGAATTTGAGCGGGCAAATCATCTTTCCTAAGCTGAATGCCGTTTGCTACAAAAGACTATAACAATTATTTTTAAAGACAAAACAAATCAATGGAATTGTTTATACATATTTCACGAATATAGCTTAAATCATTTACCTCAAACGGTAAAATTGATTACTATTCTAGATTTTAGAATTTAAGATAAGGGTGAAAGATGTTTGAATTTGAGCGGGCAAATCATCTTTCCTAAGCTGAATGCCGTTTGCTACAAAAGACTATAACAATTATTTTTAAAGACAAAACAAATCAATGGAATTGTTTATACATATTTCACGAATATAGCTTAAATCATTTACCTCAAACGGTAAAATTGATTACTATTCTAGATTTTAGAATTTAAGATAAGGGTGAAAGATGTTTGAATTTGAGCGGGCAAATCATCTTTCCTAAGCTGAATGCCGTTTGCTACAAAAGACTATAACAATTATTTTTAAAGACAAAACAAATCAATGGAATTGTTTATACATATTTCACGAATATAGCTTAAATCATTTACCTCAAACGATAAAATTGATTACTATTCTAGATTTTAGAATTTAAGATAAGGGTGAAAGATGTTTGAATTTGAGCGGGCAAATCATCTTTCCTAAGCTGAATGCCGTTTGCTACAAAAGACTATAACAATTATTTTTAAAGACAAAACAAATCAATGGAATTGTTTATACATAATTCACGAATATAGCTTAAATCATTTACCTCAAACGATAAAATTGATTACTATTCTAGATTTTAGAATTTAAGATAAGGGTGAAAGATGTTTGAATTTGAGCGGGCAAATCATCTTTCCTAAGCTGAATGCCGTTTGCTACAAAAGACTATAACAATTATTTTTAAAGACAAAACAAATCAATGGAATTGTTTATACATATTTCACGAATATAGCTTAAATCATTTACCTCAAACGATAAAGTTGATTACTATTCTAGATTTTAGAATTTAAGATAAGGGTGAAAGATGTTTGAATTTGAGCGGGCAAATCATCTTTCCTAAGCTGAATGCCGTTTGCTACAAAAGACTATAACAATTATTTTTAAAGACAAAACAAATCAATGGAATTGTTTATACATATTTCACGAATATAGCTTAAATCATTTACCTCAAACGATAAAATTGATTACTATTCTAGATTTTAGAATTTAAGATAAGGGTGAAAGATGTTTGAATTTGAGCGGGCAAATCATCTTTCCTAAGCTGAATGCCGTTTGCTACAAAAGACTATAACAATTATTTTTAAAGACAAAACAAATTAATGGAATTGTTTATACATATTTCACGAATATAGCTTAAATCATTTACCTCAAACGATAAAATTGATTACTATTCTAGATTTTAGAATTTAAGATAAGGGTGAAAGATGTTTGAATTTGAGCGGGCAAATCATCTTTCCTAAGCTGAATGCCGTTTGCTACAAAAGACTATAACAATTATTTTTAAAGACAATACAAATCAATGGAATTGTTTATACATATTTCACGAATATAGCTTAAATCATTTACCTCAAACGATAAAATTGATTACTATTCTAGATTTTAGAATTTAAGATAAGGGTGAAAGATGTTTGAATTTGAGCGGGCAAATCATCTTTCCTAAGCTGAATGCCGTTTGCTACAAAAGACTATAACAATTATTTTTAAAGACAAAACAAATCAATGGAATTGTGTATACATATTTCACGAATATAGCTTAAATCATTTACCTCAAACGATAAAATTGATTACTATTCTAGATTTTAGAATTTAAGATAAGGGTGAAAGATGTTTGAATTTGAGCGGGCAAATCATCTTTCCTAAGCTGAATGCCGTTTGCTACAAAAGACTATAACAATTATTTTTAAAGACAAAACAAATCAATGGAATTGTTTATACATATTTCACGAATATAGCTTAAATCATTTACCTCAAACGATAAAATTGATTACTATTCTAGATTTTAGAATTTAAGATAAGGGTGAAAGATGTTTGAATTTGAGCGGGCAAATCATCTTTCCTAAGCTGAATGCCGTTTGCTACAAAAGACTATAACAATTATTTTTAAAGACAAAACAAATCAATGGAATTGTTTATACATATTTCACGAATATAGCTTAAATCATTTACCTCAAACGATAAAATTGATTACTATTCTAGATTTTAGAATTTAAGATAAGGGTGAAAGATGTTTGAATTTGAGCGGGCAAATCATCTTTCCTAAGCTGAATGCCGTTTGCTACAAAAGACTATAACAATTATTTTTAAAGACAAAACAAATCAATGGAATTGTTTATACATATTTCACGAATATAGCTTAAATCATTTACCTCAAACGGTAAAATTGATTACTATTCTAGATTTTAGAATTTAAGATAAGGGTGAAAGATGTTTGAATTTGAGCGGGCAAATCATCTTTCCTAAGCTGAATGCCGTTTGCTACAAAAGACTATAACAATTATTTTTAAAGACAAAACAAATCAATGGAATTGTTTATACATATTTCACGAATATAGCTTAAATCATTTACCTCAAACGATAAAATTGATTACTATTCTAGATTTTAGAATTTAAGATAAGGGTGAAAGATGTTTGAATTTGAGCGGGCAAATCATCTTTCCTAAGCTGAATGCCGTTTGCTACAAAAGACTATAACAATTATTTTTAAAGACAAAACAAATCAATGGAATTGTTTATACATATTTCACGAATATAGCTTAAATCATTTACCTCAAACGATAAAATTGATTACTATTCTAGATTTTAGAATTTAAGATAAGGGTGAAAGATGTTTGAATTTGAGCGGGCAAATCATCTTTCCTAAGCTGAATGCCGTTTGCTACAAAAGACTATAACAATTATTTTTAAAGACAAAACAAATCAATGGAATTGTTTATACATATTTCACGAATATAGCTTAAATCATTTACCTCAAACGATAAAATTGATTACTATTCTAGATTTTAGAATTTAAGATAAGGGTGAAAGATGTTTGAATTTGAGCGGGCAAATCATCTTTCCTAAGCTGAATGCCGTTTGCTACAAAAGACTATAACAATTATTTTTAAAGACAAAACAAATCAATGGAATTGTTTATACATATTTCACGAATACAGCTTAAATCATTTACCTCAAACGATAAAATTGATTACTATTCTAGATTTTAGAATTTAAGATAAGGGTGAAAGATGTTTGAATTTGAGCGGGCAAATCATCTTTCCTAAGCTGAATGCCGTTTGCTACAAAAGACTATAACAATTATTTTTAAAGACAAAACAAATCAATGGAATTGTTTATACATATTTCACGAATATAGCTTAAATCATTTACCTCAAACGATAAAATTGATTACTATTCTAGATTTTAGAATTTAAGATAAGGGTGAAAGATGTTTGAATTTGAGCGGGCAAATCATCTTTCCTAAGCTGAATGCCGTTTGCTACAAAAGACTATAACAATTATTTTTAAAGACAATACAAATCAATGGAATTGTTTATACATATTTCACGAATATAGCTTAAATCATTTACCTCAAACGATAAAATTGATTACTATTCTAGATTTTAGAATTTAAGATAAGGGTGAAAGATGTTTGAATTTGAGCGGGCAAATCATCTTTCCTAAGCTGAATGCCGTTTGCTACAAAAGACTATAACAATTATTTTTAAAGACAAAACAAATCAATGGAATTGTTTATACATATTTCACGAATATAGCTTAAATCATTTACCTCAAACGATAAAATTGATTACTATTCTAGATTTTAGAATTTAAGATAAGGGTGAAAGATGTTTGAATTTGAGCGGGCAAATCATCTTTCCTAAGCTGAATGCCGTTTGCTACAAAAGACTATAACAATTATTTTTAAAGACAATACAAATCAATGGAATTGTTTATACATATTTCACGAATATAGCTTAAATCATTTACCTCAAACGATAAAATTGATTACTATTCTAGATTTTAGAATTTAAGATAAGGGTGAAAGATGTTTGAATTTGAGCGGGCAAATCATCTTTCCTAAGCTGAATGCCGTTTGCTACAAAAGACTATAACAATTATTTTTAAAGATAAAACAAATCAATGGAATTGTTTATACATATTTCACGAATATAGCTTAAATCATTTACCTCAAACGGTAAAATTGATTACTATTCTAGATTTTAGAATTTAAGATAAGGGTGAAAGATGTTTGAATTTGAGCGGGCAAATCATCTTTCCTAAGCTGAATGCCGTTTGCTACAAAAGACTATAACAATTATTTTTAAAGACAAAACAAATCAATGGAATTGTTTATACATATTTCACGAATATAGCTTAAATCATTTACCTCAAACGATAAAATTGATTACTATTCTAGATTTTAGAATTTAAGATAAGGGTGAAAGATGTTTGAATTTGAGCGGGCAAATCATCTTTCCTAAGCTGAATGCCGTTTGCTACAAAAGACTATAACAATTATTTTTAAAGACAAAACAAATCAATGGAATTGTTTATACATATTTCACGAATATAGCTTAAATCATTTACCTCAAACGATAAAATTGATTACTATTCTAGATTTTAGAATTTAAGATAAGGGTGAAAGATGTTTGAATTTGAGCGGGCAAATCATCTTTCCTAAGCTGAATGCCGTTTGCTACAAAAGACTATAACAATTATTTTTAAAGACAAAACAAATCAATGGAATTGTTTATACATATTTCACGAATATAGCTTAAATCATTTACCTCAAACGATAAAATTGATTACTATTCTAGATTTTAGAATTTAAGATAAGGGTGAAAGATGTTTGAATTTGAGCGGGCAAATCATCTTTCCTAAGCTGAATGCCGTTTGCTACAAAAGACTATAACAATTATTTTTAAAGACAATACAAATCAATGGAATTGTTTATACATAATTCACGAATATAGCTTAAATCATTTACCTCAAACGATAAAATTGATTACTATTCTAGATTTTAGAATTTAAGATAAGGGTGAAAGATGTTTGAATTTGAGCGGGCAAATCATCTTTCCTAAGCTGAATGCCGTTTGCTACAAAAGACTATAACAATTATTTTTAAAGACAAAACAAATCAATGGAATTGTTTATACATATTTCACGAATATAGCTTAAATCATTTACCTCAAACGATAAAATTGATTACTATTCTAGATTTTAGAATTTAAGATAAGGGTGAAAGATGTTTGAATTTGAGCGGGCAAATCATCTTTCCTAAGCTGAATGCCGTTTGCTACAAAAGACTATAACAATTATTTTTAAAGACAAAACAAATCAATGGAATTGTTTATACATATTTCACGAATATAGCTTAAATCATTTACCTCAAACGGTAAAATTGATTACTATTCTAGATTTTAGAATTTAAGATAAGGGTGAAAGATGTTTGAATTTGAGCGGGCAAATCATCTTTCCTAAGCTGAATGCCGTTTGCTACAAAAGACAAAACAAATCAATGGAATTGTTTATACATATTTCACGAATATAGCTTAAATCATTTACCTCAAACGATAAAATTGATTAATATTCCAGATTAAGGAACTTAAGATAAGCGTGAAAGATGTTTGATTTTTAGCGGGCAAATCATCTAATAAGTGGAAAAGTGTTTCAACAATTTGTGAGTATATTATGTATGAACATAATAATCAATAATAAAGTATGAGTTATCTGCCCAACAACAGCTGATACACATACATTTTAAAACTACTTTTCCACTTATTTGTGTTCTCTTTGAAAATAATTTTTATAGTCATTTGCATAGAGAAACCGGCTTTTAGCTTAGAGAAGACACTTTGGCCACTACGAGAGTCAATAAAGCCAACAAATCAATACAAAAAGAAATAACTTCAAAAACTAATTTGTAGCTTAGAAAATTTCCTACAAAAAACATTAACATACTTTTTTTCATAAAAATAACCGTTTTCGAAATAAGAGTTTGAAAATCATTTTTTCAAAAATTAAGCACTAAAATAACTTCATTTAAAAACATAATTAAAGAGTGAATTACTGGCTTTAAAAAAAGCTATAACATCATATTGTAAGAGTTTCCGTTGTGTTTTATATTCATTTTATATTTTCAATATTTTTTTTTAATTTGCCCCTCCCACCTAAAGGGGTGGACAAAAAGAGTGGGCCAATACCTTAAAATCATGTTCATATAATGTACCAACAGTAAAAAAACTGATGCTTTTATGAAAAAATGCACAATTTTTAAACTAAGCCGCCCCACTATATAGAAAAGTAAAACCCTTAACTCTTCCGATCGGTTTATTTCGATGACGGTAATTTTTATGAAAAAAGTATGTTAATGTTTTTTGTAGGAAATTTTCTAAGCCACAAATTAGTTTTTGTACAACTTACCATTTGGGAGTTATTCCTTAAAAACCATTTTGGGGCTTTCAACACCCCCCCCCCCCTCCCCCACGCAAATTGTTAGCGGCGCTCACATCGAAGGGGACTTTTGGCAGATTCTTAAGAACACCATGATGAGGCTTTACACCAAAATGCAGCTTTCCGGCGATTTTTTCGAGTCAAATACCTACTTTATTAACTGTACTACACATTATTTCCAATACTTTTCTCTTTTATCCAAAAATCTTTATTCTAAAACCATAAACAATATTACTGTTTGAGGTAAATGTTCAAACAGATACTCACAAATTATTGAAACACTTTTCCACTTATTTGTGTTCTCTTTGAAAATAATTGTTAAAGTCCTTTGTTGTAAACGGCTTTCAGCTTATAAAAGACGCTTTGGCTGCTAGAAACCAAATACTTTCCTCTTTTATCCAAAAATATTTAATCTACAATCATAAACAATATTGTTGTTTGAGGTAAATGTTCAAAGTTCAAACAGATACTCACAAATTGTAGAAACACTTTTCCACTTATTTGTGTTCTCTTTGAAAATAATTTTTAAAGTCCTTTGTAGTAAACGGCTTTCAGCTTATAAAAGACGCTTTGGCTGCTAGAAACCAAATACTTTCCTCTTTTATCCAAAAATATTTAATCTACAATCATAAACAATATTGTTGTTTGAGGTAAATGTTCAAACAGATACTCAAAAACTGTAGAAACACTTTTTCACTTATTCATGTTCTCTTTGAAAATAATTGTTAAAGTCCTTTGTAGTAAACGGCTTTCAGCTTATAAAAGACGCTTTGGCTGCTAGAAACCGAATACTTTCCTCTTTTATCCAAAAATCTTTAATTTACAATTATTATCTAACTATATTGTTGACAACAATTATGTATGTATAGATTTAGGACTTTTGTGTAACTGAGAAAAATGTTTTTATCGGCAAATTTGTTTTTTTCTTACCCCAAAGCCGTTTGCTACAAAAGACAAGAGTAGCTAATTATTTCAAAGAAAATACAAATAAGTTAAGGTGTTTCTTCAATTTCTGAATATTTTTATTGTAGGTATAATATGTCTTAAAATGTTTGGGTACCTCAAACCAAGTTATTGATTATTATTGTAGATTTAAGACTTTTCAGTTAGTATTTGATGTCTAGCGGCCAAAGCAAAACATTTTTGTTTTTTACAAAACACCAGCAAATCTTAATTTCAAACGATATTAGTAATCATGATTTTATATTTAACTTTTGTAGAAATAGTGAATGCATATCATTTCAAGCGGCACCATACTATTTGTCTAACCTGAAATAGCTTGCTACTATAGATTATCACAATTATTTTCAGAGGAAATACAAATTAGTAGAATATTTTTATTAGAATTAATAAGCACCTCAAACGTCCTAATTGATTACAAGCTGATACTTTGCACCTTGTCTTGTTTCCAGAACAAATTTGATAGTAGGTATGTACCTAAATGCAGAACTTTATTTCAAGATTGATTAAGTGTTTAAGTTTACTTGCAAGCGAACAAAAATTAGGTTAGCTTGTATGGCTTACAAAAAAAACACATCTATTTTATCCTAGTTTACCTTAATACACCTTCATATACCCTCTCTGAAGTCTGAGTATCTATGTATATACTTTCAAATTTTCGAAAATACTATTAATGTTTTACAAGCCCCCGAATCTAGCTCATCGAGGCTTAAACATTTGACAACAATATTTTATTCCAAGAATAATGTCTTAATCGGCCTTACCACATGTCCCGTCGTATCGTACTGCGAATCCCTTTGATAAGGCCGATTTTAGTTATCTCGCGAAGCGGTAAGTATAATATTCGATTAGCCCGTAGGTATGGCCTGCCAAAAACATAATTATTATTTTCAGCCCAGTTTCTTTCAGAAAAGGTTTTTGTTCTAGGGAGTCGCTCTTTCAGAAAAGGTTTTTGCTCTATAACGTCACTCAGAGTAACTTTAAACTGTGTTTGAAGTGTTTTTTAGAGACAATCACCCTTATAAGCGTTAGTAGGCGTTTAAGTAAAACTAAACCTTTGCCGTTCTCTTCTTTCTTCACCCCTCTAACCATTAAAACAATAGTCGTTTTACTAAAACTCAAACTGCCGCTTCTAGAGTCTTGTCGTTTTACTGGCGTTTTACTAAAACGCCTAACGCAATAAGGGTGAATATACAAGTTTTTCTCCTTCCTATAAAAAAAAAAAAGAGTAAAGACCCGACAGCGTGTGCGCGAAAATGATTTCGCGTACGCGAAATCAAGTGCTTCTCACTTGTTTTTTTTTTGCTTGCTTACATAAATACAGTGCTAGCAACCAGCATTACGGCCTATAAACAGTGAGGTATGTATGGGGGGGCATGCTGCCACTCTGCTTGGGCACGCTTTATGATTTGGGGTAGGTGCAAGGTTCGGTGCATGCAAAGTTTCTTTTGCATTTAAAGAATCTGGATTTAAACCCAACCTCGCACCTACCCCAAATCCAATAGGTTCGCGTACCCGAAATTATTTTCGCGTACTCGCTCGGGTCTTTACAGATTCTAAAAAAATCCCCATAAAACACGCTTTCATATCATTTTTATTAAATCATTCTTTTGTGCCGGCCGTCGAGTTTTTCTTTTAGTGTTTTGAAAAATTCGTAACAACCCTCAATGATAATCAATAAACTAATAAACACCCTTATTACGGTTGTCAATTTACAATAATTGATAGTTGATAAGTTTTGAAAATCGATAATAAAAAAAAACACAATTAATACAACTTTTGATCATTGAGAACGGTACAGAACGTTGTGAATTACAATAAAATTGATAATTATCACGGAATAGATCAGATTTTTAATAAATGGAGTTTTAATTCACCAAATTTCAATCAATATCAATTGATGATTGACAACCGTAATAGGGGTAAAAGTATTAATTTTGAGGAATTGGAAACAAACCCCAATGTAGATAACAATCTTGATTTGTCTTACAATTTTTGTTTCATGTTTTTACTTAAGACAAATCAAGATGGTTACCTACATTGGGGGTTGTTTCTAATTTCTCAAAATTAATACTTTATTGATATCGCTGATTTAGTTTTTCATCAACTTTTACTTTAGGTAACTAATTAAAACTTTTCCTTCAAAATAAAAACACGACGGCCGACACATAAATAGAAACTCGACGACCGGCATATAAAAAAAACTCGACGACCGGCAGGCGGCAAAAAAGAATGATTCAAAAATGACATCGACCTCTGTCGTGAACAGCCACGCATAAGGGGAACGAAGAGAAACGAGACATTTGTTTCCTTAAGCCGACGATACATCATTAATATTTCTGATTGCAGAATTTTATCGTTTTAAGGCTTAACTGCATTCAAAACTTTTTGCAAGAAGTAAAAAAGTAAAAAAAGTACACGTATACGCTAACGACACCTCGTATGAAAATTGAAGGTGAAGACTTGTCCAGTGATAATTCTCGATATAAGAGATATGTAATTGTTAGTTTCTTAAATTATTCATTTATGTGTATTGGTGTTTTACTTTCTGCAAAAGTAAAAGTTAAGACAGCTTTAACTTTGCTTTTGTAAAATTTGAGAAAGAAGAGGTACGTTGAAAAAGGTAAAACATTTTGTTAACGTTTGTACAAAAGTAAGTTGACTGTTTTAAGGTTCCCCCACACCAACGCGAATTTTTTGTGGCGACGACGAAAACAATAATGACAACGTGTTGTTTTCATTAACAATCACGTGTTGTTATTGTTGTTTTCGTCGTTGCCACCGAAAATTCGCGTTGGTGAACCTTTATAGTTATACTACAGTTCCAGAAAAATAAAGTTAGTATTATTTTAAAGTAGGTATAAGAAATAAAATTTGTAAATCGATAATTATAAAGGCTCCCCCAAACCATTGCGAAACATTCGGAACGACAACGAAACTTTCGGCTGTATATATATTTTACATAAGATTCGCTTATTCTCCCGTCGTGTTGGTGTGGAACTCTCATTTATCTCCATGTAAATATATTTTGATAGCCGAAAGTTCCCCCACACCAACGCGAATTTTCGGTGGCGACGACGAAAACAAAAATAACAACGTGTTGATTTCATTGACAACCACGTGTTGTTATTGTTGTTTTCGTTGTGCCACCGAAAATTCGCGTTGGTGTGGGAGAACCTTTATTGTCGTTCCGAATGTTTCGCGTTGGTTTGGGGGAATCTTTAAGCTACGCGCAAACCGACGCCATAACCATAAAAATGTTGATGCCGCAGATGTGAATCAATGGAGAGGCACACATCTAAGTGATTGATGTGTCCTTTTTTTTATTTATATGTGTGGCATCCACAATTTTACCATGATCGCCACCGCCATCGCGTTGGTTTGCGGGTATATTTAGATTGCAGAATTTAAAGATTTTGAGGCTCGCCCACACCAACGCGAAACTGTCGCGTCGATGACGAAAGTAATACATAATAACAAATCGTGGTTGTGAATGAAAACACGTTGTTATTGGTTTCGTCGTCGCCGCGACAGATTTACATTGGTATGGTAGAACCTTTAAGGCTTAACTAAATTCAAAACTTTTTTCAAAAAGTACAAAAGTCAAAAAATACACACATACACTACACCTAGTAGAGACAAATCGTTCGAAAATTGAGTTTGGTGTGCCAAAGAAAAGTGACAATGCTCGATATAAGAGATATCTGCTTGGTTTCTTAAATTATTTTATTTTTTTATTTTTTACTTTTGTAAAATTTAAGAAAGTACGTTGAAAAAAAAAAAACATTTTATCAACTTTTGTGTAAAAGCAAGTTTAATGTATGTAGTTAAGCAAGGAAAAAAGGTTTAACTACAAACATTCGACTAAGTTTATTTTTCAATGACAAAATTCTGTAATAAAAAATAAAAATAATGTGCCGTGAGCTTAAGGAATCCATTTCTTGTTTCCTATAGTTCCGCTTATGCGTGGCTGTTCACGAAATAGGGTGATAACATCATTTCTTATTGAAATCATACCAGCCGTCGAGTTTTTGTTTTGAGGAATTGAAACAACCCCCCATGCAGGTAGCCATCTTGATTTGTCTAAAAATATAAAAAAAAATAATTGCTAGACAAATCAAGATGGTTACATAGGTACATACATACATGGGGGGTTGTTTACAATTCCACAAAATTCATACTTTATTGATACCTTGATTTTATATTTCCAACAATTTTTACTTTACCTACAATTTTAATTTAAAATAAAAACTCGACGGCCGGGACAAAAAAAAAACTCGACGGCTGGCACAAAATAATATAATTCTGAGATGACATCATCCTCTTTCGTGAACAGCCACTAATAAGGGGAACGAAATGAAACGAGACATTTGACTCCTTAAGCTGACGACACATCATTATTATTTTTGATTGCAGAATTTTATCGTTTTAAGGCTTAACTGCATTCAAAGAGAAAACATTTTGTTAACTTTTGTACAAAATTAAGTTGAATGTATTATATGTAGTTGTACTACCGTTCAGAAAAATAAAGTGAGTATAGTTTTAAAGTAGGTATATAAGAAATATACAGTCGTATTTATTGGATTTTTGTCTACTTAGACTCTGTCAAACTATTTTCAAATTGGTGGAAATATGCTTTATTTCATAAAAATAAATATCTACTCTTGTGTCTAAGTTAGGCAGCTATACGACAACAATAAAAAAGGTTTTTGAACACATTTTCAAAAGTTGGACAGTTGTCTAAAGTTAGACAAAGTTTATAAATAAGACAAAGAATTTGTAAATCGATAATTATAAGACCCTTTAACCAACGCGAAATATTGGAAACGACAACGAAACTTTCGGCTGTTAATATATTTTTTTTAAGATTCGCTTAATCACATCGTCGCTTTGGTGTGGTGAACTCTCATTTATCTCCCCGTAAATATATTTTGAAAGCTGAAAGTTTTATTGTCGTTCCGAAGATTCCCGTTGGTTTAGTGGAGTCTTTGATTGATGTGTGCCTCTCTTTAGATTGTGAAGCATCCACATTTTTATCGTGATCGCCACCGCCATCGCGTTGGTTGGAATTTTTTCGTTTTAAGGCTTCCACACACCAATGCGAAACTGTCGCGGTGATGACGAAAGCCATAATAACAAAACGTGGTTGTCAATGAAAACAACACGTTGTTATTATTGTTTTCGTCGTCGCCCTGACAGATTCGCATTGGTATGGAGGAACCTTGAAGGCTTAACTAAATTCAAAACTTGTTTTCAAAAAGAACAAAGTCAAATAATACACACATACGCCACACCTAGTACAGACAAATCTTTCGAAAATTGAGTTTGGTGTGCCAAAGAAAAGTGACAATTCTCGATATAAGAGATATCTGCTAGTTAGTTTCTTATATTATTCCTTTATGTGTAATGGCTCTAAGGGCGCATTCACATGAAATTGACCAACGACCGACGAATAAAAGAACAAATGGGATTTAGAACATTTAATAAGCCCAAATTCTTCACAAAAACTATATAGAATGGTAGAAAACTTTTAAAATTAATGCTAAGATACTAAAATTCGCGTTTTAATTTCAAAATAAGAGACATTTGAGAAAATAAATTGGTCGTCGCGAATTGCAATCTGTTCGTAACGACCAACAGGCTTAACTACATACATTCAACTTAGTTTTGTTTTTCTGAGCGAAAGAAAAATGATAAAATTCTGCAATCAAAAATAGTAATAATGTGTCCTCAGCTTAAGGAATCAAATTTCTCGTTTCCTATACATAGTTCTGCTTATACGTGGGCCGTGGCGGTTCACGAAAAAGGATGATGTCATCTTTCTTATTGAAATCATACCGGCCGTCGAGTTTTTCTTTTTTGTTTGTTTTGAGAAATTGAAACAACCCCCCATGCAGGTAGCCATCTTGATTTGTCTAAAAATATAAAAAAAAATAATTGTTAGACAAATCAAGATGGTTACATACATACTTGGGGGGTTGTTTACAATTTCTCAAAATTAATACTTGATTTTATTGATAACTTGATTTTAGATTTCTAACAATTTTTACTCTACCAACAATTTTTATTTAAAATAAAAACTCGACAGCCGACTCAAAAAAAAAACTCGACGGCCGGCAAAAAAATAATATAATTCTGAGATGACATCATCCTCTTTCGTGAACAGCCACTAATAAGGGGAACGAAATGAAACGAGACATTTGACTCCTTAAGCTAACGACACATCATTATTATTTATGATTGCAAAATTTTATCGTTTAAGGCTTAACTGCATTCAAAGAGAAAACATTTTGTTAACTTTTGTACAAAATTAAGTTGAATGTATTATATGTAGTTATTACCGTTCAGAAAAATAAAGTGAGTTTAGTTTTAAAGTAGGTATATAAAAAATATACAGTCGTATTTATTGGATTTTTGTCTACTTAGACACTGTCAAACTATTTTCAAATTGGTGGAAATATGCTTTATTTAATAAAAATAAATATCACATTATTCACGGTTAAAATAATCTACTCTTGTGTCGAAGTTAGGCAGCTAAAAGAAAACAATAAACAAGGTTTTTGAACACATTTTGCAAATTTGAACAGGTGTCTTAAGTTAGACAAAGTTTATAAATAAGACCAATAATTTGTAAATCGATAGTTATAAAGGCTCCCCCAAACCAACGTGAAACATTCGAAACGACAACGAAACTTTCGGCTGTATACCTATATATTTTACGTAAGATTCGCTTAATCACATCGTCGCGTTGGTGTGGTGAACTCTCAATATATTTTGATAGCCGAAAGTTTTATTGTCGTTCCGAATGTTTCGCGTTAGTTTGGTGGAGTCTTTTTTTTGATAGAAAGACGCGAAACTGTCGCGGTGGTATAGAAAGCAATATAAACAAAACGTGGTTGTCAATGAAAACAACACGTTGTTATCATTGTTTTCGTCGTCACCGCGACAGATTCGCATTGGTATGGGGGAACCTTAAGGCTTAACTAAATTCAAAATTTTTTTTGAAAAATTACAAAAGTCAAAAAATACACACAAACGCTACCGACACCTAGTAGAGACAAATCGTTCGAAAATTGAGTTTGGTGTGCCAAAAAAAAGTGACAATTCTCGATATAAGAGATATCTGCTAGTTAGTTTCTTATATTATTCCTTTATGTGTAATGGCTCTGAAGGCCCATTCACATGAAATTGACCAACGACCGACGAATAAAAGAGCAAATGGGATTTAAAACTTTTAATAAGCCCAAATTCTTCACAAAAACTATATAAAATGGTAGAAAACTTATTCAAATTAATGTTAAGACACTAAAATTCGCGTTTTAATTTCAAAATAAGAGAAATTTGAGTAAATAAACCGGTCGTCGCGAATTGCAATCTGTTCGTGACGATCAAAATATCTTCTCAAATTTCTCTTATTTTAGAAACTGAAACGCAAATTTTAGGATTTTAACATTAATTTGAATAAGTTTTCTACCGTTTCGTCAGTTTTTGTGAAGAATTTAGGCTTATTAGATGTTTTAAATTCCATATGTTTTTTATTCGTCGGTCGTTGGTCTCTTTCATGTGAATAGGCCTTAACTTTTACTTTTGTAAAATTTGAGAAAGAAGTACGTTAAAAAAAACATTTTGTCAACTTTTGTATAAAAGTAAGTTGCATGTATGTAGTTAAGCAAGGACAAAAGGCTTAACTACGTACATTCAACTAAGTTTATTTTTCTGAGCGAAAGAAAAATGATAAAATTCTGCAATCAAAAATAGTAAGAATGTGTCGTAAGCTTAAGGAATCAAATTTTTCGTTTCCTATAGTTCCACTTATGCGTGGGCCGTGGCTGTTCACGAAAAAGGATGATGTCATCTTTCTTATTGAAATCATACCGGCCGTCGAGTGTTTCTTACGGCCGGCACAAAATAATATAATTCAGAAATGACATCATCCTCTTTCGTGAACAGACACTTATAAGGGGAACGAAATGAAACGAGACGTTTGATTCCTTAAGCTGACGACACATCATTATTATTTTTGATTGCAGAATTTTATCGTTCTGCATTCAAAGAGAAAACATATTGTTAACATTTGTACAACATTAAGTTGAATGTATTATATGTAGTTATACTACCCTTCAGAAAAATAAAGTGAGTATAGTTTTAAAGTAGGTATATAAGAAATATACAGTCGTATTTATTGGATTTTTGTCTACTTAGACACTGTCTAACTATTTTCAAATTGGTGAAAATATGCTTTATTTAATAAAAATAAATATCACATTATTCACGATTAAGATATACTACTCTTGTGTCTAAGTTAGGCAGCTATGAGACAACAATAAAAAACGTTTTTGAACACATTTTCCAAAGTAGATAAAGTTTATAAATAAGACAAATAATTTGTAAATCGTTAATTATAAAACTCTCCTAAACCAACGTGAAACATTCGAAATGACAACAAAACTTTCGGCTGTAAGATTCGCTTAATCACATCATCGCGTTGGTGTGGTGAACTCTCATTTATCTCCCTGTAAATATATTTTGATAGACGAAAGTTTTATTGTCGTTCCGAATGTTTCGCGTTAGTTTGGTGGAGTCTTTGATTGAAACAATGACGCGAAACTGTCGCGGTGATGTCGAAAGCAATAAAAACAAAACGGGGTTGTCAATGAAAACAACAAGTTGTTATTATTGTTTTCGTAATCGCCGCGACAGATTCACATTGGTATGGGGGAACCTTTGAGGCTTAACTAAATTCAAAATTTTTTCAAAAAGTATACAAGTAAAAAAATACACACATACGCTAACTACACCTAAAGGTTCTCCCAACAACAATAATAACAATGTGTTGTTTTCATTGCCAACCACGTATTGTTATTGTTGTTTTCATCGTCGCCACAGAAAGTTCGCGTAGGTGTGGGGGAACCTTAAAGAAAAGTGGTATAAGAGATATCCCGAAACCAACGTGAAACCTTCGGAACGCCGACGAAAGTTTCGGCTGTCAATATTGTAGACGTTTTTTTCTCTCCTAAAAAGAATTCCAATGAAACTCCACTTTTATCAAGGTTCTATCTATCAAAAGGTGTGTTCCTTTACTTTAAAAATCTGTGCATTTGTGTGAATTTCTACCTCATTTTATTTATTTTTATATGAACTTTGACAGAATTTGGTGTAGAAATTCACAGAAATGCACAGAGATTCAAAGTTAAGGAACTAGGCTAATTTTGTGTCATTTTATCGCGCTTTAACACATTTTCCTATTTTAGTTTACATTAATTCTAATTCTCGCTCACAAAGAATAATATCAACTACTACAAACACCAAGTGTTAATTTTTAGCGCAAATTGATAAATCTGTGCAAAAAATATTTTGTATACTTTAAAATAAAACTAAATTAATTTTTCTGAGTGATTTAAAAAACGAAAATTCTGCAATCAAAAATAATAATGATGTGTCGTCAGCTTAAAGAATCGAATGTCTCGTTTCCTATCGTTCCCCGCGTGGCGTTTCACGAAAGAAGATGATGTAATCTTATTAGAAATCTTTCTTTCCTTTGTGCCGGTCGTCGAGTTTCTTTAAAGAAAAAATGTTCAATTAATTAATGTAAAGAACAAATTAAAAGTCGCGTAAAATCAAAAATAATTATATATAAAGTGAAAACAATTAAAAAACAACTAAACAAACAATTTGAATTGCAAAAATAAAGGATTATTTTTGTAATTGAGTCATTGGAAACAACCCTCCATGTACATTGTACATACATTGGTAACCATTTTGATTTATCTTTTTTATTTTTATATATTTTTCCATTTTTGCATTTTGCTTACCAAAATTAACAAAACTATGCATATTAAAAAAATTAAGATGTGAATATTTTTACTTTGTATTAAATTTTGCGTGTCCAATAGTAGGACAATTCTACGCCACAAAATTGCTTTTCATTAAGCCTTTTTACTACTTACCTGCAAGATTATTTTCAGAAGTTGACTTATTAATTAATAATTGATTATTCGGCGTTTAGTTAGCAAAATTAGCAAAAACAATTCGTATTTAAAAAAAGTCAAACATTTAAAGAATGAGTTTTTTAATTTTCGATATGGCAGGTACTGTAGATTACCTGCAAACCAAAAAACAAAAGTTAACCATGTATGGCCTTAAAAACGCATCTATTTCTGTATATATATACTAAACTTTCCCGTCCTGTAAAAAACACATCAAATCCGTAAATGTATTCCTACAAGCCAGTAATTCAGAAAATTTTTGTAAAAAATTGAGTGATTGGAAACAACCCCCCATGTACATTGTACATACATAGGTAGCCATTTTGATTTATCTTTATTATTTTTATATATTTTTCCTTTTTTGCGTTTTGCTTGCAAAATTAACAAAATAATGCATATTAAAATAATTTAAGATGTGAATATTTTTATTTTTTACTTTGTATTACATTTTGCGTGTCCAATAGTAGGAAAATTCTACGCCACATGTTTAATGCACAACATTTGATTTTGCGTTTAAAACAGCAATCGAATTGCTTTTCATTGAGCTTTTTTACTATTTACCTGCAAGATAATTTTCAGAAGTTAACGTATTAATTGATTATTAATTATTCGGCGTTTAGTTAGCGAAATTAGCAAAAACAATTCATATTTAAAAAAAAGTCAAACATATAAAGAATGAGTTTTTTAATTTTCGATAAGGCAGGTACTGTAGATTACCTGCAAACCAAAAAACAAAAGTAAGCCATGTATGGCCTTAAAAACGCATCTATTTCTGTCTATATATACTAAACTTGCACTGCCTGTAAAAAACACATCAAATTCGTAAACGAAATTTATTTCTACAAGCCAGTAATTCAAACCTTTGGTTCTTTTTAAATCAGTAAGAACAAAATTGGAAACTCCAAATTTGCTGTAAAAAATTACATAACTCACAAAAAAAAATTAATAACAAACTTCAAGAGTTATCAATTCGATAGAAAATCGAAGCATACTCAATCCGCATGTATTGAAAGCGGAAATTATTTCAAACACCTACCGTCATATTTATAAACTTTTCCTAACTTTGGACAATCGTACAAGTTTTAGTTTTTTTTTTTGAAGTTTCAGAGCTATCTAACTTGACAAAGGAGTCGGTTGCTTAAAACTTGGCTAATGTGACATTTTATTCGATCAAATAAAGCATATTTCCAACTATTTCGAACTATTTTGAACTATACAGACACTGTCTAAGTAGCAAAAAATCTAATTAGTACACCTGCTAGAGTTTTAAAAAGGATTTTATAAACGATCCGAATTCAGACCGGTGGTGCGTTCTCTTTCTATAAAATGGATAACTATTGCTGTTGTGTAAAAAAAAAGTTAAAATGTCATTGTTAAAAGTTTTACACATTTCATTTAGGAACGACCAATGTTAATAATTTTTATATTGCCTGAAATTTTATTAGAATAAACATTAATATAGCTTAAATGCATGTCTACAACATTTAAAATAAAATTCACATTAACTTTATTTTTGTACAAAATCGAAACGAAATGTATAGAATTTTTTGCAATTCATTATGAACACAAAAAATAAAAAAATCTATCGAATTGAAAGATTAAAAATATCAAAAAATAACAACATTCATCAGACAGTAACTAAAAACAATTACAGAACTCAAAATCGAAAAAAAAATAAATTATGTTGAAAAGAAATGCAAAAGTCGAAATAATTCCAAATCGAATCATAGAAAAGTAATCAAAAGATATCAACACATTTTTAAATTCAGTTGCTTTTGACAGATCAACATTACAATTCATATCAACTAGGTGAGTTGGAAATTATTACAAAGTGTAACACTTTGAAACTCCAATATAATGGTACACATTTCCAATTTAGGAATAATAATTAATATTTTAGAGAAGAAGAACGCACGATAGGGTTGATTAGCTTTAATTTGTTTTATTATTGCCTTTATAATTTTCTATAGGAATTTTTTTGATTCTGGAGCAATATGAAAATAAAAGACAAGGTTTTACTTGCGATATATATGTAGAATATGGTAACTTGTGGATTCGTAAAAAAATTCGAACTCGAGATTTTAATCAAACTTGACATAACGATGATAGCAAAGTCGAAAAAAGTGGGTCCCGCAATTCTGTCGGTCTATCCTTTCAACTGTAGTCCTAATGAAATTTTCTTTAAACTCGGTACCTAGCGTTTCTTGGAAAGTTAGCAAAAAATTACCTATCGTAAAAAATTTTGAAGCAAATAATAAAAATCTCGTTTTCCTAATTTTTGAAAATTCGAAACTTCGAAATTGGGAGGATGTTTTTTTTTTTTAATTCATTAATTTCTAATTATATTGATTTTTGAACAATTTTTCAGTTTAAGATGCACATTTGCAAAACGGTGCTTTTTAGTTCATAATCTTGTTGGCTATCTAGATCGCTTTGCACACGAACGCGGCCATTGTGTCGGCGCCATAAGGAATTTAGTTTCGTTTCCTATCATTCCCTTTAAGCGTGGCTACTCACGAAAAAGGATGATGCAATCTTTCTTATTGGAAATCATTCTTTCTTTTGCAAGCAGCGTGTCGCGTGAAGTATAATTTAAACTTTAAAGAAAAAAAGTAAATTAATTAATTAAAATAACAAATTGAGAGTTGTGCAAAACCAAAAAGAATTATTATATAAAGTGAACAAAACTGAAAAAACAATTTGAACTGCAAAATAAGTTATAATTTTTGAGATATTTGGGAAATTAGAAAAAAAAAACCCGCACGTACATACATAGGTAACCATTTTGATTTGTCTTATTATTCTTTTAATATATTTTTCCCTTTTGGTAGCAAATCTATCAAAACTATTCATATTAAAATAAATTAAAACATATACTAATAGTAAAGGTGTGAATATTTTAACATATTTTAGCATATTTTGTAAATTTTTGAAACATTTTGCTTTTACGCTTTTCCAATGGTAGGAAAGTTCTAGACCACTTGTTGAATGCACAAGAAAAATTTGTTCGTTATTTGGCTTTTCATTTAAAACTGCAATTTAAATTGCATTTCATAATGTTTTTTTACTTATTACAAGCAAGTTTAGTTTCAGAAGTGGACGTGTTAATTGAAAAATAATATTGTTCGACGGTGAGTTAATTTAATTAACAAACTTATTCATATCTAAATAAAACAAAACGCAAATAAAGTTTGCATTAGTAGATACTTTTTGGTAATGACAACATCACTTTATTCTTGAGCATTCATTTAGTGTTATAGTTACGTTTCAAATTTAAAAAAAATTTGGTAGCCAGTATTAGTCTTTTGAAAACTCAATGTTGCAAACATCAATAATGCGCCTCATCGGGAGGTTAAGACTGTTAACACAGTTCAGCTAACTGAATGCGACAATGCAAATGTAAGTCAGTAGCATCGAGTTTCTTTTAAAGAAAAAGTTTCAATAAATTAATCTAAAGAACAAATTAAGAGTTGCGAAATATCAAAAAGAATTATATATAAAGTGAAAACAATTGAAAAAACAATTTGAACTGCAAAAACAAAGGATAATTTTTGAGATATTTGGGAAATTAGAAAACATCGTGTATAGGTAACCATTTTGATGTGTCTTATTATTTTTTATATATTTTTCCCTTTTTGCTAGCAAAACTATCAAAACTATTCATATTAAAATAAACTAAAACATATATTAAGAGTAAATATGTGAATATTTTAAAATATTTTAGCTTTTGTTAACTTCTGAAACATTTTGCTTTTACGCTTTTCCAATGGTAGGAAAGTTCTAGGCCACTTGTTGAATGCACAAGAAAAATTTGTTCGTTATATGGCTTTTCATTTAAAACTGCAATTGGAATTGCATTTCATTATGTTTTTTTACTTTTTGCAAGCAAGATTAGTTTCAGAAAAGAACACTTTAATTAATAAACAATACTATTCGACGGTTAGTAAAATAAATTAATTCATAAATAAATTCATAAAACGCAAATAAAGTGTGCAGTAGTAGATACTTTTTGGTATTGACAACATCACTTTATTCTAGAGCATTCATTTAGTGTTATAGTTACGTTTCAAATTTAAAAAAATTTTGGTAGCCAGTATTAGTCTTTTGAAAACTCAATGTTGCAAACATCAATAATGCGCCTCATCGGGAGGTTAAGACTGTTAACACAGTTCAGCTAACTGAATGCGACAATGCAAATGTAAGTCAGTAGCATCGAGTTTCTTTTAAAGAAAAAGTTTCAATTAATTAATCTAAAGAACAAATTAAGAGTTGCGAAAGATCAAAAAGAATTATATATAAAGTGAAAACAATTGAAAAAACAATTTGAACTGCAAAAATAAAGGATAATTTTTGAGATATTTGGGAAATTAGAAAACATCTCATGTGCATAGGTAACCATTTTGATGTGTCTTATTATTTTTTATATATTTTTCCCTTTTTGCTAGCAAAACTATCAAAACTATTCATATTAAAATAAACTAAAACATATATTAAGAATAAATGTGTGAATATTTTAAAATATTTTAGCTTTTGTTAACTTCTGAAACATTTTGCTTTTACGCTTTTCCAATGGTAGGAAAGTTCTAGGCCACTTGTTGAATGCGCAAGAAAAATTTGTTCGTTATATGGCTTTTCATTTAAAACTGCAATTGGAATTGCATTTCATTATGTTTTTTTACTTTTTGCAAGCAAGATTAGTTTCAGAAGAGAACACTTTAATTAATAAACAATACTACTCGACGGTTAGTAAAATAAATTAATTCATAAATAAATTCATAAAACGCAAATAAAGTGTGCAGTAGTAGATACTTTTTGGTAATGACAACATCACTTTATTCTAGAGCATTCATTTAGTGTTATAGTTACGTTTCAAATTTAAAAAAATTTTGGTAGCCAGTATTAGTCTTTTGAAAACTCAATGTTGCAAACATCAATAATGCGCCTCATCGGGAGGTTAAGACTGTTAACACAGTTCAGCTAACTGAATGCGACAATGCAAATGTAAGTCAGTAGCATCGAGTTTCTTTTAAAGAAAAAGTTTCAATTAATTAATCTAAAGAACAAATTAAGAGTTGCGAAATATCAAAAAGAATTATATATAAAGTGAAAACAATTGAAAAAACAATTTGAACTGCAAAAATAAAGGATAATTTTTGAGATATTTGGGAAATTAGAAAACATCTCATGTGCATAGGTAACCATTTTGATGTGTCTTATTATTTTTTATATATTTTTCCCTTTTTGCTAGCAAAACTATCAAAACTATTCATATTAAAATAAACTAAAACATATATTAAGAGTAAATATGTGAATATTTTAAAATATTTTAGCTTTTGTTAACTTCTGAAACATTTTGCTTTTACGCTTTTCCAATGGTAGGAAAGTTCTAGGCCACTTGTTGAATGCACAAGAAAAATTTGTTCGTTATATGGCTTTTCATTTAAAACTGCAATTGGAATTGCATTTCATTATGTTTTTTTTTACTTTTTGCAAGCAAGATTAGTTTCAGAAGAGAACACTTTAATTAATAAACAATACTATTCGACGGTTAGTAAAATAAATTAATTCATAAATAAATTCATAAAACGCAAATAAAGTGTGCAGTAGTAGATACTTTTTGGTATTGACAACATCACTTTATTCTAGAGCATTCATTTAGTGTTATAGTTACGTTTCAAATTTAAAAAAATTTTGGTAGCCAGTATTAGTCTTTTGAAAACTCAATGTTGCAAACATCAATAATGCGCCTCATCGGGAGGTTAAGACTGTTAACACAGTTCAGCTAACTGAATGCGACAATGCAAATGTAAGTCAGTAGCATCGAGTTTCTTTTAAAGAAAAAGTTTCAATTAATTAATCTAAAGAACAAATTAAGAGTTGCGAAATATCAAAAAGAATTATATATAAAGTGAAAACAATTGAAAAAACAATTTGAACTGCAAAAATAAAGGATAATTTTTGAGATATTTGGGAAATTAGAAAACATCTCATGTGCATAGGTAACCATTTTGATGTGTCTTATTATTTTTTATATATTTTTCCCTTTTTGCTAGCAAAACTATCAAAACTATTCATATTAAAATAAACTAAAACATATATTAAGAATAAATGTGTGAATATTTTAAAATATTTTAGCTTTTGTTAACTTCTGAAACATTTTGCTTTTACGCTTTTCCAATGGTAGGAAAGTTCTAGGCCACTTGTTGAATGCACAAGAAAAATTTGTTCGTTATATGGCTTTTCATTTAAAACTGCAATTGGAATTGAATTTCATTATGTTTTTTTACTTTTTGCAAGCAAGATTAGTTTCAGAAGAGAACACTTTAATTAATAAACAATACTATTCGACGGTTAGTAAAATAAATTAATTCATAAATAAATTCATAAAACGCAAATAAAGTGTGCAGTAGTAGATACTTTTTGGTAATGACAACATCACTTTATTCTAGAGCATTCATTTAGTGTTATAGTTACGTTTCAAATTTAAAAAAATTTTGGTAGCCAGTATTAGTCTTTTGAAAACTCAATGTTGCAAACATCAATAATGCGCCTCATCGGGAGGTTAAGACTGTTAACACAGTTCAGCTAACTGAATGCGACAATGCAAATGTAAGTCAGTAGCATCGAGTTTCTTTTAAAGAAAAAGTTTCAATTAATTAATCTAAAGAACAAATTAAGAGTTGCGAAAGATCAAAAAGAATTATATATAAAGTGAAAACAATTGAAAAAACAATTTGAACTGCAAAAATAAAGGATAATTTTTGAGATATTTGGGAAATTAGAAAACATCTCATGTGCATAGGTAACCATTTTCATGTGTCTTATTATTTTTTATATATTTTTCCCTTTTTGCTAGCAAAACTATCAAAACTATTCATATTAAAATAAACTAAAACATATATTAAGAGTAAATATGTGAATATTTTAAAATATTTTAGCTTTTGTTAACTTCTGAAACATTTTGCTTTTACGCTTTTCCAATGGTAGGAAAGTTCTAGGCCACTTGTTGAATGCACAAGAAAAATTTGTTCGTTATATGGCTTTTCATTTAAAACTGCAATTGGAATTGCATTTCATTATGTTTTTTTACTTTTTGCAAGCAAGATTAGTTTCAGAAGAGAACACTTTAATTAATAAACAATACTATTCGACGGTTAGTAAAATAAATTAATTCATAAATAAATTCATAAAACGCAAATAAAGTGTGCAGTAGTAGATACTTTTTGGTATTGACAACATCACTTTATTCTAGAGCATTCATTTAGTGTTATAGTTACGTTTCAAATTTAAAAAAATTTTGGTAGCCAGTATTAGTCTTTTGAAAACTCAATGTTGCAAACATCAATAATGCGCCTCATCGGGAGGTTAAGACTGTTAACACAGTTCAGCTAACTGAATGCGACAATGCAAATGTAAGTCAGTAGCATCGAGTTTCTTTTAAAGAAAAAGTTTCAATTAATTAATCTAAAGAACAAATTAAGAGTTGCGAAAGATCAAAAAGAATTATATATAAAGTGAAAACAATTGAAAAAACAATTTGAACTGCAAAAATAAAGGATAATTTTTGAGATATTTGGGAAATTAGAAACATCTCATGTGCATAGGTAACCATTTTGATGTGTCTTATTATTTTTTATATATTTTTCCCTTTTTGCTAGCAAAACTATCAAAACTATTCATATTAAAATAAACTAAAACATATATTAAGAGTAAATATGTGAATATTTTAAAATATTTTAGCTTTTGTTAACTTCTGAAACATTTTGCTTTTACGCTTTTCCAATGGTAGGAAAGTTCTAGGCCACTTGTTGAATGCACAAGAAAAATTTGTTCGTTATATGGCTTTTCATTTAAAACTGCAATTGGAATTGCATTTCATTATGTTTTTTTTTACTTTTTGCAAGCAAGATTAGTTTCAGAAGAGAACACTTTAATTAATAAACAATACTATTCGACGGTTAGTAAAATAAATTAATTCATAAATAAATTCATAAAACGCAAATAAAGTGTGCAGTAGTAGATACTTTTTGGTATTGACAACATCACTTTATTCTAGAGCATTCATTTAGTGTTATAGTTACGTTTCAAATTTAAAAAAATTTTGGTAGCCAGTATTAAAAAAAAAAACTCAATGTTGCAAACATCAATAATGCGCCTCATCGGGAGGTTAAGACTGTTAACACAGTTCAGCTAACTGAATGCGACAATGCAAATGTAAGTCAGTAGCATCGAGTTTCTTTTAAAGAAAAAGTTTCAATTAATTAATCTAAAGAACAAATTAAGAGTTGCGAAATATCAAAAAGAATTATATATAAAGTGAAAACAATTGAAAAAACAATTTGAACTGCAAAAATAAAGGATAATTTTTGAGATATTTGGGAAATTAGAAAACATCTCATGTGCATAGGTAACCATTTTGATGTGTCTTATTATTTTTTATATATTTTTCCCTTTTTGCTAGCAAAACTATCAAAACTATTCATATTAAAATAAACTAAAACATATATTAAGAGTAAATATGTGAATATTTTAAAATATTTTAGCTTTTGTTAACTTCTGAAACATTTTGCTTTTACGCTTTTCCAATGGTAGGAAAGTTCTAGGCCACTTGTTGAATGCACAAGAAAAATTTGTTCGTTATATGGCTTTTCATTTAAAACTGCAATTGGAATTGCATTTCATTATGTTTTTTTTTACTTTTTGCAAGCAAGATTAGTTTCAGAAGAGAACACTTTAATTAATAAACAATACTATTCGACGGTTAGTAAAATAAATTAATTCATAAATAAATTCATAAAACGCAAATAAAGTGTGCAGTAGTAGATACTTTTTGGTATTGACAACATCACTTTATTCTAGAGCATTCATTTAGTGTTATAGTTACGTTTCAAATTTAAAAAAATTTTGGTAGCCAGTATTAGTCTTTTGAAAACTCAATGTTGCAAACATCAATAATGCGCCTCATCGGGAGGTTAAGACTGTTAACACAGTTCAGCTAACTGAATGCGACAATGCAAATGTAAGTCGGTAGCATCGAGTTTCTTTTAAAGAAAAAGTTTCAATTAATTAATCTAAAGAACAAATTAAGAGTTGCGAAAGATCAAAAAGAATTATATATAAAGTGAAAACAATTGAAAAAAACAATTTGAACTGCAAAAAGAAAGGATAATTTTTGAGATATTTGGGAAATTAGAAAACACATCCATGTACTGTTAATACAGTTCAGCTAACTGAATGCAACAATGCAAATGACAGTCGGTAGAATTGAGTTGCTTTTAAAGAAAAAGTTTCAATTAATTAATCTAAAGAACAAATTAAGAGTTGCGAAAGATCAAAAAGAATTAATTATAAAGTGAAAGCAATTTGAACTGCAAAATAAAGGATAATTTTTGAGATATTTGGGAAATTAGAAAACGCCCCCCATGTACATAGGTAACCTTCTTGATTTGTCTTATAATTTTTTTAAATAATTTTACCGTTTTGCTGGCAAAATTAGCAAAATTATTCATAATGAAATAAATTAAAACATATTTTAAGAGAAAATGTGTGAATATTTTAGCATTTGTTAATTTGTTATAACGATATTTTGATTTAACGTTTTTTTCGTTGAATATAATATAAGGAGAATTTTGTTCAGTATTTGGAAAGTTCAAGGCCACTTGTTGAATACACAAGAACATTTTTTTTCGTTATTTGGTTTTTCATTTAAAACTGCAATTAGAATTGCATTTCATTATATTTTTTTTCACTTTCTGCAAGCAAGATTAGTTTCAGAAGAGAACGTGTTAATCGATAATTAATATTATTTGGCGGTTAGTTAACTAAATTAGCAAACTTATTCATATTTAAATAAAACAAAACACAAATAAAGTGTGAAGTAGTAGATATTTTTTTGGTAAAGACAACATCACTTTATTCTAGAGCATTCATTTAGTGTTATAGTTACGTTGCAAATTTAAAAATATTTTTTTAGCCAATAACAGTTTTTTGAAAACTCAATTTTGCGAACGAAACATCAGTAAGGCGCCTCGTCGGGAGGTTAAGACTGTTAATACAGTTCAGCTTACTGAGTTCACCTAGGTAACCTCTTGAGATTTTCGACCGCATCAATGGAGGTAGGTCTTTTATGGCATAGATAAGATTTTAAGGACTTGTTTCACAATGTCTGAGTAATTTTCTGATTAGTTACTTGACACATAAATTTTGGAACTTTGGAAGTCCACAAACCGAATAATAATATTTTTGTATTTACCTATAACCTATTTAAGTCGTGAAAAAACAATTGAAATTTATTCTCTTGTGGGCTTATGATCCTGTGCCTATATTTATGTGTCGAGTAACTAATCAGAACTTTACTCAGACATTGTGAAACAGACCCTAAATAACATAATACATTTATTAACTTCATTCTTTATCTAATTTGAGATTAATGTTTCTAAATTTCTTTATTTTTAATTTTCTACATTTATATATTAATAAATATGTAAATAAAAAGCGATTTTTATAACTTGTTGAAAATTTTATTACATTAAAAAAAAAAAGGTTTTTGTTTTTAACTAAATTATATAATTTATCTAAGTTGTTTTTTTTATAAATTGAGATTATTTTTGGAAAATATATTAATTTCACATTTGCATAACACAGCACTAGGTGATGAGCTTTCTTGATCGTAACAATTAGCTTGTATTTAGCTTAGGTATGCGACACAGTTCTGATAGTGGTAAAAGTGTATGTAAATGTAAATAAATGCGGTTTTGAAACGTTTTCAAATATAAGTGATCATTATAATTTTTTTTTTAAATTTATCAATACCTAAAAACACATTTTTTTTTTATTTTTATACGATTTATCTAAGTTTTTAAAGACCTAAAAGTTTCTTCGTTTTTAAATTTCTGCATTAATATTAATGTAGATAGAAACGTTATGCGATTTTCAAAAATTCATTATCATTTTTAATTATAATTACAGGAAAATTTAAGCAGAGAGGGAAAACTTTAATGAAAACAAAAACAGCGCTTAAAGCATGTGGATTGATAGACCGGATATAAATGAAAAGCGGCTTTAATAGGTTTTTTAAGAATGAGTTATCATTTTTAATTGTAATTACTATAAAATATTACAAAAAAGAAATTGTAAGAATAAACTTTATATATCTCAGTTTTTAATAACTTTGAGTGTTTATCCCTTCTATATATATGTATATAGATGAATATAGAAATTTGCGTGTAGAGGTTCTCAACGTCATCAGTGTTGGAATCTCAATGTTGGAAATGACACATCAATATAGCGCCTCGTCGGGAGGTTAAGACTGTTGGTACAGTTCAGCTAATTGAGTGCACCTAGGTGACTTGAGATTTTCGATCCCCACAATGGCGGTAGAGCTTTTATGTCTGGGTTTGAGTTAAAAAAATCCTTTTATGAAGTTTTAGTTGTCGTTTAAATCTATTTAAGACACTGTGTCATACTTCAAAATAGGCGTCGATTTTTAGAAGATAAATATCGTATGAACTAGTTTTTAGTACTGTAGAGTTCATTTATGTTTATTATTTAGTTTGGAACGAAATTTGTCTATACAGTCAAACCCACTTAAGTGAAACGACAAAAAAATCTTATTATTTTTTCACTTAAGCCGCTTTTTCACCTAAGCGAACCTCGGATAACTGAACAAAGTTTCAGTTAAGCGAGCCTCGGAAAACTGTAAAAAAATTCTAAGTTCCTGAAATTTGTCTGTCTTTTTCTCGAAGAAAAAATATTACAAATTTTTTAAAGACCTAAAATTTTTCTAAGTCTTAAAATTAGTCTAAGTCTTTTTGCCGAAGAAAAAATACTGAACATTTTTTAGGTTCTAAAATTTTTCTGTCTTTTGCCAAGAAAAAATATTAAAAATTTTTCTAAGTCTTTTTCCCGAAGAAAAAATATTGAAAATTTTTCTAAGTTCTAAAATGTTTCTAAGTCTTTTTGCCGAAGAGAAAATATTGAACATTTTTCTAAGTTCTAAAATTTTTCTAAGTCTTTTTGCCGAAGAGAAAATATTAAAAATTTTTCTAAGTCCTAAAATTTTTCTAAGTCTTTTTGCCAAAGAAAATATATTAAAAATTTTTCTAAGTCCTAAAATTTTTCTAAGTCATTTTCCCGAAGAAAATATATTGAAAATTTTTCTAAGTCCTAAAATTTTTTTAAGTCTTTTTGCCGAAGAGAAAATATTAAAAATTTTTCTAAGTCTTGAAAAAATATTAAAAATTTTTCTAAGTCCTAAAATGTTTCTAAGTCTTTTTGCCGAAGAAAATATATTTAAAATTTTTCTAAGTCCTAAAATTTTTCTAAGTCTTTTTCCCGAAGAAAATATATTGAAAATTTTTCTAAGTCCTAAAATTTTTCGAAGTCTTTTTCCCGAAGAAAAAATATTGAAAATTTTTCTAAGTTCTAAAATGTTTCTAAGTCTTTTTGCCGAAGAGAAAATATTGAACATTCTTCTAAGTTCTAAAATTTTTCTAAGTCTTTTTGCCGAAGAGAAAATATTAAAAATTTTTCTAAGTCCTAAAATTTTTCTAAGTCTTTTTGCCAAAGAAAATATATTAAAAATTTTTCTAAGTCCTAAAATTTTTCTAAGTCATTTTCCCGAAGAAAATATATTGAAAATTTTTATAAGTCCTAAAATTTTTTTAAGTCTTTTTGCCGAAGAGAAAATATTAAAAATTTTTCTAAGTCTTGAAAAAATATTAAAAATTTTTCTAAGTCCTAAAATGTTTCTAAGTCTTTTTGCCGAAGAAAATATATTAAAAATTTTTCTAAGTCCTAAAATTTTTCTAAGTCTTTTTCCCGAAGAAAATATATTGAAAATTTTTCTAAGTCCTAAAATTTTTCTAAGTCTTTTTCCCGAAGAAAATATATTAAAAATTTTTCTAAGTCCTAAAATTTTTCTAAGTCTTTTTGCCGAAGAAAATATATTGAAAATTTTTCTAAGTCCTAAAATTTTTCTAAGTCTTTTTGCCGAAGAAAATATATTGAAAATTTTTCTAAGTCCTAAAATTTTTCTAAGTCTTTTTCCCGAAGAAAATATATTAAAAATTTTTCTAAGTCCTAAAATTTTTCGAAGTCTTTTTGCCGAAGAAAATATATTGAAAATTTTTAAGTCCTAAAATTTTTCTAAGTCTTTTTCCCGAAGAAAATATTTTAAAAATTTTTCTAAGTCCTAAAATTTTTCTAAGTCTTTTTCCCGAAGAAAATATATTAAAAATTTTTCTAAGTCCTAAAATTTTTCGAAGTCTTTTTCCCGAAGAAAATATATTAAAAATTTTTCTAAGTCCTAAAATTTTTCTGTCTTTTTCCCGAAGAAAATATATTTAAAATTTTTCTAAGTCCTAAAAATTTTCTAAGTCTTTTTCCCGAAGAAAAAATATTGAAAATTTTTCAAGTCTTAAAATTTTTCTAAGTTTTTCCCGAAGAAACAAAGTGAAAAGTCCTAACATTTTCCTAAGTCTTTAAGCGCAAGTCTTGAGAGGCTTAATGAAAACGTTAAAAGGGTTTTGTCTTATATGAATTACTAGGTACCAAATCTGAAAAACAATTCTCAAAATATTATCTGAAAACAAAAACTTTAAAAGCAAATCTTGAGATCATTGAAATTATAAACATTGTGCGTTTTTTTTAAGCCATTTTTTAATCAATTATTTTCTCATTTTTTGTATTTTCGTGAATTTCTGTTGAAACATAAAGGGCAGATATGGAAAGCTATACAGATAGTATATATAATTTATAATAATATTTTTCTTTTCGTACATATGCATAGTATTTTGTGTTCAGATATTGGAAATTGTTGGAAAATGTCTTCGTAAAGCTTCACTTAAGCGGGTTATTTAGTAAAGTAAGTTTCACTTAAGCGGGTTTGACTGTACAATTAGAGGCTAGTTGATTGAATTACTAGTTCTTACCATGTTTTTTTTTAAACATTTTTAATAAAATTATTTAATATTATTTTGGTATTTTTTAAAAGGTCAAAATTTAATAATGGCGTCTTCAAGTAACGTGTCTGTCGATTCAAATTTTTTATCATTCAGTTTGTCGACTGAAACCAAATTTTTTTTTACGAAAGAGGTTAGTTACACCCCTATTACGAATGTCAATTATCAATTTATAGTTGATAAATATTGAAATTTGTTGCATTCAAACATAACTTATTAAAAAACTGGTCAACTATTCCGTTATAATTATCAATTTTCTTGTAATTTACAGCGTTCTGCACTATTTTTAGTGATAAAAACTTTTATGAATTTGGTTGGCAAACTTCGATTTTCAATATTTATCGACTTTAAACTGATAATTGACAATCATAATAGGGGTTTTTGTTTATAGTTTTTATTTTGTATTGTAAATTTTTTGTTACCTTTTTTATGTGTACCTTACTTGTTTGTAGATTTTTTTTTAATTCTACCGTGTATGACTGCTGTCAAACACAAAAATTTTTGCGTGAGATTCGTTAGTTTTGCACTTGTTTATTTGATTTTTTAAGAGAAACGTAATTTGGTGGTAAGGTTAGACAAAATTCCTGATGATAAAAAATTCAAGCAAACGAATAGCAAGCTGTGGTTGCTGTGTTTTTAATAGCAATCCATTTGTTTTCATAAATGTAGTAAAATCAATAAATAAAATCAATATTGCTGACTTAGTTGCTAGGGAGTTGCCCTTGTTCTACAGCTAGCTGCAGTATTTGACTTTTATGAATAAACTAAACTAACCTAACTTAATTAAACTAAACTAAACTTTTAAAGCATGTTAGTACGGTATTCATAAAGTTTAAATATTATTTTGAAGAGTGTTCTGCTGCAGATTTATTCATTTTGAAAATAATAAAACTAGAAATAACACTGTATCTTAAAAATCATAAATAAAATTTCATAGCATTTTTTGTTTAATAAAAACTAAATCTGCTGCTGAATTATCTCTACTTTTAACTTATTTAAATTAATTATTTTATGAGGTTTCTGCATCTGAAAGTTTTTCATTTATTTTAATTTAATATAGATTCTTCTGAGCGACTGCTTAGAAATCAATTTAGAAACTCTTATCATTTTGAAAAAGTACGAAAACACCCACACATTGGACGAATCAGACAGATCGAAAATAGCAAAAGTCATAATCAATACGCTTTTATTGGATAAATTCGACAGACTGTAAATAGTGAATAAAATTTTTTTGTAACAGTACACAGTATTATCTTCCAAAATTACAATTCAGGCTACAAAAGCACGAATATATTCATATTTCTACTCTGCTGTGTCAAATTTTCCCCACAGAAGAGAAAGAGACATTTTATTCGGCCGCTATAGGGAAAATTAAAGCAGGTGGAAAACTTTTATGCGCTTTAATGAACGCAAGAACAGCACTTAAGGCATGTGGATTGGTAGACCGGAGATCATTACCAGACGTAACAATCGTGAATGATAAAAATAAAAGTAAGTTCCTTAAGTGCATTGCTATTAGCACTAAATATTAGTGGTCAAATAAAAATAATCTATGTTATTACTTTTATTATAAAAATAATGGTGAGTAATCTTTTGTTCGCCCTTAGATATTTTGAGTACTTTATCAGCCGAAGAAGCTGATAAGAACTTGCTTCTTAGTTCGGTTGAAGAAAAGGAATTTTTGGATTTGTGGGTGGCATCTTATTGTTGCCGAAGAAAATTTGTTTGCGAAAACGGAGTTAATGCATATTTTGAACGTTACAAGTATTTAAAGGGTGATATTACAATTCAATTGGTATTTTATAATTCTATTCTAAATTTAATAAAAATTTTAAAAAATAATTGAATGAAAAAAACACCTTTGCATCTCGCTTATTCAACTTTATTTTTCAGCTACTTTCTGATGCAAATAATTATTTTTCGGAAAATAACATAAGCAAAACGAAAGTCGACTTTACGATTGCATCAAAAAGGCTTGATTTTTTAGCAGAAATTCTGTTGAAGCTTGCTTCAAAAAGCAAAAGTTTGGAACTGAAAAAGTGGTGGCTTCTCTGTGAAGAAAACAAGGGGAATAAAGGTAAGATTTACCAAAAACTTTTAAGAATAATATGTAATGAATGCTTTCTTTCATTTTAGAATTGTGCACTATATTTGGCCTCCGTGCACTGCCATATTTTTTCCCTGTCAAACCTTTAAAGGCTAAGAAAGGTTCGACGACACCAAAGCGCTCAACAAAGGCAGTCGCAGCAGCTAATTTTTTACCTCTGTTTGCTACTGAGCAAGAGGCTCATCAATTCTATCAGCAAAATGATATCAATACGCCAAGAATTCATCTGATTGGACAAGAAGTAGAGGTGAATAATTTAATTACAATTGTTAATATTGAGGACAAGCAATTTGTATTTAACGATTTTAAGAAAGGTTTTCAATTTTGCTTCGCAAGTTTTTTTGCATTAGATGTAGAATATCCAAATGTTTCCAGTAGCTTTTGGGTTTTAATACAACAGACCGCGTACCAACTTTATCTAAAACAAGATAGAAAAATTGAGGTATCAAGAAATATTTCATTAAGAAAAGAAATTTTTAACGAATGGAAAAGTAAAGACAATCAAACAGATAACGCTGTAGATGACGATTTTGGTTGCTTCTCTCCAAATGGCAGCTCTTTCAGTTTGTTGTTTTGAATGTGAAAATAGATTTGAAAACCTTTTTCTGTACAGAAAACACTTGAATTCTCATAAAAATCTAAAAAATTTTAAATGTGTTTTATGTCTTACATTTTTTTCCACATCTAAAGCTTTAATTAAGCATATAAAAATACATTTAAAGTCATGCGGACAACATCATTTAGAAAAAGAATCAACTATTTCACAGATTCGAAACGAAAACGAATTGAATAAAAATAATAGCAATGCAATATGTTGTGATCTTAAAAATAGTGTTAAGGATGTAATTAATCCAAATAGATTTTTATGTCACTATCGAGAACATTTTTTGAAGTTTATTCTTTCTATATATTCTGACGAGAATATATCTAGAAAAAAATCCAAAGAGCTACTGCTTCAAATCTATAACCAAAATAAATTAATTTTTGACTATCTCGAAACCACTGTCCCCAGGGAAGAAAATCAAGAGTTTTTTGAAAATTTAGAAAAAATAAAAAACTTGGGTCATAAAAGCTTTACATGTAGTGAATACAAATTTTTGAATTTTTTGGAAGATTTAAGTCTATACTTCCCTCCAGAAGAAAAGATCGTAGAAAAGCGATTAGAGGTTCAAAGCAAAAATGAGTTACTTCAAACTAAATTGATGAAGTATTCATTGATGGTATTTCCTTTACGAAAAATGTTTAAAGCTTTTTTAAATGATATGAATTTCTTGGACACAGTACTTAAATATGTAATCGAAATAAAAGAGTTAAAATCACAAGGTGTAGTGGTGAACGTTATGGGTTCTCAATTTTGGGAAAAGAAGTTAGAAACTTTTGAAAAAAATCCTTCCGTTTTGTATCTTCCATTAGATGGATATTTTGATGACTTTGAACCGCAAAATGCGTTAGGTGCACATGCCGGAGCTTATAAAATAGGAGCTTTTTATGTAAAAATTGATTGTTTGCCCCCTTGTTTGCAATCTAACTTAGATTTTATATTTGTCGGTTCATTACTATTCTCTAATGATCGTACTAAATATGGTAACGAAACTATGTTCGAATTTGTAATAAGAGAGCTGAATTATCTTCAAAATGAAGGCATTGAGATAAAACATGAGACATACAAAAGAGTCAAATTTGTATTCGTAAGTTTGTTAGGTGATAATTTGGGGATACATGCAATTACAGGTTTCTCTGAATGCTTTATTTGCAATTATCCATGCCGAATTTGTAAAATTGATAAAAGCTCTCTTAAATACTGTACAGATACTAGGTTTCCCCTTAGAAACAGATGTAATTATGAAGAAGATCTTAATATAAATGATTTGTCCAAAACTGGCATTAAAGGAAAATGTGTGTGGAACAGCCTTCAATATTTTCACGTTACAGAAAATATAAGCGTTGATATAATGCATGACATTTTGGAGGGTGTTGCGCATGAAGTTGCATGCAAAGTATTTGAAAAGTTAATTAAAAACAAAACATTGACTTTGGAAACCCTAAATTTTAGAATTAAAAAATTTGACTTTGGTACTAAGAATAGACCAGACATCATTACTGAAACAATGTTAGAATGTAAAAAAATAAAATTTACAGCAGCAGAAATGTTAAATTTTGTTCTTAATCTACCTCTCATTATTGGTGATATTATACCCTCAAACTCACAGGAGTGGCAACTTATTCTTCTATTAAAAAAAATTTTAAGTCTTGTTATTCTAGAACAATATGTGTATTACACACCATCTTTGTTAAAAAACTTAATAAGGGAACATCACAAATTATTCATAAATTTGTTTGGAGAAATTTTAAAGTTTAAGGCCCATATTCTTCTCCATTATCCTACAATTATGTCAAACATTGGACCCCTTAAAAATAAGTGGGCAATGCGATTTGAATCAAAACACCAAACATTGAAAAATATTTCAAGATCCACAAAAAATCGTAGAAATTTAATTAAAACAATTTCTATCAAGATGCAAATCAAAACAGCACATTCCTTAATGCAAAGTTATGTTTATAAAGGATTGAAATATGAAAAATTAAATGAAATAACTAAGTTTCACTTGCACAAAAAGTTTGGATTATCTATTAAAAAAGAAATTGGAATAATGTATAAAATCAGATCCTTAAAATCTAATGGAACAATTTTAGAAGATAATTGCGTAATAGAAATAACTTCATGTAATGACGAAATCATTCAATTTGCAATTATAAAAACCATGCTTTGCACAGACTTAGAAGAATTTTATTTTGTGTGCCAATTGGTTGAAACATGTGGTTTCATTCAACATTATCAAGCTTTTAAAGTAAAAGTTTTAGATGCATTTCGTGCATTTAATATTGATGAAATTTCTCTAGAATATACATCAAAGATAACAAAAATTTCTAGTGGTGAGTTGTTTGTGAACTGGAAATTTTTGAATCTTTGAATTTATTTATGAATAGGTACATATAATTTATAAAAAATGCGTTCTAGTTCAAAATATTCATTTTTAATTTAAAAGTATAAATATTCAGAGTTTTTAAAAACTGATAATTCATATAACTTTTATTAAAATTATTCATAACATAAACCGGTCTTTAAACAATTTTCAAAAATTAATTATAAACTCACTTTTAATTATAAATCCTAAAAAAAAATATTTCCTTATAAAAACGTTTTTTTCATACACTCCTTAATGATTTATCTAAGTTTTTAGATTTAATGGTGTCATTGATAACTTGAGATAACTTTCACTAAATTTTTTAATTTTTGAAGTTTTACATTTATAATGTAGATAAAAAGCGGTTTTTATAAGATTTTCATATCCATTTGCTTCTTCCACCAGCTTTGAACTTTAATGCAACACCGCGTTTAAAACCTTTCTACGTTTACATAACACAGCACTAGATGATGAGCTTTCTTGTTCGTTATTTGTAGCTTGTATTAAGCTTATGCGATACAGTTCTGATAGTGCGAAATTGTATGTAAATGTAAATAAAGAGAGGTTTTTAAACGTTTTTCAAAAATTAATTATCTTTTCAATTATAAATCCTGAAAAATATTTCCTTAAAACCGATTTTTAAACAATTTTCAAAAATTAATTATAAACTCTTTTTATAAAAATAAATTATGAATCCTAAAAAAATATTTCCTTTAAAAAACGTTTTTTTTTATACACTGCTATATGATTTATCAAAGTTTTAAGATTTTATTTTGTCATTGATAACTTGAGATAACTTTAAGTAATTTTTTTATTTTTGAATTTGTTTCATTATATAAATGTAGATAAAAGCGGTTTTTATAAGTTTTTCCAAAATTAAATGTCATTTTTAAATATAGTTGCTATAAAATTTACAAAACAATTAATTAAAAATTAACTACGTATATATATGTATATATATCAGTTTTAAAGAACTTTGAGTGTTAATCACTTTTATAAAGTGAAGTTATGAAGTTTACCCCTTTCCAATGAATATGCATGGGGAGGTTCTCAACGTCATCAATGTTGGTCTTTTCGAATCACAATGAAAAAGTATACCTTTGTATCTCCCTTATTTAACTTTATTTTGTCAGCAAAGCAAATAATTATTTTTCGAAAAAAAAAAAAAAACAAAACAAAAGCTTAATGTACGATATCATCAAATAGCATGATATTTTGGCAGAAATTCTGTTGAAGCAAAAGTTTGGAATTTTTCTCAAAAATTAATTACATATCTTTTTTAATTATAAATCCTAAAAAATAATTGTTTCAAAAATCGGTTTTTAAACGTTTTTCAAAAATTAATTATCTTTTTTAATAATAAACAAAAAAATATTTCCTTAAAAAAACCTATCTATCTATCCTTTCATCCAAGTTTTTAAAGGCCAAAAGTTGTCATTGATAGCTCGAGATTACTTTCAGTAAATTTCTTCATTTTTGAATTTTTACATTTACATAAATGTAGATAACAAGCGGTTTTTATACGTTTTTCATATCCAAATGCTTCTTCCGCTAGCTTTGGACTTTTATACAACAAACCGCATTCAAAACTTTTCTACATAACACAATACTAGATGAGATGATGAGCTTTCTTGTTCGTTGCTTGTAGCATTTAGCATGTATTATTATGCTTATGCGATAAAGGTCTGATAGTGGGAAAAATGTATGCAAAAATAGATAAAAAGCGGTTTTGAACGTTTTCCAAAAACAAATTATCTTTTTAAATTATAAATCCTAAAAAATATTTCCTTAAAAAAACAGTTTTTAGACTCAATGTTGTCATTGAATACTTGAGATAACTTTCAGTAAATTTTTTTCATTTTTTATAAATGAAGATAAAAAGCGGTTTTCAAACGTTTTTCAAAAATGAACTATTTTTTTAATTATAAATCCTAAAATATATTGCCTTAAAAAAATCGGTTCTTAATCAATAAAATTTATTCAAGCTTGCCTCAAAAAGCAAAAGTTTGGAGTTTTTTCAAATATTAATTATCTCTTTTAGTTATAAATCCTACAAAATATTTTCTTCGAAAAATCGGTTTTTAAACGTTTTTCAAAAATTAATTATCTTTTTTATTAATAAATTTAAAAAAATATTTCCTTAAAAAAACGTGTTTTTTTAAATACATTTCTATCCATTCATATACGTTTTTAAAGGCCTAAAGTTGACATTGATAGCTCGAGATTACTTTCAGTAAATTTCTTCATTTTTGAATTTTTAAATTTACATAAATGTAGATAAAAAGCGGTTTTTATACATTTTTCATATCCAAATGCTTGTATTCACTAGCTTTGGACTTGAATACAACATACAGCGTTTAAACCCTTTCTACTTTTACATAACACAGCACTAAATGATGAGCTTTCTTGATCGTTAATTGTATGTAGCTTATGCGACACAGTTCTGATAGTGCAAAAAAATTATGTAAATGTAGATAAAAAGCGGTTTTCATTTCGTTTTTCAAAAACAAATTATCTTTTTTTAATTATAAATCGTAAATCTTTCCTTCAAAAAATCGGTTTTTAAACGTTTTTCAAAAATTATAAACGCTTTTTTAATTATAAATCCTAAAGAATATTTCCTTAAAAAAATGTTTTTTTTTTTAATACACTTCTATGTGATTTAACTATCTTTTTAGACTTAATGTTGTCATTGATAACTTGAGACAGTTTACTAAATTTTTTCTTTTTTTAATTTTTACATTTATATAAATGTATATAAAAAGCGGTTTTTATACGTTTTTCATTTCAAAATGCTTATTTCCAATAGTTTTGGACTTTAATACAACACCGCGTTTAAACCCTTTCTACGTTTACATAACACTAGATGATGAGCTTTCTTGTTCGTTACTTGTAGCTTGTATTGAGCTTATGCGACACAATTCTGATAGTGGAAAAATAGTATGTAAATGTAGATAAAAAGCGGGTTTTAAACGTTTTTCAAAACTTAATTATCTTGTTTTTAAATATATCAAAATTAAATTACTAACTCTTTTTTAATTATAAATCCTTAAAAAATATTTGCTTAAAAAAATTTTTTTTTCATACACTTCTATATGATTTATCTTAGTTTTTAGACTTAATGTTGTCATTGATAACTTGAGATAACTTTCAGTAAATTTTTTCGTTTTTGAATTTTTACGTTTGTATAAAATGAATATGGATAAAAACCGTTTTTATACGTTTTTCATTTCAAAATGCTTGTATTCACTAGCTTTGGACTTGAATACAACATATACCGCGTTTAAACCTTTCCTAAATAAACATAACACAGCGATGATGAACTATCTCGCTCGTTACTTGTATTAAGCTTATGCGACACATAAAAACGTTTTAAACGTATTTCAAAAATGAATTATCAACTCTTTTTTAGTTATAAATCAACTCTTTCTAAAACAAGGTAGAATAAGTGAGGCATTTAAGAATATTGCTTCGTATTAGATGAAGATTTTTGTTATTTCTCTCAAAATTACAGCACTTTCAGTTTGTTGATTTGAGCATAAAAATAATTTTGAAATCTTTTTTCTGCAAAAAACACCAAAGTACATACTAAAATTGATAAATTGAGATTACTTTCAGTATATTTCTTCAAATGTATATTTCTACATTTACATTACACACTACTGTCCTTTTTAGTAGCTTTTAGGAATGTTTTTTTTCCATTAGGCAAAATGTGTAGTTCTGGAGAGGGAGTATGGTCTTAAAAATTCAATAGATAATGAGCCATTTCACTCGTAAAAAGTAGCATGTATTAAGCTTTTATGACAAAGTTCTGATTTAAAAAAAAAATATGTTAATATAAGTGATTTCTTATGATTTTCGATTCCAACAGTGGTGCTTAAGCTTATATGACATAGACAAGATTTTAAATATTATCTGCATGATGTAGAGATTTTCGACGTTTTCAATGTTAGCCTTTTAAAACCTCAATGTTGCAAATGACGCTGCCGGTCGTCAATTTTTTTTAAAGTAAAATTAAAATTAATCAATTAATTAATTAATTAATTGAAAGGACAAACTTAAAGTTGTGCAAAATATTCCTATTGATATTTAAGAAAATATTAAGAAATAAATTATGTATGTATATATCCAGAAATGTAAAATCTTAATTATTTTGCTGTCCTTTTGTATGATTTTATTATATGTTATGCTATGAAAGTTAATAATTCATTTCAGATGTTGGTTTTTAAATGTTTCTATTATAAAAATATATTTTTTTTATTAAAAAAAAGTAAATTATTATTATAAAAGATTTTGACAAACTATATACATGGAGAACCATTATAATCTAAGTTTCGAAAAAAAAATTCTGTATATTCAAACAAATATTAAATGTTAACTTTTTAATATTCTTTCCAAAAATTAGTTTAAGTACTAAAGTTATATTTATAAATACATGGACAAATGTAAATGTAATCGAAATAGTTTTTTACTAAGCTACTTTGCTTGAAACAAAGGAACATTTTTTATTTCAGCATATAAACACATTTGAGCGCATTGTTTTGAAGATCCCACTGTTATGATAAGGTATCTTATTGAACGCTTACTTTATTTAGTCAGTTCTTGTAAATGAAAAAAAAAATTTCAGCAATGAATTTTTCCTATAGTTCTATGTAAAATATTATACATCGTATAGATGTTATAAATAAAATAGCTTCGGACAAACAGATATTATGAGTTACTATAAGTAGTCCAGTCAATATAAAGCATTTGACTTGAAAAAAATCGCCGGAAGCTGCATTTTGGTATATAGCCATCTCATGGTGTTGTTAAGAAATTTTAAAAATCCCCATCGATTTGAGTGGTGCTACCAAATTTACGGGGTGTTGAAGGCCCCCAAATGGTTTCTAAGGAATAACTCCCAAATGGTAAGTTGTACAAAAAAAATTTCGAAAGCTATTTATAGCTTTTAAAATTTCCTACAAAAAACATTAACATACTTTTTTTCATAAAACAACCGTTTTCGAAATAAGAGTTTAAAAATCATTTATTCAAAAACTAAGCACTAAAATAACTTCATTTAAAAACATAATTAAAGAATGAATAACTGGCTTGAGAAAAAGGCTATAACATCATATTTTAAGTTTTGCCGTTGTGTTTTAATATTCATTTTCTATTTTCAATATTTTTTTTTAATTTGCCCCTCCCACCTAAAAAGGTGGACAAATAGAGTGGTCCAATATCTTAAAATCATGTTCACATAATGTACCAACAATAAAAAAACTGATGCTTTTAAGACAAAATGCACAATTTTTTGACTAAGCCGTTCCACTATATAGAAAAGTAAAACCCTTAACTCTTTCGATTTGTTTATTTCGAAAACGGTAATTTTTATGAAAAAAAGTACGTTAATTTTTTTTTAGGAAATTTTCTAAGCTACAAATTAGTTTTTAGAATTTGTTTTGTACAACTTACCATTTGGGAGTTATTCCTGAAAAACCATTTTGGGGGCTTTCAACCCCCCCTCAAATTGTTAGCGGCGCTCATATCGATGGGGACTTTTGACAGATTCTTAAGAACCCCATGATGAGGCTTTATACCCAAGTCCAGCTTTCCGGCGATTATTTCCTAAATTCGGCTGTTTTTATGGCTTTATTGGCTGGGCTATAAAACAACTATAGAGTATAGAGTAATGGATTAATAAGATGCTTTATCAAAGACGATAAAAGACATTATTATTGAAGTGCACCTTCTTTAGAGTTTGTGTTAATAGAAATAAGTTTTCTGTCAAAAGATAAATCTGCTACAGAGCAAGAACTATAACTTTCATGACATAAGGGGATCACTACAATGATCATTTAGTTAAACTATGAGTCTCATCTATAAAATCGTTTGTGGTAAACGATATTGCCATTGAAGTGGACCTTCTTTAGAGTTTGTGATGATTGAAGTAAGTATTTCTGTCAAATGCTAAATCTGCTACAGAGCAAGAACTATAACTTTCATGACAAAAGGGAATCACTATAATGATCATTTAGTTAAACAATGAATCTCATCTATAAAATCGTTTGTGGTAAACGATATTGCCATTGAAGTGGAGCTTCTTTAGAGTTTGTGATGATTGAAGTAAGTATTTCTGTCAAATACTAAACCTGCTTCAGAGCAAGAACTATAACTTTCATGACAAAAGGGGATCACTACAATGATCATTTAGTTAAACTATGAGTCTCATCTATAAAATCGTTTGTGGTAAACGATATTGCCATTGAAGTGGACCTTCTTTAGAGTTTGTGATGATTGAAGTAAGTATTTCTGTCAAATGCTAAATCTGCTACAGAGCAAGAACTATAACTTTCATGACAAAAGGGAATCACTATAATGATCATTTAGTTAAACAATGAATCTCATCTATAAAATCGTTTGTGGTAAACGATATTGCCATTGAAGTGGAGCTTCTTTAGAGTTTGTGATGATTGAAGTAAGTATTTCTGTCAAATACTAAACCTGCTTCAGAGCAAGAACTATAACTTTCATGACAAAAGGGGATCACTACAATGATCATTTAGTTAAACTATGAGTCTCATCTATAAAATCGTTTGTGGTAAACGATATTGCCATTGAAGTGGAGCTTCTTTAGAGTTTGTGATGATTGAAGTAAGTATTTCTGTCTAATGCTAAATCTGCTACAGAGCAAGAACTATAACTTTCATGACAAAAGGGGATCACTACAATGATCATTTAGTTAAACTATGAATCTCATCTACAAAATCGTTTGTGGTAAACGATATTGCCATTGAAGTGGACCTTCTTTAGAGTTTGTGATGATTGAAGTAAGTATTTCTGTCAAATGCTAAATCTGCTACAGAGCAAGAACTATAACTTTCATGACAAAAGGGGATCACTACAATGATCATTTAGTTAAACTATGAATCTCATCTATAAAATCGTTTGTGGTAAACGATATTGCCATTGAAGTGGACCTTCTTTAGAGTTTGTGATGATTGAAGTAAGTATTTCTGTCAAATGCTAAATCTGCTACAGAGCAAGAACTATAACTTTCATGACAAAAGGGGATCACTACAATGATCATTTAGTTAAACTATGAGTCTCATCTATAAAATCGTTTGTGGTAAACGATATTGCCATTGAAGTGGAGCTTCTTTAGAGTTTGTGATGATTGAAGTAAGTATTTCTGTCAAATACTAAACCTGCTTCAGAGCAAGAACTATAACTTTCATGACAAAAGGGGATCACTACAATGATCATTTAGTTAAACTATGAGTCTCATCTATAAAATCGTTTGTGGTAAACGATATTGCCATTGAAGTGGACCTTCTTTAGAGTTTGTGATGATTGAAGTAAGTATTTCTGTCAAATGCTAAATCTGCTACAGAGCAAGAACTATAACTTTCATGACAAAAGGGAATCACTATAATGATCATTTAGTTAAACAATGAATCTCATCTATAAAATCGTTTGTGGTAAACGATATTGCCATTGAAGTGGAGCTTCTTTAGAGTTTGTGATGATTGAAGTAAGTATTTCTGTCAAATACTAAACCTGCTTCAGAGCAAGAACTATAACTTTCATGACAAAAGGGGATCACTACAATGATCATTTAGTTAAACTATGAGTCTCATCTATAAAATCGTTTGTGGTAAACGATATTGCCATTGAAGTGGACCTTCTTTAGAGTTTGTGATGATTGAAGTAAGTATTTCTGTCAAATGCTAAATCTGCTACAGAGCAAGAACTATAACTTTCATGACAAAAGGGAATCACTATAATGATCATTTAGTTAAACAATGAATCTCATCTATAAAATCGTTTGTGGTAAACGATATTGCCATTGAAGTGGAGCTTCTTTAGAGTTTGTGATGATTGAAGTAAGTATTTCTGTCAAATACTAAACCTGCTTCAGAGCAAGAACTATAACTTTCATGACAAAAGGGGATCACTACAATGATCATTTAGTTAAACTATGAGTCTCATCTATAAAATCGTTTTTGGTAAACGATATTGCCATTGAAGTGGACCTTCTTTAGAGTTTGTGATGATTGAAGTAAGTATTTCTGTCAAATGCTAAATCTGCTACAGAGCAAGAACTATAACTTTCATGACAAAAGGGGATCACTACAATGATCATTTAGTTAAACTATGAGTCTCATCTATAAAATCGTTTGTGGTAAACGATATTGCCATTGAAGTGGAGCTTCTTTAGAGTTTGTGATGATTGAAGTAAGTATTTCTGTCTAATGCTAAATCTGCTACAGAGCAAGAACTATAACTTTCATGACAAAAGGGGATCACTACAATGATCATTTAGTTAAACTATGAATCTCATCTACAAAATCGTTTGTGGTAAACGATATTGCCATTGAAGTGGACCTTCTTTAGAGTTTGTGATGATTGAAGTAAGTATTTCTGTCAAATGCTAAATCTGCTACAGAGCAAGAACTATAACTTTCATGACAAAAGGGGATCACTACAATGATCATTTAGTTAAACTATGAATCTCATCTATAAAATCGTTTGTGGTAAACGATATTGCCATTGAAGTGGACCTTCTTTAGAGTTTGTGATGATTGAAGTAAGTATTTCTGTCAAATGCTAAATCTGCTACAGAGCAAGAACTATAACTTTCATGACAAAAGGGGATCACTACAATGATCATTTAGTTAAACTATGAGTCTCATCTATAAAATCGTTTGTGGTAAACGATATTGCCATTGAAGTGGAGCTTCTTTAGAGTTTGTGATGATTGAAGTAAGTATTTCTGTCAAATACTAAACCTGCTTCAGAGCAAGAACTATAACTTTCATGACAAAAAGGGGACCACTACAATGATCATTTAGTTAAACTATGAATCCCATGTATAAAATCGTTTGTGGTAAACGATATTGCCATTGAAGTAGACTTTCTTTAGAGATTCTGTTGAGGGAAGTTAAATAATAAGTCTGCTTTTGAGCAGGAATTTTAATTCGCATAAGCGCTTTATTTAGGGTGATAAACGATATTACCATTGGAGTTGATCTTCTTTAGAGTTTGTCACAAACGCTTTTATTGTTTTCCTGAATAAACTTTAGAGTTAGTGTTAACTGAGGTATGCACTTCTCTTTAAAAGTGTTTCTTTTTCAGACAAACAGTATCTTTTTTTGCGGCAAACGAGATTCACTATAGCTTTTATTATGTTAATCTTTGGGTCGTATCAACAAAATTGTTTGGAATAAACCCTTATGTATTACATAAGGCGCTTGCTTTAAACGATTTTGTAGCTACGGTTTAAGGTTTAACACATGTGCATTAGGCAATATTGGAACTTGTGGGTATCAAAATTAGATTTTATACGGATGTAGAATAGTGTGTGTTGTAAAATACATTTCTTTTTAAAATCATCTTTAATGTAACTTGCTTCTAAGATATAAGACAGCTACCACAGAAGCTCGAAATTAGTTTACAGCAAGCTATTTTCGAGTTTGGTCCCTTTTTCCGCTTGTGGCTATGGTTTTTCGCATTGTGAGAATGGATTTTTTTTTTGGGTGTACGGTAGATTTGATTCTGACACAAAACATAAGGGTTGGAAGCAATGAGTGGTGGGCTGACGACGACCGACGACGCACGACGACTGACTATAAACTGATGTTGATATGGTGACTGACTTTGGCAGGGGTAAAAGCTGTTGCACATATTCCATATATCTACAATTCCACTTGTTTGACAGTTTAAAATGAGCACAATTTACTCCCCCCTCTCCACCTCGCATATAGTCATCATATATACTTCCGTTTGCCGCACCCGGAACGTACATACATACATACATATAGAGCAAGCATTCAATTATAAATCGCTCAATTAAATCGAACAAAAAGTGTGCAAATTAAATCGATTAAACATTAATCATGAATGATGATAATCAACGTTGAAGTATGAGGGGTGCATTTTTAACAACAAAAAAAAAGAAAAAGGATGAGGAAGAAGGAGAAGGTGGGAATGGTTGATAAAGAGACATAAACGAAATAAATATTTCCAAATTTGATTTCACCATTTTCACAATTTTAATAATTTTCATGATTTTCACTTGCAGCTGTGGCAACTGGGGCAACACGGTGGACTTATATATATCGTAACGTATCGTAGGTTTATGAAAATTGTGGGTTGGTATATTGGTTTTGAAGGGTGATGATGGGATGTGCAAGGAGGGATGATGATTCTCTTTAACTTTTCCATCACCTGGTGATGGAATAAATTCGAAATTAATAAGGATTTCATAAACGCAAAGAACTCATTTGCGGAGAAGGTCAGTGTGGTATGTGGTAAGGGTGACCAGATGTGTTGAAATTAAATGTGTCAGGTACTTATTTATTTAAAAAAAAATTAATATCTATAACAATTCACTTTGGTAAATACATATTTTTTACAAATTAATATAATTATTCACTTTGGTGATGGGTTAGATTATTGTTTTCGTATTATTCTTGAACTTGTTACAACAAAACAATCATAAAGCATATGAAAAAGTGAACGGTGAGAATCACATTTATCACATATTTTAAACAACTCTATTTATTTAAAAGAAGAAGTCAAAACTGAAGATAAAATGCATGACTGCGGGTCGTATGAACTTGCTCTTATATGTGCAATCACATTACACTGTGGTTTTAAAGTCTGAATTGTTTCGATCATGTGATTTTAAAAGAAATAAATTAGCTATGGGAGGTTATATTTTATACCACCTGCAAAAAACATAGTTAAGTTTAAGATAGTATTATTTGAGTACCTACATAAATATGAACAATATAGCACCGTGCTAAAACAATGTCATAACTTTTTTTTAAAGCCAGTTATTCATCCTTTATTTATGTTTAAATTACGTTACTTTAGTGCTAAGTTTTTGAATAAATGATTCTTAAACTCTTAATTTTTCGAATAAAATTCGAATTAAATTTAACACCTGGTTACCAAATTTAATAAAAATCGATGAAGTTGTTCTCGAATTATTCAGATTTCAAAAAAAATTGAAAATCTTTTAAAAAACAAAAAAAAAAATTTTTTAATTTTGTTAAACAATTCTTTTAAAATTTTAAAATTAAAAAAAAAAGTTGAACAAAATCAGTTAAACCGTTTATGGGAAAGTAGAAAATCAAAATAATGTTTCTATGGGTGGTACCATTTGTAACCATTTTCCGAAAAAAAATTATTTCAAATATGGTAGTCTGAACTGCGAAAAAATTTGCAGAAAGGATGCCCAAAAAAAGCTATGATACCAAGTTTTAACAAAATCCACTTTTTTCGACTTCGCTATCATCGTAACGTCAAACTTGATCAATTTTTGTACGAATCCATATCTTGCCTATACGTCATATATCGTTAATAAGAATAGGGTCACCGTATTTATGGTGTTGATTTTCAATAATGAATGCGCATATTAATGAAATAAACAGGCGTTGAATTCGTTATTATATCATCATTCTCAAATTGAAAATTTTATAGAAGTATATGGCTCATCGGTTATGATAAATCAAGATATATTGGATGAGTTTTAAGGATTTAACAGCAACATTGAAAGATTCAAAGCTTACAAAATTAAATATTTTAAAGCTGAAAATCTCGTTGGATTATTTTAAATCAGTAAATTAATGATAAGGTGACTTAGATAAATTTTTTTTCTAATTTTTTAATCTCATTATTGGTTCCTACATTTTATAAAAGTAGGAAAATACAACTTTTTTCGTATCTAATATATTCAATTGACCTCCAAAAAAATATAGGACTATCTACATGAAGCCCAGAAAAATTAAGTTTTAAATAAACTTTGATGGGAATTAAATTAAAATGTCTTCAAAATTCTTTTAGGTGAATATCTGGACAATGGAGACTTTGAAAAAAAAGAATAATATTTTAAACATTTATAGCTTCTGAAGATTAAAAAAAAAAACTATTACAAGACTTTTCTTTCTACGAGTCACGGTTTTGAGCTATGAATCTAAATACATAATTCGATTCAGAAAGTTGAGGCATATTTTAAGCTGCAATACAAAATAAAAAAAAAAACAATCAATTTTATGTAAGTATCTCGATATTCCAATATCTAAGGACTCTTGCACTAAGACAATTGTCATTTAAATGAACTTTCAGTGCTTACAACTATAGGTCGATCCGATATTCCATTAAAATTTACACAAAAAAAAAACCTACAAACTTTTCGATAAAACTGTGCCAAAAGTAATTTTATTGCAACAACCATAAATATTTCATCGGGAGTTGTTACCGCGCCGCGTCGCCGTTATATACGCAAAATTCAACCCTACTATATTTAGTTCATGATGTACATTTAGGCACAGGAACTGCACTCTAAAAGGAATTCTCATGCAATGCAGTGATGAGCCACAATGGCAGAGGGAGGGGGTGGGGCTATAATTTTTAAGAAGAAGGTCTATATATATAGATATAGTGAAAATCCTCACGCTCCAAAAATAATATCCTTTTATTTTTGCCTTCCATTTCCTGCCGTTGAAGTGGCAAGCCAAACGAAATGCTGCAAATTTCCCCCCTCCCGCCGCCTTTACGTTCCAGTTTCCGAAACAAATCCTATGCCCACTCCAATTTAGAGGTGGCCATCAAAATATCATGAAAGATGCTGGTTCGTTTTTCCTTTCGCTTGCGATTCGCCTGGAAATATATTGCTTTCGTGATCGCATTTAGATTTAAACTCGACTAAAGGGAGGAAGTTGCGGATGAGAGAAGTAAAGCAGCATCTCGTTCGGTGCATTCTTATTTCTTACCCTTAGAGATGGAGAGACTTGAAAAGCAGTAATCAGATGAATGGTTCGACGATGACGACGACGACGGTAGAAGGGCAGCTGAAAGCAGTAGTGCGGTAGGGTTTAGGGAGTTGAAAGACAAGATAGCCTCTCCTGAGTACTGCACCATCAGTACAGTTTATAAGGTAGCAACAAAAACGCGACGGAGACATGTGCCCCCCAAACCAATAGATGCAGATAAAAATGGAAGCAGAACGGCTTAAGAGATTAAAGAAAACACACGAGAAGTATAAATCTCTGCAGTGTGTCGGTGTGAGTGTGCCTGCCCATGATGATGGTATACTAACAGTTACACAGTTGCATCCCATGATGCCTGAGCTGAGTGTGTCTGTGAAAGCTTGCCCTCCTCCTGATGGCATTGAATAAGATGTACGTCCTGTTACATTACGTTTATCTTCTACTTATTCACTCGGTACATCCGCGAGTTGGCCTCTTCCTCATTTTGGTCTTAGTCTTGGTCTTGGTGTTGGGGCCCCCAGAGATGGACTGGGGTAGTATATACCTATATAAGTAAAGCATTCAATTCATTTTGTAACGTTATTCTTTTCTTCTTGTGCACTTTTGCTGTTTCTTCTTATTTTCGAATGCTGATGCTGAGAGTCCTCCATTTTGCAACAAGCATCAGAAGCAAATCTTGAATTCCTCCCTCCTTCTTAGTCTTAAAGCTCCTCAGATCGACTTGCCGATTTGCGTGTTTCTAAGTTATCTCGCTGAAGAGATTACTCTTGAGGATTTTTTTTTTTGTTTATGTAATTTTTTTTTCTTCTCCTAAGTTGGAATGTTTTTAAAATAATTTATTTAGTTGTTGGAAAAATGAAAAATCTTTTTTGATGAGCAAATTCAAGCTGGATATTTATTTGCAAATAATATGAGAATAGTTATATAAAGAAGCCAGACTAATGTAAAAGAAATCAAAATTGTTGATATCATCAGTCAGCCAACATAAATATTTTTCATGGGGGGTTTTATGCTATACTTTCATTTAATTTCTGTTTCTTAAAGTTGTGATTAACTGAAAAAAAAATGTTTTTTGATTCTTTGATCGTATAAGACAGGACTTTAAATAGTGTATTCATCCTTTATCCATTAAAAAAAAAAAAAAAAACATCAATTAAGACCGTGTGTCAATTGCTACTCTAAAATGTTGATATACAATTTGATTCCTTACCTTATTAATTTTGGACAATTTACTTCTATATCTACCTAAAATTGCCTATATGGACAAAATCGAACACACTTTTAACTCAATTTACACTGACTATATCCGAAATTCACAAGCGTATATATGTACATGTGTTAATTATAAGGCGTGCGCCATCTGCTGGTCCCCAGCAAACATTTTCATTCAGAACTGTATCATAAATGATTGAAATAAGTGAACAAAACCTTCGAATCTGAATTCATATCTAAATCGATTTGGGTCCAAACTCCTGGGTAACGAAACACATATATGAATCTTTTAAATGATTCATAAATGATGAATAAATACGAATAAAAGTGAATCCACCCAAATTACTTGTTTGAGGAATTACTTGTGTACGTTCACTTTTATTCACCTACAATGAATGAGAATCGAATCTCAATCATTTTTATCCTGCAAGAAATTCTGCACAAACCCCCTCTTCCCTTCATAACGTAAAAATGATAGGCTTTTGAAACATTTTCATATTTCATTCACTGAAAATGAACATTTATCGGATGATATTCTTCATTTTTGCTGAATGTTAAGTGAACATTCACCTAAATGTTTGCTGGGTCCTGTCTATTCTCAATGAAAAAAAAGTAACAGACATACAATAATTATTATTACTATTATTTTCGAGTTGGAAATTAATGCTTTGCGTTTTTTTTGGAGGCTACAGCTGTGCTTTGAATATATATATTTTTTTTATTAAAATCTTATTTATCTTCAAATGCTAAGAAACGTGTTCCACTTCCTTGGCAAGTGCCCAATATTAATGGAAACCCGGAGGAGCGTTTTTGGTAAAAGTACCCTCAGCGAAGACGAGATGGCTGGTGTTCTTAACGGAGCTGACTGGAATGCTCTATTCGACTTTGTGAAGGTTGCACTCAGCTAAAGAAAATAAATAATAATAATAACTTTTTTAAGGAAAAACAAAAAATAGCTATTGCCACTTCTTATATACGTAAACTTTTAAATTTTAAACTGGCAGACGACTTAGGCCATGCTTTAAAAAATATAAAACACTAAAGTTTGTAAAATTCAAAGAATAAAATAAAGTAATAAAATAAAAAACAATAATGCTAAGAACCTCAATATAATTCGGTAAATTTTTAATTAATTAATAAATAATTTATTTAAATTCGAAATTTTAAATTAATATTACGAAACTCAAATAGAAATAGAGAACATATGATGAGACGATTTTTCTGCAATTGTGAAATTATATATGTATAATCTTTGAGAACCAGAATTTTTAAAATGCTAATTATCGTTATATCAGAGATTTAAGGTTGCGGCTACCGATAACAAGTGCTTCTTTTAAATCACTCTAAAATTTGTCCTTCTGTATTTTGATTATGTTATTAAGCTAATTTTGCCATAATTCCACAAAAGGGCTCACAAAAAGTCTGCCTCTTTATTCCTTCGGACACTATAATATGGTTCGGTATAAGTAATGAATTTGATGTATGGGATCATTTGCTATACATAATTTGAAATCATTAATAGGGAACTTATTTTTTAAGGATAGAAAATGTCCAAACAAAATTTACTTGATTTTATTGTAAATGTGTTTTTTTTATCAAAATCACATTTCAACGCATATTTTGTTGGTGGAAATATGAGTTCTGTTAAATTTAAGTTCAAATACATTTTTATTCTAGTACTTCTCTGCTTAATTGTAACAGACTTTCATTCTTAAAATGTCATCCTTTTAAAAATTTTACATATATTGTAATTTCTTTCAAAAAATTAAATTTCTTTAAAAAAAATTAATACAATTTTTCTCTTTATTAAATTTATGGGCCAAAGTTAGAGTCAGTCAAAGAAAAAAAGTAAAAAATCATGAAAACCGTTTTTAGTCGAAAATGGAGCGAAAACGTGAAAATTGCATCTTAAGTTTTTAGATTTGAAATGACCTCAGGAACTCATGGTTTTCTTCTGTGGCGCTGATTTCGGGACACCCTGTATAGTGATTTAGCCAAATTTCGATTCATATATATATATATTCAAAAAAAATGCACGAACTTGCTCTTGTATTTAAATAATAAATACTATAATGTACTTACATTAAAAAAAAATTAAAAATAGGGAACTAACAAAAGAATTTTTGCTCAAGTTTTTTGTATTTAAAAATGTTTTTAAATGCAATATTGTTTAAATTATAAAGAAGCATCAGATTGGAAAATTATAAAAATATTATTAAATCCATTAAATACTTGAATATCTTAAAAAGAGGAAATTTTCATAAAAAAACATCAAAACCCTACTTCGCTATGTGAATTTTATGGCAAAAACGTGAAATGCAATTTTCTCACAAACACTTTGGTCGTTACAAATACAAAGCTAATAAAAATCATTAAAGCCGTTTTCGATAAAAAATTGAAAAAAATTAAAATCTTTGTATGGTAAAAATTCCAGTTCCAGATAAGATAAAACAAAAATTCGAATTAATAATGCAATCATACTCTGTACTGCAAATTTGAAGCAAATCGGTTCATTCGTTTAGACTCTTTATCCTCAAATTACAGTGGATGCACAAACGCAGACGAACGGTATGAGGGAATACACTTTTTAGAACTTCTTGCATCATCGTAGTCACTATAAACAAATAAAAAAACCGTCGTCTTTTAATATTTTTATATTTTGAATTAATTGTTAATGATTTTTTATATCAACAAAAATTAAATTATATATTGTTTGAATTTATATTGATAATGAATATAATAAAATAAATCGAAAGTAGTAAAAATGTGAAGCATTTTGCCCAAATTTTTCATTTTTTTTTTGGACCAAAAAAAACGGTACCTGCCTTATATTTTTTTAAGAAAATAATGAAAATCTTATTTTTCTTAAAAATGTGTCCAAAACTTTTTCAAAAAAAATAAATTATTAGAGGCTACCATTTTGTAAAAAAATCATTTTTTAATGAAGAATGTTTCAAAAAGTTTTAAAAGAATTGTATAGATTCCAAAATTATAATTTTTTTTTTTGATTTAAAAAAAAAAGTAAAAAAAATTTATTTTTTGGGACTTAATAATTCAAAAACGACTTGATCGATTTTTATTAAACTAAGCACCTATCAGTTTTTTAATATTATCTTGCAGATTTTAAATAAAAATTATTCTCATAACCAAAAATAACGGTAGCTCCCATACAAGTGTAAACCAGTAAGGAAAATCTCATTTTTCACAAAAAAGACTTCTTCGATTTTAGTTAAAATTTGGATGCGTCCTCAAATCATTACGAACTATCATATTAATGGAAAAAAAAAGTTGTATCTATCGTTTAAAAATGGTACCTCTCATAGAATCATTTTTTTTTTGTTTTCGACTATCTCATTATGTGTTTACTCGATTTTAATGAATTTTTTTTACACATATTTACGTTTGAATATTGAAAAAAACAAATTTTGGATTTAAAAAAAATGTAAATGTGTATTTTATTTAGAAAACTTCGGCCAAAAATAATTAAGCAAGCTCTTCCAAAAAATTTCAGCTTTTTGACATTAAAAATGAAAAATTGCGTTTAGATTTATATAAGTTGGCTGAGATTTCAGAAATCTTGAACTGCAGCAAAGTTGATACTACAAGAAGTCGTATGTCAAAAAATTTAGGGTTTGGAGTTTTATTTTGTTTGATATATGTATGCGTAGATAAGTACTATGTAATAAAATTAAATTTTTATTTGCACCTTAAGTGACTTTGCCAATTTTAATTTAATATATTAAACTAAAACAAACAAATTGTAAAATATATTAAATATGATTTGGATGCATTTCGACGATAGTCATCCTCAGCGAGCACGTTCGTATTAAGTCTCCCATGAGTGCAGGTCAGTAAGATGTTAGCATGATGCCTATTTGAACTGAAATTACAACAAAAATTGAAACGTTATTTAATAATTTCGTCGATTGCTTTGAACAGTGGGGATCGTATTGGTGCTTCCAACGTGTTCATTGTAACATTTCTGTTGATATACATGTATATTTCGTAGGCATCAAGTTTGTACGCATCGTTGACTTGTTTTTGCAATTTTATATTGTCGATACTCCAATGTGTGCGACAGGGATGGAAAATTCGGTACAATTGTATTGAATTCAATACAATTGAGTTTGGTCAAGTACAATTTGCCTTATTTCAGTACAATTTTACAAAACCTGTTCTCTTTAAATTTGCAAATTTTCTGAATCTTTAATTGTTGAATTCCTTTTAACAAAAGAATCGAATTTTTTTCTAAAAAGAATCGAATTTTTTCTGTCGTTGAAAGGAACGCGAAAAGAATCAATTTTTTTTCTGTGTTTGTATGTGTGACACTTGACAGCAGAAATTTTGAAGTAAAACGTCAAAAAAATATTCAATTTGGAAATTATAAGGAAGCTGTTTAGAAATCAACTTACCAGTGTTGAAATTTCACTATAATCAGTCAGTTAATTAACTTAATAAACTTAATAAAACAAAATAACTGAAAGCAACAAAATCGAACTCAATAATTCCATTAACAAAAGTGCAGGAATTTTGTTATGCGAATTTCCCGCAATAGACGATGAATTCCAAGACTTTGTGGAGGACAAATGGAAATATTAATATTTTATTATTTTTTACAAAATCGGTTGGCCTATACATATTTGTCTACATTGCGACTTGAGACTTCCTATGAAATGGAGTTCTCTTTCAAAAAAATATTATTTGCCCATGAACTGTAGAATTACTCACGTTGCAGTTGATTGAATTTCGAGAAAATTATTTCCACTATCTTTTATTTCATTTTTGAAATTCACTTCACCGAGAACGACTTAAAAATAAACTGAAGAAAGTAATTATTTAGGTACCAAATGGAACTAAACTTATTATTGTTTGTGATTTATTTGTTATTATTAATTGAAAAACAACGCACGAATATTTAATATAAAATTCACTGAAAATTCCTTGCACAAGCCGTTCTTTCCGTTCCCCATTCGTCCGCAACTGTCGAAGGAATTTTTTCATAATGCAAGTTCAAACGTGTTTTGCCTTAATAGCAACAAAAAACTTGTAAAAGAATTCATCGTGCTATGATTTTGATATAATTGGAAACGTTTTTACAAATAACGTGCAAAATGATGGAATTTTGACAGAAGAACTTTTAGACTGAAAAATAATTATATAAATAATTTTCACTTCTGTCAAAGTGCTTGCATTTTGTACGTTTTTCAAATTTGTTGTATTATAAAGTAGTTATTTATTTATATTTGATGTTTTTAGTTTATTTATGTGCATATATACATATGTATGTATATTTATGAATTGTTTTTGTTTATGTTTTAAAGAATATAATATTTTCGTTACATATAAAATATTTTTTCATTCAACAAAAAAAATGTTCAGTACTTCATTTCAGTACAATTTTAAAGAAGTTTTCAGTACATTAAAAAAATGTCATTTTCCATCCCTGGTGTGCGATGGTTTTGTTCGAGAGCGTGCAGTGCGACAGCTGATTTTGTGACTTGTTGTTTTTGTATGCTGGACAAATGTTCTTTTAAACGTACCTCTATACTCCTTTTAGTTTGGCCAATATATTTTTCATCACATTCATTGCAGGATATTTCATATATGCCCGATTTATGCAAACTTTCAGTTTCGTCTTTTAGACTCACAATTAAATTATGTAATTTTTTGTTGTTACTGTGTACAATTTCCAAATTGTGCTTTTTAAAAATATGTTTTAATTTATTTGTAAAAGCGGGTATGAAATTCTCTTTAGTTTTTCCTTTTCAAAAGACAAAGTGGTAATGTTTCTTTTAATAATTTTATTTGAATGCAGCGAGACCAAATTTTCAACCATTTGTTCAGTGTAACCATTTAGTACTGCAGCGTATTTGATGTATTTCAATTCGTCCATGTCCATTTTTGATGTTAAATGGAAATCTGCAGAGTCGATGAACCATGCTATGAAATGCTGTTTTTTTGTGAGCAATTGGGCAATGTGAATCGGAAGGAATGTAGCGTGGTGTGTTTGACGGTTTTCTATAAACAGAGAAATCGATGGTTCCATCATTTTTCCGTGTCAAACGTACATCTAGAAACGGTAAAGATTCGTTTTTCTCTATTTCTATTGTGAAATTAATTGTTGGCCCACTGTGTGTTTAAAAGTGACAACATTTCTCCTTCTTTTCCTTTTTCTACGACTGCTACCACGTCGTCTACGTATCTCCACCATACTGTTGGTAATGTTCCTGCTTCTTTTATTAATTTTTGTAGTTTCAACGACAGTATATATAAATAAGTTTAATAAAGAAAATTCCTTCATGGCAATCTCAGTCAACTGATGAGATCGCGCGCCGGGACGAAACGCCAATTTTTGGACTAAAGGCCGTTAATAAGCTATTTTAAATCAACAATTCAACAAATACAAATAAAATAGTGCTAAGTCTTCTACTTGGTTGATGTATTTTAGAAGTATATAGAATTTGTATTAAAACACCTTTCTTATATAAAAATTTTTTTTTATTAAACACCAAAGCTTCTGAAGTCGAAGTTGTGGCTGAGTTTTGAATGTCTAAAAAAAATACTTGAAAATCCAAAGCACTTTAAAATCTGAACTCTGCAATTTTTATTGCTTATAACTATTGCGAGCATCTTATGTACGCATATCTTACCAACTTATTCTAAAGCATGCGGATGATTATTTTTTGAGAAAAGTGATGACCGTTTTAATTCCTCACAGTTTATGTGTGTCGAATGGCAAAAATTAAGCTTCTGGGTGTTAAAAAAAAATTATGTAAAATCTAAAACATTTTAAAGCTCTTGATTTTTAAATCTTAAAATATTATCTTAAAAAAAATAGCATCCAAGGACAGCAATTCAATTTCAGAAAAAATATATTAGAAGTACATAGTATTAAACCTGTCGTAAATTAAAAAAAAAGAAACACGAAAAACGCTTAACAAATTTCACATCATCACACTTTCATTCGACGACGTAGTCGTTTAAGAATTAACATCCTCGGTCTTTTTCTTAAGGACAAATTCATTTACGACACCATTTTCTTCCACTTGCTGGGTTAATGCGGCCTCGAGCATTCATCGTCAGCAGCCTCACCAGCAAGGAGCACCTTCAGTGTTCAAGACCCGCACTCTCAGTTCTCAGATCAAGATGGTGGTGGATGGTTTATTAGCGGCGTTTAATTACAGTAATAACTTAAGGATGATGATGAGCTCGCTTTCACATTTGCATTTCGTGTATTTTTCTTCGTCTTTTAATCTGTTCTTCTTGTTTCTCTCTTTTTTTTTCTCATGGGGACCCCCCCGCACCACTATGAGAAATCGAGGAGTTTTTTCTTTTCTTTATTTTTTTTTTTCTTTTTCTAGGATATGGATGCCCCACCTTAAGCGTCATAATATGCTTTCATCTCCACCTGGCTGAGCGAGTGTGCCACAGGATATTATCAGTCGAATGGAATGGAATATCAAACCACGCCGCTGACGATAGCGATGTTCGAGTATTCAAAGGACGAAGGATCAACAGAAACGGCTCCCAGCTCCCAACAAGGATATATACAAAATAGCGAAAAAAATAAAATCGGACGAAAGAGTAAGTGTGTTAGCGGCAGGAAACCGAACGGAAGGAAAACGTAAAGCAAACATAAAAACAAAAAAAAACTTAAGGGATTATCCTTTTAATAGTAATGATAATTATTTTTTTTCTGACAGGGATTTCTTATATTCATGGATGCAGCACTGTTGTTGGTTGGTTGGTTCTGGTTTGGTATTTCAGTATTCTCATAGCGAAAGAGCGTTTTATTTTAACTCCAGCTCGCGGTGAAAACGGCCAGCAAGTATAATAATTGAGGTGTAATTTCCGTTGAGAGGATTGGTAAGAGGATCCGGTAGGATTTTCCGAATGGAAATGGCTTAAGAAGTGTGTGTGTGTTTTATTTTTTTTCTTAATTTTTTGCACATTTTCTTGTTGTTTTTTTTAGTACCAAAGCTGGTTTGGTACATATATTTATATGAGTATTTCGACTTTTTTCGTCCTGTTGCTTCTATCGTCATATTATTAAATTTCGCTTTGTTTCCGGTCCTCGGAATCACACCAGTTGCTTTTTTGCTGGTACGGTTCTTGGTTCCATTGATTAATTTTACTTCTTTTATTTTTTTTTTGTTTTTGGTATAGTCCTTGTTAAAGCTGGTGGAATGATGGCGAATGGGCCTTATGAGGCAATATTCAAAAGCAACACGTTCGTGAAGGAAGATTGTGCGGATGAAGGAATGAGGTTAAGTAATGGAATTATGTTATTTTTATATTTTTTGTTTTTTTTTGCCTTAAGGCTCTTTCTGTCATAAACTGTAAGAGGGTTTTGTTAAATCGACCTTAAGGGATGAGATGGGTGGGGTCAGTTAAATTATTATTATGTAGGTTTATGCATATATTTATAGTAAAACTTATAAAAAGCTCGTTAAATATACTTACAATTTATTTAAAGTTGCATCATATAGCTGGGATAAGGTCGTTTTAAAGGGTAAAACAAACTTTCATAATTTGTAAAGCAGATTGCTGGCCATAAGAATTAAATTATTCTTTACTCAAGTTTTTTATCTTCTAATTCATTAAAATAAATTCCAATGAATAACCGAAAATTATTATCTATTTTAAGTTACCCAAAATAGTTTCGAAATCCTTTTAAGTTCAGACAAAAATTTGTCATTTTCAAAAACTTCATCCACAATTTTCATACTTTGAATCTGTGTTTCAGATATGGTCCAACTTTAAAGAGCCTTAAAATTATGGGTTTAATATCAAATTACCGTTTATTGGTCCGATAAGAAAGCACCAAAATACCGGATACCCTGCAATAATTTTAACACCAAAATGTGATTAACTTAATTTTTATATTGTATTTATTAAAAAGAATTATCAAATTTATGGTCCATGTTCTGATTTTCAATACATAAAATTCAAAAGAAATTTAATTTAGCTAAATTGTGCTTTTCAGAGTTTTTCATATAAAGTTTAGGTTCACAAGGAAATGATTTATATTCAAAAATGACCCCAGTGTAGATTCAAACAGTGAAAAATTTTAAATTTTTTTGGAAAAATAATAGAAAGATAATCGATTAAGTCAAAAAGTAATTATTTCTTGCCAAGATTTGAAGTTATTAAGATTTTATATTTTTTAAATTCAATATTTTTGTTGTTTTTAATTCGCACCGACTCATAGGTTTTCTTTACTTCGATTTATTCTGATACTTGTAAGCAGGGTATAGCAATGTTTTTATTATATAAAGCTAGCTGATCTGCCGGTACGGTCGTAGGCCATACGCCATTTTTTATACATTTTAACATATTCCACATTTTAAACTTGTGTGACAAAATATTTGTTCGTATCAAATTCTATAATGTACATAACTGGTTTCTTCAATTTATTTCCTTTTTCAACAAATCGGGGATTTCCCTTTAAAATTCTACTTGTGTGCTTTTGTTGTGAATTTTTTTTTTGAGTTTTTACTATACAACGACTTAAAACCAGACGGAACTAAACTTAGTATTGCCCTCACACGAAAAAATGCTGATTTGGTTTCTAACATTGTCTTTGCTGATAATTTATGATTTAAAAAAAAGATAAGGATAAATGTTACAACCGTCTTTTCCGATGCACCAGTTGTAGCACGCTGAAAGGACGGTTGTAACGCCATATAAAATTCAAGAAGACAAAACAAAAATTGTACTCTATCTTCAAATTTAAGTAAAAACTATAAATGTATCTTACTATTTGAAGAACAAGTTATTGCACTCTTATTCAACCATAATATTAAATGGCGATGTGTTGTTTAACATTATTTCGATTTCATTGGCAAAAATCTTGTTCTAAGCTACATATATATATATACCCTGCTGCTGAGTAAGCGAATGCACAAAGAATTTTATATATATTTTAAGCTTGTAAAATGTTACAACCGTCCATCCTACACTTTTTATATACAAAATCTTTAAAATGAAACAAGAATGCCGATCGAAAATACATTTACTCCATTCGATTCAAGATAAAATGGAGTACGCATCGAATAAATGAATTATTTATTTAAAAAAAAAAATAAATTGGAAAAACATCACAAAAAATTACTTTTCTCTTCGATTTGTAGATTTATTAAACATTGATTGTTGACACATTCGGATATTATGTATGAAATTTGGATTTTTGCATGGGTTTAGAACCTAATTGCTTTAAAAAATGAAAGAATACAATTCTATAGTTTTTTGTAAAATTGACTGTTACAACCGACCCACTTACTTTCGTACTCACTCTCCCCTACTTTACCACCTCTAAAGGAGCACCGCTAATATTATTAGTATATTGAAAATTGATGGTCTTATTTATAAAAGTTGTCTAACTTTGGACAACTGTCCAACTTTGGAAAATGTGTTTAAAAACCTTGTTTGTTGTTGTTTTATAGCTGCCTAACTAAGACACAAGAGTAGATTATCCTAACCGTGAATAATATGATATTTATTTTTATTAAATAAAGCATATTTCCACCAATTTGAAAATAGTTAGACAGTGTCTAAGTAGACAAAAGTTTTATAAATACGACTGTGACTGTTTGTTTTACCAGAAAAAAAAATGAACGAATGTTTTATTGTTTTTTTGACTAGATTTGACTAAATTTTGAAATTTGAACTGGCAACAAACACCATCCAGAACGGGATTGATAAAGTCACATGATTGCCAACACCCTGTATATGTTTGGAATAATTCGAAAGAGCTTAGCTTCTAGTTGTATATTGACCGTGCGATTTTTTTATGTCACGCGATTTAACTCGACAATTTTTCCCGGAATCCAGAGTTCGACCATCGCCAAACAGAGGTATGTAGGTATCAAAAAAACTCAAACAGTCTCTTCCGCACACAGTCTCTTAAATATCTTCAGTCGTATTTATAAAATTTCCTTAGAACACTCCTGGACAGAGTCGTCCAGTTGGACAGTGTCTAAATAGTTGGACATCTCCTTATTTGTAAACGCATTCCAAAAGTTGTCTAAATATGTTCGCATATACTCATTTACATCTCTGGAATCTGTCAATTTCGTGAACATTTGGCTTCGTTCAAAGAACTTTTCATCTAATTTCCAATTTTTTGTTTATTAAACACATAAGCACTTTAGAATAGGTTTGGACAACCGATTGCAGTGTCTAAGTTAGACACTCGATGGAACAAGATTATAAATAAAGTTTTGGAGTTGGACAGCTGCTGTCCAAAGTTAGACATACTTTGGAAAGGGTTTATAAATAAGACTGCTTGAGTTTATATTTCAAAATAACGTCCCTTACTTTGGCAGAAACATTTTGGTGGAATCATTATTTTGATATCTGAATTTGTAACTAATAAAATGTTGATTTCTTTTGATATAAAAGATTCCGCTTAAATAATATGTCATTTCCATATATATAACGGTCAAAATTAAAATGAAATCGAATTTTTGAATTTTTTTTTCTCAGAAATTGCGGAAATGCGTTTTTTAAACTTAACATGCAAATAAAAAACGATCCATAAAAGCTACTAAATTGATTCTGGCGCAACAAATTATCATTTCAAAAGCTACTATTTCTGAGAAATAAAAATTCTAAAATTCAAATTTTCTTTTTAAATTTTGACCGTTACATAGGGGAATGACATCTTATTTTAGCGGAATCTTTTATATCAAAAATACTATGCGAGCTACAAAATCGGGGTTTGCGTGTTTAATTAAATTTAAGGAGACTTCAAATTCTTGCAAAAAAAATACATTTTTTTAGATTTTGAAAGCTCCATTCTGAGTTAACTTGAAACTTGAATATAAAAAAAAAAACTGTAAGAGTTACAAATTTCTACTTAGTGGAAAAAAGCTACAATTTCTGGCAAAAAATTTTTTTAGAAAATCTCATTTTTTAGATTTTATCTTTTTATCTGCCAGCTTCCGATTTATTTCAAATGACCGGAAATGCCAGTAAAAAATGATATATAAAAGCTACAAAATTAATTCTTGCGCAACAAATTAGCATTTAAAAAGCTACACAATTTTTGACACTAAGATAATTATTGTTTTCGTCCGCTAACTTCAGACTTATTTCAGTGGAAATTTGAATATAAAATAAACCACTTGAGCTACAAAATCGAGAGCATTTAAAAAGCTACAAATTTGGGTGTCAATCAAATTTAAAAATAATTCGTATTATTTTAGATTTTGTCCGCTAACTTCAGACTTATTTTAGCGGAAACTTGAATAACTACGAAACTATTCGAGCTACAAATTTTTGGTTTGTGCAACAAATTAGCATTTAATTACCTACAAATTCAGATATCAAAATTTTTTGATTCCACCAAAAAGTGTCCGCCAAAGTAAGTGACCTTTCAAAATAGCAAGTTTCGGAAAAACTTTATAGAATTATTCAACTAAATGAAGACTCGGTTCGAAATTCACTTGTAAAAACAGCTACTGAATCAGAAAGCCGAATATTATATAGTCAGTTGAATTTTAATCTAAGTAAGAATAATTATTTCCAAGATTCTTTATGTCCCGAAGTTATTTCTCTGATCTTCAAAGCAAGGTGCGAAGTATTATGTCTCAACGGTCGTCCTTATAATGGGAGCTTTGACCAGTTCTGCACGCTATGCAACTTAAGAGCCAAAGAAGATTGCTTCCATTTTGTAAGCATATGTCCAATTCTTAGACTTAAGAGATTCGTCTACTTTGGTAAATTCTCTTTCTCAATGCAGGAGACAATACAAATTTTGGATGGACCCAACTGGACAAAACTTGGCAACTATCTGAAGGAAATTAGCAGATTCAGAAAACTTCTGATTTGAGAATATGATTAATCTACGTTAAAAATAAAACAAAAATTAAAATCAAAAATATCAATTAAAAACTTGAAAATTATAAAAAATAAAGTAAATATATTTATAATTCAAATTAAAGTTGCTAGTCGAGCTGACGGCAAAGCCAGAACTTGTAAATTCAAAAACAAATGTAATTTATGTATATCCAAAATAGTAAATAAATGAATTAATGAATTGAATTGAGTTGAATAGCAAGTTTCGAAATTTTTCTGTACAAATAAACGAAATCGTTCAAATGTTGGAAATAATAAATAATATGTATATTAGTGAATTAATTCACCAAGATTCATTTTCATCCATCCAAGTAAGACAGAATAGTTAAAAAAAATTTACAAACGTTATAAATAAAATCGAAATAAAATATTTACATGATTTAGATTAACATTTTTGTATATAAAAAAAAGTAAAGTTATATGAATGTCCATTATATTTGGGCTAAGTAAAAAAATAGCACAAAAATCAAAACAGATCAAAAAAATATTATGAAGAAACTTCAGCCATCATTGTTTGCATAATTTTTGTCTTAAAAGTTTCTCTAGTAACAAAGGGTGCTTTTTTTTAGACGTGTGGTTTTCAATCTGGCAATACTTTTTTCGGAGTTGGACTTTTTGACAGCTGTTACTTAATTTATACTCAGTTTGGTTTGCCATTCCATAATGAATAGACTTAATCCTGAACAACGTTTGCAAATCGAGCAAATTTATTACCAAAATAATGGTTCGGAAAATTCAAAATATTTAGTGAAGGGTTTTAGTGGGGTCCTTAAATTCGATTTCTTCAAAAATTTTGTGTGTCGCAAGGACATTTAAATTTACAGATAATTTGGAGCATATAAATAAGAAAAGATCGAATGTGAATAAAGTCTCAGACAAATCCCTTGAACCCTTGACAACCAACTTGAAAAAATTTTTCAAAACTTATAATCTACTACTTTTTTTGATTTTTTTTCTTCGTGGACTAAAGAAATTAACCTGGTTTTGACTTTTATCTGAAGGTGGGTCAAAAAAGTTGCTTGATTTTGAAAACAGTCAGTGATTGATATTTTTAAAAAGGTTGTCTCATAGTCACTTGGAAGTTAAAGTCACCCGAAGGCAACCATATGCCAAACATTTTCTTCGTCAGACAACATTTTCACAAATCGTTGTGTGTCCCTTAACTTACAACATGCACATTTTGATTATTTTCCAATTCAGAGCACATAAAAAAAAATTCAAAATATTGTTTGAATTTTTATTCGAACTGGCTTCAAAATAATATAAAACTCGTTAAATATTAAAAAAAAAAAAAAAAAACTTCACCACTTGTGTGCGTTGAGCTATCGAAAATGAATCATTCATTGTCGAATTTATTCCTGCATGGGGTATGGAACCAGAAATCCCGAGAATTCCATGCCATCGTCAGCGCATTATCTATATTATTTACAAAAAAGAGCGTAAGCTACATCAGGAGAGTTTCCTGTTTCTAAATCACATTAATAGTCGTTTAGAGCACGTGAGACACGAACCATTTTCATTTGAATTTTTATTTTTATTTTTTCTTTCAACAGCCATTTCTTCAAAAGACGTTCATCACTTTTATTTGTGCCAAGAGGAGAAGAGAACATCAGGAATCCTTTAAAAAAATAAAAATGAAAATAAATTAAAAAAAAAAAAAGAAAAAAAAACCGGGATACCTATAAATCTTTGAAGGATAAAGTCGCTGTTGTTGGCCTATGCCATGAAGTGTGCCAATGCAGATACTTATAAATAGCGCCCACCACCTTCAATAGCGGCGCGGCACGGCAGCTATGACGATGACGACGACGCGAAGTCGAAAGGAACACCATTTCGATACTTTGCTAAGTTATTTTCAATCTTTTAGATAGATGCCAAAAAAATAAAATGTGTATAAATTCAGCTTTTTGTGTTGATGTTTGTGTGCCAATTGCAGATTAATGACTCCTCTGTACCTATATATATATATACATACCTACCTATTGGGTTGTATATGTGGGAGGTTGAAGAAGGGGTGACTACAGGTGTCAAGATGTTTTAAGGCGATTAGATAAGAATTATGGTGCGGAGGAGTATTTCCGTAGTCATCAGATTTGCGTTTTTGTCGAAAAATGTTCTCAAAACTTTGGTACATTAACGCAAATGGCATTTTTATTGCCCATAAAAAGTGATCCGCATTTTTATTTTTTTTTTTCTGTTTTTTTTTTGTTATTTACGTAGGTACAAATAAAAATATATATATTTTTTTTTTTGATTAACGTTCGAGTTTTGGAGTTTGTTGGTTTTGTTGTAATCCGTTAATGGTAATGTTGGAACAACTGTAAATTAGGCTTTTTCACGCATTATCCTGATGTTTCTTAATAGCTTTTCAGTTGAACTCAGTCGATTTAAATACAAAAAACGAGGCGTGGTAGTAAGAAATCGAAAGAAAAATTGTTTGGAAATCTCATTCTATTTCTAAAGCAACACAAGTTGTTTATCGATATTAATATTAAAATTATTTTTTGTGTGTTTTAGCATAAATTCAGACGCAAACCAATTTTTTATAAGACGGAAAATTATAATTTGAGTGACACAGCAAAATATAGTTTCTTTAATCTTTTGGTATACTATTATTGGGAAAGAGTTTTCCATATAATACTTCCAAGATTTCCTCTGTCTTTTTTTGAACTTAAGTTTTTGGTTCGTAGGATATTGAGGTTGCCGTTTTTGGAGACCATAGATCGTCACTTTTTGAATTTATAGTGGAGCTAATGATTTGCTTCAACTATGGCCGGCATCTACTGACTTTGGCATCGATGTTTATTACCCTAGCAGTTGGGCTCTTTCCTCAGCTTTGCTTTTGACTGTTCTTTCCGACCTAGACGTTAAATCCATCATTTTGGAGTTGGACTTTATGAACTTTTTGTCATCTTGCTCCATACTTCTCGGCAAGAACATTGGGTATTTCGTCACCCTTGCACGTTTCAACTCGACGCCTTTCCAAGTGCCCTTCCTAGCGCTGTAATTGGCCTGCAAATTAGTGGTTGTGAATTTTTAATAGCCGTGTTTTATTATCTACGGATCTAGATCGGGATCATCTTTTAGCACGCAATACAACAACAACTTTGGATCCTGCTCTGTATCTGGATCTATTTAAAAGATCCGAAAATAAGTTTTTACTCTGGTGAGTAGACGGCTCTTTAGTCGATAGGGAGTACAAACTGTAGTGTTAAGAAAGAAGACAGTATCTACATTTTGATCATTGTTTTGGCTTAATACAAGCTAATCGACTTAGAAACTAAGAACTCAAACTAAAATCGGGATGAGGGAGGCAGGTTAAGATACCGGAGTTTTTGGCAAGGAGTACTGAGGCTAAAGTAAAAACAGTTCAAGTTCGAATTAACACTTTGTAAAATGAGAGAAATAGGTTCGTTGAAGCTAAAAGCAGTACGGTGGGAAGATAGAATAGTCGAGGATTTTGTATATTATGAGGGGCTGGGCCCGGCGCAGTGGAAGTAGTGCTTGACTGCTAACCTGGATGTGTGGGTTCGATCTCCAGTCTAGGCAGCATTCTTTTCTATATTCCCTCAAGTGAAAACCACCCCTGGGATTTAATGAGATAATCAAAACCTAATTTCTCAATCCACTCTGCCAACAAAAATCTATACTATCCTTCTATTCCTTCTAGGTCTTACTGGCATATACATGTTTGTGTTGTGTTTAGTGTTAAGAAAGATAGAGTTGTAGAGCGAACTTCAGTCAACGGATCCAAAAAGTAGTTGATGAATGAAGAAAATGTCGGAAATTTCTCCACGATCTTCCAGCAAATTCAGGTTAATTAGATTAAGGCGGTCAAAATAGGCAGATAAGATTAATGGGTTGTTCCAAAATAGATCTCGAAGGGCAAAGTGAAGCGACACGACATTGTACTCTCTAGATTCAGAAAATATGATTATCTTGGTAAAGGGACCATACTTGACAGGCATATTCAAAGAGGGGGCGAACAAACGTTATGTATAGGGATCGTGTCACATATAGGAGGTGGAGAGTTTTGTGGATCATCGTTTAAAGAAGCCAAGTGCTTCATCTATATGAGTGATGAACTTGAGTTCCTGGTCAAATAATATGCCAAAGTCTCGAATATGGTCGATCATAGAGAAAGTAGGGACGGGGAGGAGAATTAATATGTTTGCGTGAAAAAGTGATAGAATGCCATTTGGAAATGTTAAGCTCCCAGCTGTTTTCGATGCACCAGACTGAAAAAATGCCAAGATCATTTTGAATAGAAGATGAGTCATCTGAAGAAGTAATTGTCTTGAAAAATTTGATATCTTCGGCATACAGTGAGATAGAGGAATGTTTGATGACCATTTTAATATCATTAATAGTAAGAATGAAAAGAAGTGGACCTAAGTGGCTGCCATGAGAAATACAGGATGTAACTAAGAAAGGGCAGAAATTTTCAAGGTAGGAGAAAATCCATTTTAACAAGGAATGTTCAAGAACGAGCATGAAGAGTATTAGTGTATGCGAGATTTTGTTAAATTCAAAAAGATTAGTGATTGTGAATCTACATTTGACAAAGCGTTGTTGTCTATAAGGGGAGATGAAAATTTAAAATTTCAGAATTTTTATAATTTTTTTGGATAGGTTTTGAAACAATTAAAAGGCCAAAAATCAAATTATAGATGAAGTGTCTAGCTTCACTAAAATTATTTCTTCCTCTAGATCGTTATTAAGTTCAGACTTCGGTAGAAATTTTTATTGCCAACGAAGTATTAAGTTCCGTAAGTTGTAGGTAACTTTCCGGTAAAATTTCATGTTTATTACATGATTTTAAATCGGTTTTTGTTTACTGCAAAACGTCGAAAGGTCAAGTTCTTTGTAGCCACCGAAGTAAATAAGTCACGCTAAAAATTTCAGTCATGGTTTGCTTAGAAATTCTTGGAATCATGTTAAGATCTTCATTTTTTATATAAAGGGTGTTTTTTAGACGTGTGGTTTTTAATCTGGCAATTCTTTTTTCGGAGTTGGCCTTTTGACTTGATTTACGGTTAGTTTGGTTTGCCATTTCATAATGAATTGACTTATTCCTGAACATTGTTTGCCAATCGTGCAAATTTATTATCAAAACGAGATGGCCACCGATCCCGATTTTCACAAGAAAATTTTGTTCAGCGATGAAGCTCACTTTTGGTATGAATAGGTACGTTAATAAGCAAAATTGTCGTATTTGGAGTGATTATAATCCACCAGCCATTTTTGATACGCCGTTATATCCTCAAAAAGTCACTATTTGGTATGCTCTATGGGCAGAGGGAATCATTGGTCCATATTTCTTCAAAAATGAAGCCGGCCATAATGTTACAGTCAATGGGGAACGCCATAGGGCCATGATTAATGACTTTTTCATCCCTGAATTGGAGGATGTTGATATAGACGACCTTTGGTTCCAACAAGACGACGCTACATTGCCAAACAGCCAACGAAACAATCAATTAATTGAAGGAAACTTTTGTTGAGCGCATTATATTTCGCGGCGGTGGGCCTGTGGCGTGGCCTCCAAGATCGTGCGATTTAACACCGCTGGACTACTTTTTGTGGAGTTATGTGAAGTCGCTTGTCTACGCAGATAGGCCTGAGGTGATTGACGCCTTGGAAGAGAATATTCGGTGCGTTATTGCTGACATACGTTTTATTTCTTGAAAACCACACATCTAAAAAAAAACACCCTGTATTACACGATTCATTCATGGCTTAATAGTGTCTTCTGTAGAAGGTGTATCGCGTTTAAATAAAATATACAATATTGGTAAACTTCCTTGTGGTACTCCAACCACTATTTCTATGAAATCTGAATATGTTTTCATAACTGTGTCTACTCGAAAAATTCTATTCTCAAGATATTTGGAAATTTTATAAAGTCCTCCAGGAAAAAATTTGTCTTACTTTGAATTACAAGTTTTAGTGGTACACTTTGTCAAAAGATTCCGACACACCCAAAATTACCTTATTTTTCTTTTCTTCAAGACTTTTCTCAATGTGATCTTGAACATTTGGTCAAATGGTTTATGGTAAGGGCTTGCTCCTTATAGTCCGTACTGAGGAATTAGACACTTTTATTTTAAGTATTTGTGAAAATATTGATCTCTCAGCCCAAAGAAGCACCGATTGGCAAGAGTGATTCTTTGCTGGATCACTTGACTAATAGTAGGTATGGCCAGATGTGATAGTGCACCCGTAATATTTCTCCTTGGCATTTCTCCAAGTTTATCTCTTATCATGAAAAGTACCTTTCAACTTATCTGTTCAGATTCACCAGAAAATTTTACGTTCTCTCCATATTTGAAAACAAACGACGTGCACACAAGAATGGTTGAGAGTTATATTGTAAGTTGCTAGCTGGTTCCCAACGTTTACACATTAATATATTTTTTATTCTAGTGGAGCCAAGGTAGAAAAGCTTGTCTACTCACCAATATCGATTTAACTTTTTCTCGACACGTTTCCCACTAAGACCAATAATTTCGGAGATAATGATCAATTCACGATTTTCAAAATGGCGAATTTCGCCAAAATCATTACGTTCCGAAAACCTGCACTTAATAACTCTAATAACCCTCTTTCGGTTATGTAAAAATTTGACTTCCTATATATTTCGTTTCACGAAAATTTTCTTTAGTCATTAAAATGATGAGATGAAATTTATCAGCAAAATAGTGACTTCTTTCACATTTGCTCTATTTTTTTTTATTGAATTCTGAGTGAAAAATTATTATAACGCCAATTTTTGTAGTATTTAAAGGCCGTTAAAAGCTATTTTGAATCAATAATTCAACGAAGTCCATTGAAATAGTGCTAAGTCTTCTACTTGGCTGATGTATTTCAGTAGTAAAGTATATAGAATTTGTATTATTAAAAAAACCTTCTTATATAACTAGCCAGGCCCTGGGCTAAAAACAAAAACAAAAACTTCCAATTTAATGATTAGGAATTCTAGTCTTGTTGGATATAGTTCACACTAGGTATTCGTCACGAAATCTATGTAAGATGAACTGAACTTAGCAAAAATTGCGTATTGACAAAGGCCCTCACTATAGTCAACTGATGAGTCCAAGTGAGATCGCCGGGACGAAACGCCAATTTTTGTAGGACTTAAAGGCCGTTAAAAGCTATTTTGAAACATAATAAATTCCGCTGCTATTACAATATTTGTAAACTTTACTTAGCAACAAAATTTTTCACAACTTCCTGCAGTAGCTCATGATGAAGATGAAGATTGACGAACCTTTGAGACGTTTTTGGACATATACCTATATTTTAACATTATATTCCATTATTATTATATTGATCTCCACAACCACCGGCAATCAATTAGATATGTGCAGCAAAAAGTTTCCCGTTTAACTAAAAATGTATTATAATATAATTTAATAATTATATGTAGTTGGTTACCCACCTAAAGGTTCGTTAACTTTTCGCTCATTTTCATTCATCTGCAGAAATGTCATCCTCATCCTTCTTCAGAATTGAATTGCTTGATTCATTTAGATTTGTTTTAATGATAAAAGCACACTTTCGTCGTATAATGATGTAAAATTAATCACTTCTAAGTAAGAAGAAAAAAAAAAACACAAATCGAAAAAGAAGTCTTCCGAAAAAGCCATCCACAGAAAGAAAGAGAAACACAGGACACACACGTAGGTAGCTACATATTATGTGCTTATCAATTGTGCGTGTCCTTGCCCAAACTACCCATTTAATGGTATTAATATCAATTCTAATCCGTTTTGTCCAAATACCAAGTAAGTAAGTAACAAAAGGGGAGAGCAAAAAAAAAAAAAGAAAAAAAAAGAGCACATTTCCGAACAGTTAAAGTGTCATTTGAAATAATTAAGGCACACACGCATATATGAGATCCTTCCACATGAATAGGACGCAACAGTCCGATGTACTATCACCACCATCATGATCCATAGCCACCCCTTCCTTATTTCTCAACTATTCGTCTCTCCACTTATAAGAAATTAATCCTTTTGTGCAGGAACGTTCTGGCTATACTGTCACAGAGAAAGACAAATTTCCCTCTTTCCAATTTTTTGTTGTTGTATGAATACACAACACATGTGTGTGTGTGTGTGTATGTGTGTTTCGACATTATAATGTTCCGTTAATAAATCCCATAAATACTCAAGGAATTAGTAAGAAGCAACATTACAGTTATCCATGGATCACGCATAAGGTATTATGTGTGTGGCTTCATGAAATTCAGGGGCTTTTTCTTTTATTTTTGCACGATGGTTACCAACACCCGGGCGCCAGTTAACCCAAAACTTAACCCTTTTTGACAAAAACAACACACACACACATATGTACACGCACTTGGCATTTAATATACTTAAGTATCTCATGGTTGAATATTAGTTTGGGGATCCTCCTATGTATGTATGTGTATAACATTGGTTGTGCGTTTGGGTGTATCACAACTGTGTTTAGCAAAATGGGAAGCGGAATTAGTTGAATGACGTTAATTTGCCTGGAATTGTAAATTTCGAGGACAAACGAGTATGAGAGTTGAATATAGAATTACTCCGGAACGTTTGGCTTGATGGTATCATCACTGGAAGTTTCTCTTCTCTCCTCTGCTTATATCACTATTACATAGAAGGTCATGTAGCTAAAGATTAATTATGCAAAAATAAAGGGTTAAAACGTAGCTGTTAAGAGTTGGTTATAAAGTACACATCGGGATTAAGAAACCGGATCTGGAATGCGGAGGGTCTAGTCGTCAGATATTTATATGCAGCAATGTATCTTAGAGTTGTTTACATTTAAATGGCGAAGTAAGACCTCAACCACCCCATAACCCCATCACTCTCTTGGCTCGATTAATTAAAGACAAGTACTTATTATAGAGCACAGAGTGGGTGACTTTTGATTCCATATATACATATAGCCATTTCTATATAGCTATTGCTATCGTCGTTGTCGTCGTCGGCACATACCTATATACCTCCAGCCAGTATTCTAACTACGTGAGCTACAATCCTTGCGTGGATTATGTTTGTAAACTGTTTTTAATTACACCATTCTCAGAATCACACCGCACATACTATACCTACTATATGTACATATATAGTTTCGTCGTTGGTGATATCTTATTGTGGAGCTTAATTTGAGGTAATTATGTGATTTTCTCAAATTTACATTATAATATACCTTACCTACCTATATTCGGAGTCCTAGAGGCATGTTACGTATATCCGCATACATTATTCGCAAAAAGGCGAACAAATTTTAATTGATATCGCATGTATAGTGTCGCTTTTATTAGTTTAATGCGCGGTGTGACATTATTTAATTATGCCCCATGGGGGGCATATCATAGGTATATACATATATGTATATAAATCGGTAGTTAGTGGGATCATGGTATAAGAGGCAATTAAAGAAAAGGCACATTCTTTATAATATGAGCTACAGATTAAAACTACTTGATGTTAAATATATTTTAAAGACTCTTGTTAAAAAAAGGATAAGGTAACGATGGTTCATAGTTTTGAACACGATATAGAAAATCATACTTCAGAATTTTTCAATTGTGAGAGAAATCGAGTAAGAATATTTTATCGTACATATGGTATTTATTTAAAATGGCGTTATGGGTCTAAAGGGATTTGAAATACAAATTTGAGGTATGGGGTAAGTTTTTGATATGTAGGTGTAAATATTAAATTTAATTTTTAATTTAATACCATAAATCACAATAATTTTTAATACCATGTACAAAAAAACAGTGTCGTCAAACTCATTAAGGTGCGTGTTCAATTTGAGAGTAAAAGCATTGAGAGTTGACCTAAGGCCACCCTCGAGAACAAATCGCGACATAGTCATGACAGAAGCTGAAGGAGAGTTGAGTTTTTGTTCTCGACATTCGCACTTTTTGATAGTTACTCGCAAGTGGACACATGTTTTTATAACTATCGGAGATTATATCGCAGAATTCCAACACTGTTCGTATTTTTCGAGTATAGCAGTCGAGAGTTTACATTGTTTCACAAATAAATTTTTATTTTAAATCCGGTTAAAGTGAATGGTCCCGATTTTTTGATTTTGCAAACACTTATTTTTTATAAATTTTGCTTACCTAAGTATATAAATTATGTTCGATAATTTAGGGATTGGAACTGAAAATTCATTTTTTGTTAAAATGTAATAAAAATGTATTCATAACGCCATTCTTGAGCTCTAAAAGTTAACTTAAACGAAAATTTCATAACTTGAGAAAACAGGTAAAATAATAATTCCAAGGGCAAACCATCATCTACCCGTGGTTTAATCCATCTTTTCTAAATGTCTTTATTTCTTTAAGAACAGTGCCAAAAAAATTCAACAACCTTTGAATACATAGGCCAACCAGGGATGGAAATAATTTTTGAATGTACTGAAAAATTCTTTAAAATTGTACTGAAATGAAGTCAATTGTACTGAAAATTTTTTTTGTTAAATGAAAAAATATTTTATATCGAACGAAAATATTTAATTTTTTAAAACATAAACAAAAGCAATTCATAAATATACATATGTATGTACATAGATAAATAAACAAAAAACATCAAATATAATGAAATAACTTTCAATTTATAAGTTCAAGTGACCTCAAATCCAAAAATTGCGTTTCGCCCAGGTACGACATTGGGGCTCATCAGTTAGATGCTGTCATACCCTTATAATCGATTCTGATGAGCCCAACTGTCGTACCTGGGCAAAACGCAACTTTTGGGGTTGATGTCACTTGAACTTATAAATTGAAATATATTCAATCGATCCACTTAAACAGAAGTATTTTTCTAATTATCTTCACCTACGTTATTAATTAATAATTATAAAGAAATAACTACTTTATAATAAAAAAATTTGAAAAACGTACAAAATGCAAGCACTTTGACAGAAGTGAAAATTATTTATATAATTATTTTTCGGTCTAAAAGTTCTTCTGTTAAAATGCTTGCATTTTGTATGTTATCTTTCAAACTATTTCTATTTATGTATATCAAAATCATAGCACGATGAATTCTTTAACGAGTTTTTCGTAGCTATCAAGGCAGAACACATTTGAACTTGCATTTGTTTCGACATTTCGACTTTTAATATTCTGGTATGGACAAACTTTTTCGACATTTGCGGACGAATCGGGAATGGAAAGAACGGCTTGTGGAAGGAATTTTCGGTGAATTTTATATTAAATATTTGTGCGTTGTTTTTCAAAAAATAATAACAAATCACAGACAATAATAAGTTTAGTTTCATTTAATAAATAAGGTAAATAATTACTTTTTTCAGTGTATTTTTAAACCGTTCTAGGTGAAATCTCGCCTTGATATTTTGTTATTTTGTTTTATTAAGTTAATTAACTGAATGATTAGTGAAATTTCAACACTGGCAAGTTGATGTATAAACAACTTCCTTATAATTTCCAAATTGAATATTTTTTCGACGTTTTACTTCAAAATTGCTGCTGTCAAGTTGTCAGGTGTCACACACACAAACTCAGAAAAAATCGATTCTTTTCGCATTCCTTTCAACAACAGGAAAAAATCGATTCTTTTTAGAAAAAAATTCGATTCTTTAGTTGAAAGGAATTCGACATAATTATTAAAGATTTAGAAAATTTGCAAATTTAAAGAAAACAGGTTTCATAAAATTGTACTGAAATAAGGCAGATTGTACTTTTGTACTTGAGCAAACTCAATTGTATCGAATTCGATACAATTGTACCGAATTTTCCATCCCTGAGGCCAACTACATAGGACAAAAACTACTTTCTACTTCCAACTAGTAGGAAAAATATATCAAGTGGACACGGTTATGAAAGTACTCTCAGGAAATTAACTATCAAAACTTTATAAGAAAACTAGCGATATTAAAATCTCGAAAATATTACTCTCAAATGGGCACCCAGGAGTAAATATGAAGAGTTTGCTAGCGAAAGTACTGTCAAATGGACACGCACCTTTAAATAATAATATTTTTATCAAGGTTGAGGTTGTGATATGAAGACTTTGAGGATTTAGAAAGTGACACATGCCGGTGGGACCTGACAGAGTTGGCACATTGAATTTATCTCTCGGGAATCTGCTTCATTGAAAATTTATTGCACTGTAAAAATCTGTTACATTTTTTAAATTGGAATTAGTTCCCATCAAGGGAAAATTTATTGCAATTTTTATAGCAAGAAAAAAATTCTCTGCGCGACAGATTTTTAAATAGGATGTGATAAACTGATGTGTGCAACGCGTTTTCTTGGACATCAGTACCTACCTTATTGGTGACCCTCTTGCGTGTTCAAAGGATTTCAACTTCCTTCTCATTGCTCCTTTTAGGTTATGTTCAGTCATCGGGCAGGCGAAAATTTTCAACAACATTTTTTTTTAATAAACAGTTTCATGGGTGATTTCTTCTTCAATCTTCATAGGAAAAAAAATTTCACAATGATATATGAATTTATTCAATTGCTGTCGATAGTTCCGAACCCGGAATTTTTTCCGCCCTATAGGCAAATTGTAAATAACAAATAAATCAAAGAATGATAACGACAACATAAGCATTTATGTATGTAGTGTTTTATTTAATAACAATCAAAAGGCTTTCGACAAAATAGATGTTGAAATTAACAAAAGCTTAAGTTTGGTTAAGGTTATGATATGTTTCGCAAGAATTGTCTGGCAAACTAACGTTTCGCAGGGGTTCATTTCACCGTTTTTCGTTCGGCATTTTGTTATTTCGCATTTTACGTTTTGCTAATGACGTTTCGTTTTTTAAATGATTTGACAAATTATCCTTTCGCATTTTTCATTTCGCAATTTTCATTTAGTTTTTAGTTCGATTGGATTTTTGGATTTCCGCAATTTTTTATTTGGCATTTTTTTGTTTTGCTTTTTTTTTATTTGGCAATTTATTATTTCGCTTTTTTTTATTTGGCATTTTGTTGCTTCGCTATTTTTTTATTTGGCATTTAATTGTTTTCCATTTTTTTAGATTCCATTAAATTACATGTCTTAAAATTTGGCCTGAATTTTGGAGAGAAAAGCGAGAGGTTAAACTTAAATTCAACAAGTTCGTCACATAAATGTATGGCCTAGCATTATAAATATTTCAGTTACTTGCTTAAAAAAAATAGTATAGTATAGTATAGGTTCTTGTAGACACAAATTTGGGGGTTTCAATCAAAGTAAACACTAAGGTGAAAAAAGAAAACCAAAAAAGTGGTTGTGTTCGTCCAGCGTAAGTTAGAGCCTACACGAATGGACCGATTTGCTTCAAATTTTGAAATTTTGATATTGAGCATTTTTGGCAATAGGCAATAATGCCGAAGGAAATATTGCCTAAAATCAATTTGGAAAAAACGGGTTGGGTTCGATATCCCGCTTTTTATAATCCCGTCTCTTATAATCCCGTTTTTTATAATCCCGTTTCTTATTATCCCGCTTTATCAATTAAAACTACTTGTTTTAACTCCCACCAAAATTTCGTTGGGACTTAGTTCATAAATTTGGGAGTTAATTCATTTGTGACTTATTTCATTATGAAATAGGTCCCAACGATTTTAATAATCAGTGAGGTATGTATGGGGGGGCATGCTGCCCCCCTGCAACCCCCCTGCTTGGGCACACTATAGGATTTGGGGTAGGTGCGAGGTTGGGTGTATGCAAAATTTCTATTTATCATTTTGGTAGTTGGCAGTTAGTTCCTAAAATGATGGGAATGAGTTCATAATTAAACAAGTTTAATACCCAAATTAATTGCGAAAAACGGGATTGGCGGGATTTGGCGGGATTTTAAAAAGCGGGTTTTTAATACATTGGGATTATGAATAAGCGGGATTTTAGAAGACGGGATTTTAAAAAAAACGGTATTTTAGTAGACGGGATTTTAAAACTTTTTTTTCGGGATTTTCGAAAAACGGGATTTTAAAAAGCGGGATTCCGATACGCTCCCGGAAAAAACGCCCAAAACAATGCTGTTCAAATTGTTGTTGAATTTTTGTTGGTTTCATTTTTAAATAAAACAAAAACGTAAAATTTCAAAATAGGAATTAAGGCCCAAAATAGGAAAAATCTCCCAAAGAACAAACGAAAAAGCTAGCACACAGCATTATGGCGTATAAACAGTGAGTGCATCTTCCTGCTTGGCCACACTATAGGATTTGGGGTATAGGTGCAAGGTTGGCTGTATGCAAAGTTTCTTTTGCATTTAAAATTTAATCAATTTAACTTTTGTGATTTGGAATTTTGGGCGTTAAGAAAATTTGTTGGGCTTTATTTCCATTTCTTTTTTTTATTTTTGAAATCATTTTGGGCGTTATTTCCAAAAATGGTTTGGGTGTTATTTCCTTGGGCGTTATTGCCCAACTTCTCATTTTTATGGGATTTCGTGGTGGAAAATTAAGAGTGTTTGATTTAGCTCATTAAAAATGTGTAGCTCTCATTGAAAAGTTTTAGTTGTTTAAAATTTTCTCGAAAACGGCTGCAATGATTTTGATTAAACTTCGAACATTTGATATGAGGTTTTTGTCACACTGTCGTGGTGTGGTGCTTTAGAATTATGTATTTTAAATCTTCAAAAATTGTAGTTTAAAATTTTTTTTTGAAGAGTTAGAACAATTCTAAAGGATTGTCATTTGAGATAATTGTGAAATCAAAATAAAAAAATCGGACAATTTTTGGGGTCAAGTAAACACAGCTGATACTTTTTAACTGATTTTAGTCCTAGTCTTTGGAAACCGTACTGCAGACCTGGTTTTAGTTTTAGTCAATAAGTAGAAGTTTTTGTTTTTTGCCCGCATGGCCTGGCATTTTTTAAAAAACATTGCCCTCACTAGACAAACTGATGAGTCCCACGTCAGATCACCCGGACGAAATGTCAATTTTGTAGGACTAAAGGCCTTTAAAAGCTATTTTGAATCAAAAAATTCAATTTTGTTCTATTGATAAGATTTCCCAGTTACTGCACTGATTAAGAATAATTCATAATTGACTTAAATTTATTTATTATGATTAGATTATTTATATCTTCAATGCTTATCCACGTTGTGAACTCTATAAGCAAGTTATCGCGATCTAGTCGTGTATTTTGGTTTAAACAAAAACCGCCATTAATCTTACCCCAGATGATTTTTATCTTATGTCGTTATACCGCTTTCGAATTTAATTAACAAATTGTATGGGCATCGTAAAACATCACGTTGTGCTTTGTTTTATAGAAGTTCGTCTGTATGTAAGTGCAATTTAGCGCACTGCACGTTATGCTGCTTTAGAACATCCCAAACTGAAATACCACAAACGACCACAAAAGATACCTTGATTGCTGTGGTATATAGTATATTCAAAAGCAAAACTAATCACACTGGGCAAACTATATGAACCGCACAAAGAAGCCTTCTTTACATTCAAAACATCGCGTCGCGTCTTCGTCGTCGGTTAATTTCATTAGATGCAGAATCAGATTCAGGTAAATTGCTGTATACATATTTATATACGAAGAATGCGCTGCGGTCGTGCGTTTGAAAACACACAAACATTACACGGTCTTGGATTTTCTCGGAATTGTATCTAAAATAAGCATTCACCCCGTTTAAGAACTTTCTTGGCCCCGGACAAGAGATTTCCATCATTGAAAATATCTAAATAGGGTGGTAACTTTTTATCTTCTGTCTGTTTTCAATTTTATAACCGGAATCGGAAAGTATGACTATATACAGTACATACTTTGTATACTGCTCTTCTGCTGGTTGCTGCTGCAGATGCTATTGGATGCTGAAGATGTTGTTTACCCCAAAAGATCTTAGCTTAAGACTAAATCCAAGTTAAGATTAATTACAAACTTAAGATGTTAATTCGTGTCTAAACATGCAGCAATGGTGAAAATTTGCAACTTCAGAGTTTGGTTTGCGTTGTATATATTCGTGTACCTATATTATTTATGTATGTGTATGTAAATTAAGTAATTTTGTAAGCTGCTGTCTTAGTGTGGTTAACTTTCTTACGAAGGGTTTGTGTGAGGAGGGGTTTGAGGATACACCCAATGTTTTGCGGATGTTGAAATAATACATTGCGAACAGACAACTCGAACGAGAGTTTCCGTTTATAGAATACGAATTTAATTTCAACGTCATAGAACCATATAGAACGTCGATGTTCGCAAGTGTCGTTAGAACTTTTGGATAATTATCTTCAAGTAATAAGTATGATGTAGTTTACATATAAAGAGATAGTGTCAGTGTGGCGTTGTAATGCTAAATACGCTTTAACACAAAATAAGAACGAATTTAAAATGCCAACTGCGAGCACATACACACCAAGGTCTTAAGAATTTTTACTTATAGCCTAATAAACTCAATAGATATCTTAACATATTATCAGTAGTGAAAGTATTTGGATGGTTATATTTCCGCAACCTTGCGGCTTTCGGTGCTGAATTCAAAATTAATAGGCTGATCAATTCATTTAAATTTCGACTCGTAAGTGCTTGAAAATTTCAAAATTGTTTATTAGTTTTTTAAGAAATTTTTAAAACCGAAAACAAACAAATTCTAAGAGGTCTGATTCCCGAAATAATTTCATCCAAAGTCAAATTACTTTATTTCGATCCAATTCAATTAAAATTTGTCAACAAAATTTGTTTGGATGGCAATATTTCCACGATCGAGACTCCTAAGTGGCTGCGGCTCTCAGTTCTGAATTGGAAATTCGCACTCCTTTCCGCCAATATTAAAATTTAAGCACAACTTCACAAATATTTTATTGACTTTTTGAAAAAAAGAATGGGCTCCCATCCTACTTTTTGCTCCAAAATAAAAAGTTTTTTCAAAAGTTCCAAAACCCAATGAAATACACATAAAAAAAGGTTTTAAAACTGTATGCGTAACTGTAAGCCAAATTCTTCTACGTGGTCTGGATCTCATGATATTTACACCCAAAGTTATATTTCGGACTAATTTCAAAAATCAACCAAAAAAAATTGTTTGGAGGTCGATATTTTTACATTCTAGACTCGTAAGTTGTTGAAAATTTCAATATTGCTTATTGGTTTTTCAAGACCTTTAAAAACTGAAAACAAAAAAAAATTACGTGGTTTGGAGCCTATTTTACCAATCACTTTTCACTTTGCAAAAAAAATAATTTCTTGAAAAGTAAAAGTGCAAAGTGTTTCGCTAAATTTCTTTTCACTTTTCAAAATAGTTTCACCAATTTTTAATAGAACTTTGCATTTGAATGTATTTTGAAAAGTTGCAAAGTAAAACTATGATTATACCTATAGGAATTAAGATCAATTTAAAGGACAATTCACCCCGGTTTTTAAAATGCCGTTTATCGAAAATCCCGTCTACTAAAATACCGATTTTTAAATCCCGTCTTCTAAAATCCCGCTTATTCATAATCCCAATGTAGGTATTAAAATCCCGCTTTTTAAAATCCCACCAAATACCGCCAATCCCGTTTTTCGCAATTCATTTGGGTATTAAACGAAAAATTATAACGTGTTTGTAAATTAAAAAAAAAAAAAAATACTCGAATAAAAGAAAATATGTACGGGTGTTTTTGATTTTATTTTTGGCCCTACTTACTAACTCTCCAATGCACTAACTCCCACTTAAATTGGGACTTGGTTCATTATGAACTAATTCCCTTTATTTTTGGAAATACATAACTCCCAACATAAAATGAACTAAGTCCCAAAACTCAAATCAAGGGTTATTTCCCACAAATAAAAACTACAAAATGTTGAAAAGAAACTATGCATATACCCAACCTCGCACCTAGCCCAAATCCAATAGTGTATACCCAAGCTAGGGGGTTGCACTATTTATTAAAATCGTTGGGACATATTTCATAATGAACTAAGTTCCAAATTTATGAAGTCCAACGAAATTTTGGTGGGAGTTAAAACAAGTAGTTTTAATTGCAAAAGCGGGATAATTAGAAACGGGATTATAAAAAACGGGATAATAAGAGACGGGATTACAGAAAGCGGGATCTTGAAAAAGCGGAATTTTTAAAAACAGGATCATAAAAAGCGGGATATCGTACCCAACCCGGTTGTCAGTTGTTGTCCGAGTTGTTTTATTTTAAAAAAATATTTAATTTTCGTTAGCTTTAACCAGCTAATTTGTAAAAAATCTTACAAATTGTCAATGACGATCACACGACTTGATCACATTGAACACAAATCAATCATTTTTCGCGTTGACAATCACAAGACATACAAATATTAAATTGGTAAAGCTATGAGCTCTCGAATTCCGCTGAACGATACTTATACGATGTTGATAAATAGATTATAACCTTAAAAACAAATCGCAATTTTAAGATTTCATTTTATGCTGCGGAAAAAGGAGTTTTAAGGGCTTTCGGTGACATTTGGATCGAAATATTCAATATACGTCAAGATATAGTTTTTTGCCTATCTCTCAAGCCATCAACTGTCGAATTCCATCGAAGGATGTCTACGATGACAATGGATTAAAAACCCTCTGAAAAATACAAAAAAAAAATTTTTGCCTGCTCCGGAAACATGCTTTTTTAGGATTTGAAAAGAAATGTCTATGTCTCAAAATATAGCTGGTCACCTATCTATCAAGCCATCAACTGTCAAATTCAATCGAAGGATGGATTAAAAAACCTCTAAAATAAACAGACATTTTTGAAATTGAGATGAAGGCTAGGTTGACCCAAACAAAATTCTGCGTTGACCCGAAAATTCGTGTTCTTTGGAAAACTCGTCAAAATTAAAAAAAAAAAAAACGAATAGCCATTATCTTCTTAACTTTTATTTCCTTCTTCATTTTCAAAATGGTTCATTTTTTAAATTTATTATTCCAAAACTTTTCAAAACAAACTCTTATATGGAAATGAAAATTTTTCTTTACATATTACTGAAAAGCTTTTTAAAATTTTTAATATAATTTGTAAAGTTTATTTGTTTGGTGAAACAAAAATAACAAATACTTTGCAAATAAACAAAACTTTTCAATTTGTAAATTTGTGTTTGGTAAAACGTAATTTCTTCGCCCGAGAATTGTTTTGACGTATGTAGTTCTATGTTTTCAAAAGTCCTCTTTCCATTTCTGAAATCAGATTTGACCTATCATTTACCGTTACTGAGAAAATCAGTAATCAGTATCAGTACAATGTCATGTTATGCCTTTTTTAAACCCAAAAATCCAACCATTAATTCCGTTTTTAAATTTATTTTTTATGCAATAGTTTTGGAAAAATTAATTTTCAAACTCAAATTAAAACAAAAAATGAAGAAAGTTTTTTTCAAACTCATTTTGTTCAAAATTTTACATTATTTTCTAGTAATTTTGTTTTTAATATTCAACTCTCATATCAATTTGTATAATTTGTATTCAAACCAAAAACCAGGGGCCTATTTCACCAAACACTTTTCACTTTTCACTTTGCAACTTTGCAAAAAAAAATTTCCTGCAAAGTAAAAGTGCAATGTGTTTCAGAAAATTTGCAAAGTGCAAAGCTTTTGCAAAGAGGCAAACTTTTCAATTCAATAATTTCCTCTTTGCAAATTTGCGTTTGGTGGAACAAAATTTGCAAAGTAAAAGTGCAAAGTTGCAAAGTGAAAAGTGAAAAGTGTTTGGTGAAATAGGCCCCAGATGTTAAAATGTCTTCTAGTTTTTAAAAAATCGGAAATCTCGCTCGGTTCGGTATTGCATTCAACTAACGCATTTGTGTTCACTTTGTCTGTGTGTATATATAATCTTGGAGATAATCCTCTATAGATTAAAAACTAAAACCGACTTAACAATCTGGAATACCTTAATCAAAAGAAGATTTTCCACACAAAATTTTATTAAAATTGCAGAAAACTTCATCGGTCAGTTTCTTTTTTATTTAAACGCGAAACTTAAAATGCAATTTCCCAAAATTGCTCAAATGTTTTAGACGACAAAACAATTCTCGGGCGACGATTTTCAAAGAGGACAACTTTTCAATTCAATAATTTATTTATATCTAAGTTTTTTAAATCCTTTCAAAAGCTGAAAACCAAGATATTTTACGAGGGCTGGTTCTCGAAATATTTGCATCCAAAGTGATATTACCTTATTTCTGCCCAATTTAATTAAATTTGTTCAACAAAATTGTATGGATGACGATATTTCTCCAATCGAAACTCGTAAACGGTTGCGGTTTTTTGTTCTGAAATTCAGAGACCTTTCCTCCAATTTAAACATTTTTCAAATCAATGTTTGTTGCCTTTTAAAAAAAAAGAGTGGGTTAACCTCATGCTACTTTTTTTCAAATTACTCAAAACCCATCAAAAAACACATCAAAAGAAAGCTTTTTTTTAATTGTATGCGTATCTGTAAGCCAAATTCTTCTACGTGGTCTGGTTCTCAAAATATTTACATCCAAAGTAATATTTCGGACTATTTTCGAAAATCAATCCAAAAAACTTGTTTGGATGGCGATATTTCTGTAATCGAGACTCGTTTGTGGTTGCAAATTTCAAAAATGCTTATAAATAATAATTGCTCAAAATATTTGCATCCAAAGTGATATTTACTTTTTTCTGCCCAATTTAATTAAATTTGTTAAAAAAAAATTAGTTTGGATGGCGATATTCTGCTTTGTTGAAAATATCAACATCGCTTATTGGTCTTTTAAGACCTTTCTAAAACTGAAAACCAATAAAATTTTATGAGATCTTTTTAGCACATCTTGACAAATGAAATTTTATTGACTTTTTAAATAAGAGTGGACCAACTATCCCCTTGCTATTTTTGCCCTAAAAAGCGATTTTTTTTCAAAAACCCCAAACCACATAGAAATATAAATTTAAAGAAGACCGAAAAAGTCGTTTAAACTAAAGTCAACGAGTTTAAATTGAAGTTTAATTGAATTCCTCAGGGCACAGTTTTGGGTTCATTATTGTTTTCTCTATTCCTAAATAACCTTCCTGACGTCAAATTTTGATTCCAATTATTTTTATGTAAATGGTTCCATACAGAAAAGAATACTGCCTAACCTAGCTTAGAGTAGGGCTCGGACTCAAAACAAAAAAACAACTCAAGGAAATTATGTAGGTAATGTATTCTTTTAGTTATGAGAATTCATTTAGTTAAATTGTGGTTACTATGTATTCATTAAATGTATGCAATTTCTTTCAAAAGACGTGATAATTTAACAACTTGCAAATATTACTCATGATTTAGGTTGATTAAGTTTAGTTAAATTACGTAGATAATAAAGTTGATATTTTTAATAAAAATGCCACTTTAACTGCTGAACGAACAAATCAAATAAACCATCAACAACTCAAACAATAAAATAAGAAAACAAGAGCATAAAAACAATATTGCCCGTCATAAGCAGTTCATCTGTTAATTTCTATGGTTAACAGGTGAATTCAAAGAATTTCTTCAAATATAATCCCAACTTCCCCATCGTCATCCTCAATTCTCATCGTCCTCGTCATCGTTAAACTAACCATCTAACCCCAAACATGAATTCAATTTGATGATTTCACTTGTAACTACATACATAAGGTGCGGGCGGCGGCCGCGGCGGCGCGAAGTCGAGTCATCGTCGTCGGTTTGGCGCGTGTTGGGGCAAATGGAGGCACAAAAGTCAATTGAGTAAACACCTTCCACCAATGCCAAAAAAAAGAGAAGTAGAAGTATTCATCTTAAGAAGTAAATAAAATTTTCACCTTCACTTACCTCCCAAAGGACTAAATATAAAAGTATACAAAAAAAAAAACTGAAGAAGGAAAACAAGAACTCTCGCACAGCCATAGACACACAAAAAGACACCATTGGCAAAAAGTAAACTTCCTTAATGGGCCAAGAGGAAAATAAATAAGCAAATAACACGAAAAGCGACAGCGAAAATGATGGAACACAAACACACACAAGACAAAAAAAAAAATATGGCAAACAAAAAAAAATACCCAAAACCCTGAACATCAACAAAAAGGACATCAGCAGCTAAAAACTGCCAAAAATTGTCACTTTTGATTCGTGAGCAAATATTAGACTTTTTCCGAGAGTGCTATCTTTATTGGAATTATTTCCTTTTTTTTTTCTCGCTTTCGTCTCGACCTTTTTTTTTTTATTTTTTTTTTAAATTCCCATTCGGCAATTTTCGCGCAAAAGAAATCCTTCAGGACATCACAAGAACGGATAATGTAGGAAACAACTTCAAGTGCCTACGCCATTCGTACCTACTGTGTGTGTACTTCATATACAGATCGCACAAAAAGACATGTTAACTTGATTTTATTCTATGGATAAAAAAAATATATATAAAGAAAAAAATTGGGGCACAAAGTGAAAGAGTTAGTAGAAGCAAAAAAAAAATAACCGGTATGCGGAGATGGGGGAAAAATTGGATGTTCAAGAACATAAAGAGGTTGTGAAGGCGACAGGCGTTATTATCCCATCAAAAAGAGGCTATCTGGGCCAACGAGCAAATGGGAGTTAGCTATAACTTGATGTTCCTCCAGTTCAACAGGAAAAAGACAGTGGGGCCCAACGAAAGTTTTTTTTCATTTGTTTAGAAAAATGTCACAAACAGCCTTTTTTCTAGAACACAGAATAAGTTTTAGACAAAATTAAAAAAAAAATTTTGGAATTTAATTTAACTGAGACTTTCTTCAAATTTCTGAAAATAAAATTGCATCTTACTTATTTTAGAAATTAAAAATAAAGTCGAAGATTTAGAGAAGCGGTCTTATATTATGGGAGGACTTTAGCGGTTATAACGGAAGTATCAAAATTCCATAAATTTGTTTAAGAGAGAAAAAAATGTTTGCCTAAATTAAATTCCCCTTAAAGGTCCCACTGACCAATTTATTTACATATTATGAAACCTAAGGTTTCAGTGCATTTTCGGAATGTTTGAGCTTCACGCCAAATGTCGAATTTGATTGTAAGTTTATTTTTTTTTATATGCTCTCCCGATTTTATTTTATTTCTATTTTCTTTCTATACACGAGTTATTATGCCTCAGCCCCCATATATACCCTCCGCCTTTTGAATGCCATTCTTTATATCACATAACTTCAGAGGCATAGTATTCTGCTACTTGCGCCTGATTCTAAAGCTCGCACAACCAAATTGCAAAATTTATTTATGGGAAAATTCTATTTGAATAATTTTTCTTCAAACGAGCCCCACACTGCTTTTGCTCTGCTCTGCTGACAAAAAAAAAAGATAAATAAAAAAAGAATTCGAAACGAAAAAATGGCAAAAGACGATGAATCTTGGCTTTCATGTTTTGAATGCCTTGCTATTTGAAGGGCTTTTTTCAAGAGATCCACAGGATTCTAATAGTGAAAGAGATTGTCGGGAGATTAGATGTAATTCGATTCGCTAGGGTTGAAAGGAGTATGACTTTGGAGTCAGTATATATACATAGATACGAGTATAAAGTCGTTGTCGTCTCGTTCTCAAAAAAAAAAAAATGAATTTGGGGATGGCTTTAAAAAAAAAAAAAACGAGGGGTATTTTCGTCATTTCAAGTGTTTGAGAAGAAAACTGATAATCTGAGTATTTCTTCTTTATTCAATCTTCTGTATACATATATTTTTTTTTTTCTTCAAATTGATTCAATAGAATTTTCTGCAGAATCACTTTGTATAAACCAACAAGTTAGACAAAAATAATCCCATAGAAGAGGAATTTGATGTGAATGTGGAGGAAATACATAATAGTCTGGTATTATGTTACTATTTCTATATTGGCATTATTATATTGTTTTGAAATTTCTTTTTACAACATTTTTTGGGTGTAAACATGAGGCGGGCATTGTATCCTCTTATTCCAATAAATTTAAGAAGCTATATATTCTCCATTGTATATTTTTTTTCTTTTGGTTAAAATGTATGAACATTATTTATTTTTTTTTATCGCAGTAGTTTGTTAAAGTTTGACCCATTTGTAGACAAATTTTACTATATAGTCAACGAAAACTCAAAAATATTGTGGATATTTCATTATTTAATTTTGGTATGTTATCGGATTTAGGAACTTAGTATTTTATTTCAGGACATAATATACCAATATAGTCACGTATTTTTCTATTGTTTACTTCTCTTTTATATATTTCCAAAAAATGGTCCTTTGGTAAACATTTTAATGGTAAAATAAATTTGATCAAAATTCATTATTGATACTAAGTCTTAAATTTATAGTTACGAAAGTGGTCTTTATCACTTTGATATTTTAAACATACTGAACGCAAATAAAAAAAGTGATCGTTCTGGTATCGTTGACAATATAGTTTAATTGTATATATATTCAAAAATTTAAAAGTATGTAGCCATTTTCTGACTAAGGCACCAGTTATAGCTCTCTTTAAAACTCACCATTGAAATATATTAGTTTTGACAGTTTAAGTTAAGAAAGAAAATTTTTGTCTTTATTTGTACCTATGTCAACATAAATTTTATGACTCAATTATTATTTCTGACCGAAACAAAATGCCTTTTATTATTTCAATGATTGAACTGCCTTACTGATGATCATTGAAATATTTAAAATTATTATCTCAAGTAGCACACTGGTGTATAATTTGGTGTAGGTAAATTCATGAATTTTGGTGCAAAATTGAGAAAACTTAAAAAAAATTTAATATTTCGGTGTATTTGTCAAAATATACCGGTATAAAAACTACACCATTGTCTTTTCTGTGCGATATGAGCAACCATTTTTGGTGTAGGTAAGACTTTCATCGTGTGGAATTAAAATGCCAACAAAATGTCAGTGAAATTAATAAATTGTCATGTCGTTGGTAACCTGCTTTTTTTCATTATAAATAATATTAACAAAAAATTAGTTCCTCGAAATTTAATAATTATTTGAAGTGGTATCTAAGAAAGAAAAACTTTTTAAACAAAAGTTAATAAAATTGTCAAACCAGATAGCAACATCCAGCAAAAATACGAACGAAAAGGATGAAGAGGCTGCATTGGATACGAAACCAAAAATTGCCAAGAAACATGTCAGCGTTTAAAAAATGTTAAAAAGTGTAGAAAATTTAAATGTACATAAAAAGTTAATAAATATATTTTGTATTCTCACTAACCAAAAATGTTTTTATTATTATTTATTGTATTATTCATACTTGAATGTCAGTTTATTAGACTTGACCATTCTTTATTCCATCAATTGCATTGAATTTCTGAACAACAACAACAACCTAAAGGTGCTACCACCAATGGTATACGAATTAATTTATAATTCGTTTTAATTAATTATTTGGCTGGAGATATAGCTATTTCAAGGGGTGCCAAGCCCTATCATCAGTCTCCTTATTAGTGGTTCTGAGCTTTAATCCAATTTTATTATGTTGTTGTTCGGAATTCAAAAATGTTTTTGTTTTTAACAAACTTTTGAACATTTTTTACACCATTTTCAGCAAATTAAATATACCGAAAAAAATTCAGCGATATATTTTTCACAATGTTGCGTTTTTTTACTGCTCCTTTGCACAGTTTCCAGCAAAATAAATGTACCAAAAACAGAGTATTGTATATAACTTTCACAATAGTATATTTTTTGTTTTTATTATTTAAATAATTTGGGTTTACAGATTTTTATCTTATGAATGCAAATAAAACACTTTTTTTATCCTTTTCTCGACGTTTCATTTTTTTTCCAACTTCTTCAGGGTATTTGATTTATTAGGTTTTAAGATTTTACATTAACATAATTATTTTATGAATTTTAGTTGACAATAATTTTTTAAAACAAAAATAAATAAATAAAACCAACATTAAAACTTTTTACACTATTGACGACGGACGAGAACCTTAACTCTTTATCACAGACTCTTGATTGCATTCATAAGATAAAGATCTGTATAAGCCCAAATTATTTGAATAATAAAAACAAAATATAAATACATTCAGATCACCAAAAACAAACTATTAATTGTATATAATTTTCTTTCTGTTCTTTTAAAATGGTGCCTTTTTTGCCCAAATTCAGGAATTGGTGTATTTTTTTCAAGACGACCATATTTTTCAAGGAATATTAGGTAAAAATGAGACTCGGTTGGCAGCCATATTTAAAATGAGGATAATGATTAATTAGTTTATTATATGTATCGACTTAATTATACCACATTTTTGGTATTTTCGTCCCGTTTTTAACAGTACGACTGTAAAAAATTTAAAAATTAACCAAAAAATTATAATTTTCGTAATATTAGTTTTTACGCAGTGACTTTAAAATCTTCAATTTATTAAAATTTTCGAGGCGAAAATCATTCGACAGAATGTGCTTCGTTTGCAAATTAGGCACTCACAATCATATTTATTCATAAGTTTCTTGCGTCCATATTACCTAGAATCATATATTAAGAATTCAAAATTCTTGTAGATACATTTTCCATCAATAAATAGACAACGGTGTAAATTTTAATATATCAAACTGTTTCCGATTTAAAAAAAATAAACTCACGGGAAAAATTTTTACAGCTGGTGTTATATACGAGAACGCGGTATTATTTACACTGAATTGAAATTAAATGTCTAAAAACTACACCAAAAACTGGTGATTTTTTATGTTCAAAATGTATATTACGAAATGCATAAACTACCCCAAATATTTTGGTGTATTTTTGAGTTTTGTGCTACTTGAGATGTGGAAAGTTTCGACAAAATTAATTTTTTTTAGATAGAAAAAATAATTATTGACTCATAACCAATTAATTTTTACGAACAAATAAACACTGATTTTGATTTCTAAATGTTTCAAAATAAACAATTTAAATTTTCAATTATCGTTGAAATATGATTAAATGGGGAAACGGAAAACCAATATCTCAATCGGACGAAATCCTCAAAAAAATGCAATCCAACAACACAAAATCCCCATGGGGAAGGCAACCCTATGTACAAAATCTCCAATACATATTATTTTCTTTTGTTGAAATCTCAAAATTTACAATAATCCATTTTAAGTCCAGTCTAGATCCGAACTTGTACACCTGATTCCTACTTGTACATCTTGCTTTTGGGATTTTGTCATGGGGATTTTGTCTTTACCTATAGTTTTAGTTTGGGGATTTTGCCTTTGTGGATTTCCTTTTTGATATTATGACTTTTTGGTAAACATCACTAACCCGATTAAATATCCAATAATCCCCAACGTATTAAGTCAGATATAGGAAACATACATAATACCCAAAAACCAAAATCTCAATTGGATGAAATTCACAAAAAAATGCAATCCGAAAACACTAACCTCTATTTTCAGTCGATATTTAATTTAATTTTTTTTTTTTAGTTTTCAAAATTTTGATATGCAAAATTTTTTAAAATCGGTTCAACAGATAATGAGATAGGAAGGATTTTTTAATATTACAAATTCTATATACTTTACTACTGAAATACATCAGCCAAGTAGAAGACTTAGCACTATTTTAATGGACTTTGTTGAATTATTGATTCAAAATAGCTTTTAACGGCCTTTAAGTCCTACAAAAATTGGCGTTTCGTCACGGCGATCTCACTATAGTCAACTGATGATCACAAAGGCCCTCACTATAGTCAACTGATGAGTCCAAGTGAGATCGCCGGGACGAAACGCCAATTTTTGTAGGACTTAAAGGCCGTTAAAAGCTATTTTGAATCAGATAATGAGATAGTCGAAAACAAAAATGATTCTATGAAAAATACAGTTTTTAATCGATAAATAAAAATTCTGTTTCAACAATATGGTATTATATTATGATATTAGCTCACATAAAAGTTTAAATCAAAATCGTAGCAGTTGTTTTCGAGAAAAATGAGATTTTCATTAACGGCTTTTAAACACTTATTGTATGGGAGGTATGGATGTAGCGTTGTTTTTGGTTCTAAGAAAAATTTTCATTTCCAATCTTCTAGATATATAATGTAAAAAAACTGTTGGGTGCCCAGTTTAATAAAAATCGATCAAGTCATTTTCGACAAAATATTATTTTTTTTTATAAAATGTTAGTGTACAATTCTTTTAATTTTTTTTTGAAAAATTCTACATAAAGATATTGATCAAAATCGGTTGAACCATTTTTCAGAAAATCGAAAATAAAAAAAAAGTTCTATGGGAGCTTTCATTTATAATCATTTTCCTGATTTTTTTTTTATAGAATGGTAACCTTTTTCTAATAAAAATTACTAAACTGCGTTTTTGAAGAATGTAAGCTTTTCATTATTTGCTCAAAACAATTTGTGCGGCAGGTACCATTATTTTTAGTACTACAAAAAAATGAAATATACGATAAATGCCCAAAAAACATAACGCTAAGAAATCGATTTTCTTACGAATCCATAGATTGCCATGTAAACAAATTTAATTAAAACCGGTTAAATAATGACTAATGAGCCAAAAATCAGAAAGACCGTTCTATAAGAGATGCCTATATAATATTGGTCCAGTGAATAATTTGTTCCAGTTGAATAAATCGTACAAATATTAATTTACAGAAAAATTTTAATCAAATCATAGGAATTCTTTTCAAGGAAAATAAGATTCTGATTTTTTTACAAAAACCATTTCGAATTTTTTGGTATATTGTTATTAAACTTTTAAACCTTAAAACCATTCTGATAAAAATCAGTTGAAATATTTAAAAAAAAAAAATGTATATGGGAGATGCTAGGTATGTATATAATTAACTTTTTACTTGCAATATTTAAATATTTAAATACTTACAGCCCTATTAATAAAAATACACCATCCGCTCGTAAATACACTTTTTACCTAACACATGGATAGTGGACTTATTCGTTTGATAAAATAAAATATTAATAAACTTTTCTGTCTTCATTTTATCTGTTCACTGAATAACACCGAAAAGTAGGCAGCACTTCCATCAATTGTACTAAATAAATATTCAAGTACTTCTTTCATTTTTGAAAGCTAACTGTCATATTAGTCAGCTTTGAATTGAATTGTGAACGGTAAAGTTATCCGCTCGTTGAACACCAAAATTGGTGAGATAAGTTATCCGCTCATTGTCAAATGTCATTTAAGGCTAAAACACGTTTATTATTAAAAATTATAAGTTAAAACATGTATTAGTGTTGTTTCATTTCTATTTTGTGATTATTATTAGGGCTGTTAAAAAAAATTTACTTACAAAAAATTTTAAAGTGTTTCTTTATAAAAAAACTAAAACTCATTGATTTGTTCAATTCTATTAAATTACACTTCAGTATATTAAAGTTCAAGAGGTTATGATATTTGATCCCATTATACAAAAAAAAAACTTCCATAAGTCCACAACCATTTTTATATCATTTTTTTTTTCTTCTGTATATCCTTTCTGTCAATGCTGTTTAAATCTAGTAAATACGATTTACCGATTTGATTCTATAATTTTCTTTCTTTTTCAACTTTATTATTCCTCCCTCTGCTGCCATCGAATCTGTTGGAAAGTTTTATTTTTTTTTGGAACAAAGTTTACTTAAAATCAAAACTTTTCCCATAATAATAAAGTATCACAACAGGACAAAACAGGCGAATGGAATAACTTGTATGTATGTGTGTTGGTATGTGTGTGTACACATCTATAAACCCCCTCACTTTATAATTCCTATTCTATACCATAGGTAATATGTCAGAAAATATTCTAGAAAAAAAAAACTTTTCCCTTTTTCTCGAGTAGCCATAGGAAAAAATAATAAAAATAATAAAAATAAAAAAAATAAAGAAAGCATCATAACGTAAAGTTTGTTTTGGGCATTTCCTTCAAGATGTTCCTTATACTATACCCTATAATATAACCCATAAGGTGGACTCAAAAATTCAAACCACCAACAGAAACAACATACGTATTATAAAAAAAAATGTAAAGAAAAAAAAACATGAACTTACTACCCCCAAACTAAGGATCAGAAAGGACAGCCGGACGTACATGATGGTAGAAAAATGTTAAGTTTTTCAACTCGATGCATTTTTATTATGACTTGACTTTATACTAACCTATCCCTATATATACGGTGGCGTCTCGCATGCATCCTATCTCTGCCTGGTTTCCAATGCGGGCTACGGGACCATAAAGAGGGAATTTTGGGGGGGTTGCATTGCAGTGTGAGTGTAAAATGGGTAGTAAAAAAATAAAATGATTATAAGAATCCACTTATTGGTGCTTGTTGAAATTGTGTACCGATATATTCATATGGTGCTGTTCAAATTTGCATGCACATCAGTGAAAGGATGGACATGAACAACAAAAAACAAACAACAAAGTATAACATCCTTTGCAGTATTTTTCTTTTGTGAAGGAGTTTTAACCAATTTAATCGACAAAAACGTGTTGAAACTTTTGGCGAGTTTTTGAAAAAAAAGTTTTGTCCATGTTTTTTTTTTTTTTTTTTTTGAATTCACATTAGGTAGGTATATGTAGCTTTAAAGAATTTCTTGGGTGAGAGTATATTTGTTTTTGAAGTTCTTTACCAATATAATTTCGCTATCCAGAATATATAAGAAATGCTTTTACTTTGATTGCTTGAAGCTGCTACAAAAAAAAAAAAAAAACATACGTAGAACGTTAGAGTCTTACAGAAATTCTCATATCGTTATTTTGATATTTTCATTCTATTTATAATTTTTAATACAATTAAATATAATAGAAATAACTAGTTGGCCCGCCCGGCTTTGCACGGAGATTTTCATCATTTTTAGCATTCTAAAAAGTGAAAAATAAAATTTATAGGGATTCATACAATCCTTAACAATCTCCCATAAAATGTAAACTCAAATATATCCTTAACAATCAAAACGGTGCTAAAGATACTTTTTTCAAAATATGTTTTATAACAAAATTTGCATATCAAAGAGAGCTATCAGATGATAAAATTTTATTTGGAAACCAGCTTATTATGAATTAATTACTATTTAAGTTATATGTTTGGGATCGAAACACTTAAATAACTTTATTTTAAAATGCACTAAATATAAATTTGAACAAACAAAATTGCCTAAAAAAACATTTCTCTAACGGACGAATATAAAAGGTCCTTTTATTAGGTACTCTTTTTTAGTCAATCTTATAAAAAAACTTCCATTAATCGAACGAAATTTACTGCTTTCAATTTTATGTTCAATTTTTTTTAGCTCTGTTTGTATTGTTAACGTCACAAATCATAGCAGTCTGAAATCGTAACACCATCTGTTGGCGATCTTATTTCCGTAAGGAACAAAATAAGCCGAGTATCAATTCCGTAGTGTTCCCCATTCTCATACAAAATGGAATTTTCAGATATCACCACCATTGACTCCTGAAAGTATAATTTCGATTTTCCAACTTTTCTTTGTCTTTAACTGTCGTTCAATAATCAATACCAATTCAATAAAAAATTCCCATGCAAATCGGCTAATGTTCAGCCGAGTTATAAGCACACAAACAATAAAATAAATCAGTTTTGTTCACTTAAATTAGTAGACACATGGAATATAGTCTTTGTTGCTCGATTTCCTTCACTTTCAGGGCCAGTTGTACAATAGTGGTTCAGCCTCGGTTCAATATTTCAACTCACCGATTTCGGCGGATTAACTAAGGATCAACGCTGGTTCAAGTATGTAATTGGTTATTATCACACACTTGAACAGTAAACCACTGTTGAAACTCAATTAATCCGCCGGAATCGATGGATAAAAATTGCTGAACCACGGTTTAAATATTTGTACAACTGGCCCTCAGTGTTCAAAAAGATGAACGGGTTGAAATTTTGTAATTGAAACGAGAAACACTTTATTCCTAACACAATTTTTTGGTCACCTTGTTCATAATTGATTTTTGTGTTTTTTAAATATTTACATTTAAATATTGATTAATAGTGAAAACATTTTGTGCATTAAAATATTTTAAATCTTCTGTTCCATTTCGCTAAATATTAATAAATATTAAGTTGCTTTGATCAAATTAATTTTTTACTTCGATTTTCAAAAGAGCACCCTGAAAAAAAAAATCATAAAATTTAAAACTGGTTTTTACTCTTAAAAAGTGGCTAAGCTCAAGAGATACAAAATTCGGGAAGAACAAAACTCTTGAAAAGACAGTTTTTAAAAAGTTTTCGGTCTTGTACAAGTGCAAGAGAGGGCATTTTGAACAATTTTTATAAATTAAGTAAGAAAACATTTAAGGTATTATTTAAAAAAAGATTTATTTTTTATATATCTTAGAACCCTGTTTTATTGAGTTTAAGTTGTTATAACTAGGGCCCAGATTTGTATGCAAATGCATATTTGTTGTCGACAATCGTATTAACAAATGGATAAGATAGTTTTTCGAATTGGAAAATTTGCATTAAAATGGCATTTAATCGTTTGTGCATATTTTTGCATATTTTTCTATAAATGCATATTTAACAATAAATGTATATTTTTTGTGCATATGTATTTTAACATTTTCAACAATAAATGAATATTTTTTGTATGCTTTTCAAAGCTAACAAATTCTTAGAAAATGTAAACGCACCCTTAACATTTCCACTTAGTGGATTTCCACAGTGAATGGGATTGTTTCATTAAAAAATGCTCCACTCACGTCTGTTGACGTCGAACGGTCGTTTTCCATGTATACAAATTTTTTAAGGCCTAACCGTCAAAAATTTCAAAATTTCAACTTAGTTTTTCATGAAACTTTATTGCATTTATTTTTGTGACTGACATACGAATCACGAATGTGTTCCTTCTGTATAAACATACTTAATGTACCTAAAACAATATAAATTTTTAATTATGAATGAAGTTCTTTTATTTTTTGTTATTTTCATTTAATAAATAAAATTAATCTTATATTACGTTATTTTACTTTAATGTGAGTTTTTATTATGCATATTTTAATTGCATATTTCTTCATTTTTAGTGCATATTTCTTCATTTTTGCTGCATATATTTCTTCATTTTTAGTGCATATTTTATGTGCATATTTTGAGTTTTTTAGTGCATAAAAATACGGGCACTAGTTATAACTTATGATCTAAGCCTATTATTGGCAAGTTTTATACATTTTAAGAAACTTCAAAAACATAGCCAATTTTTAAAAGTAAAAACCAGTTTTAAGTTAAATGATTTTTTCAGGGTGCTCTTTTGAAAATCGAAGTAAAAAATTTGATGAATGCAACTTAATATTTTAAAAATACAAAAATCAATTATGGACAGGGTGACCAAAAAACTGGGTCGAAGTAGGGGTTTTTCGAAATTTCAAAAATACAGCCGTTACTGGAAAACCGTAATGATGCGGTACGGACAAGTTACTTAATTCTGAGTAGTCATGATCTGGCCTATCACCAGTTTCAGCTTGGATCATTGTTTATGGGACACCCTGTATACATTTCGGTTCAAACCGAGTGTGAACTTTAATTTTACGGAAAACTAATATTATTTTTTGTATTAATATTTTAATGCCTTCACCAATTTTTTCTGTAAAATTGACAAAGAAATTTTGTAGCTCGAAAATGTTTCACTTAACAAATCAATTTTTTTTTATTTTACAATTATTTTTTTCAATACAAAGTAGACAAAAGGTATGCAACAACAATAGTTTTTTCTTACTAGTAAAATGTTTGTATAATGGGTAAATTTTGCTTCTTTAATTTAAATAATTAAATTTTTTGTATACATACAACAATATTTTTTGTCAATATAAGAAGGTTTTTTTTAATAATACAAATTCTATATACTACTGAAATACACATAAACCAAGTAGAAGACTTAGCACTTTTTTATTTGGACTTGTTGAATTATTGATTCAAAATAGCTTTTAACAGCCTTATGTCCTATAAAAATTTGGCTTTTCGTTCCGGCGATCTCACTTGGTATCATCAGTTGACTAGTAAGGGCCTTATCAATACGCAATTTTTTGTTAAGTTCAGCTCATCATACCCAGATTTCGTAACGAATATCTAGTGTGAACTTTATCCAACAAGACTAGAATTCCTAATCATTAAATTGGAAGTTTTTGTTTTTTGGCCGGGGCAATGTTTGTCTCATTAAAATTCAATGTTTTGTCATGAAGAAAAAATATTTTAGAATTTTCTTTTGTTGAAAATAAATTACTTACAAAATAGTTTTATCTATATTATAGTATTATTTTATCAGTACTACAAAATAACCAAACATCTAAATACAATTTTTCATTATAACAAAAATGTTTTTTTAATGCTTTGATTTCCTATCAAATTGACAGAAAAAATCAACAAAAACTTTTCGACATTGATAAACATTTACAAAATTAAATTCTTGTAGATACAATAAACATTTTGTTTGCTGCACAAAAAAAGGTGTGGATATGAAAAAAATCTCTGTTTTACTATAACAAAAGTTACAAAACGTATTTTGTTAAACTGAAAATATTATTTGTAGGTCATTTTTTTTTTAAACTAATGAAAATTATAGAAAATTTGTAAAATAGATTAATTTAATTGATCTTTCAATATTCTTTTGATTTTTCAATATAAAATTTTATCAAAACGATAAAATTATTTTGTTGAAGTCTACAAAAAAAATTATCAGTATTACATAGGAATTTATTTTCAGTGTATCCAATAGAATTTCTAAACTAAATGAACGATATATTATTTCTTCTACAATATCTGACAACACCTTAATATCAAATCTGATTTCTTAAATATAATTTAAATATGTGAAATAACAATAATATGTTTTTTTTTAATTTATTTTTTTTATGTTTAATTTATGTATATATTTATTAATGTTTTTATGTCTATTACTGTCTATTTATTTATTGATTTAAATTTCTATTTATTTATTAATTAGTATTTAGTTATTTAAACTAATTTATTTTTATAATTTTTTTTTTACTTTTTTTAAGTTGTTTTGATTAAGCATTGTTCAATTCTTACTACAGCGATTTAAAAAGAAATTAAAAAATAACATTTGTCCCGAAAACCTCGAGAGCAAAAATATTATTTGCTTTGCCTTTATTTTATTCTACACATAATGATTTAATTATTGGTAAGAATCAACAGACATTTTTTTTTTTAAACCAAAAAAAAACGTGATCAAAATTGTTGAAAACGTTTTTCAGCTCGAATACCTTGAGAATAAACAATTATATTGACTTCGGACAAATTTTATTCTATATACAATGTCCTATTTAAACTTCTGAAGCGTCAATTTCTGTTACAGACTCTATTTATGGATACTTGATAATTTTAAAGTCTATTTTAAAATTCGACATTTTTAGTTCAACTTGCATTAACTCACAAAGCTTGAAGGATTAATTCGAGTTTAACTGCGAAATTTGGACAATCTGGTACTGAAAAATTGGTCCTAATGTGTTCACGGAAAAACCATTTTTCATTCATCTAACAGAATGTTTATAGTCAGCCTAAATATCAAATTTATTAATGCATGATGCTTTGGTGTATTCTTCACTCTAAGGAGATATGACAGGAGGGCTTAAAAATGAATCCTTCTATTTAAACCAAGTTGCAATATATAGGTTCCCAAAAATTGAAAAATAGAATTTAAAATTCTCAAATATATCTACTCAAATATACTCAAAACTAATGTCGTCAGTCAGAATAATTTTGTCTCAACTTTACCCGATTTAAAAATGTATCTTATTTTTGTTTAATTTGAATTAAATTTTAACGCATATCTATCTATCTCCATTCTCCATGATGAGAATGCACTGTTAAGATTTTAAATCTCATGCAGCTATATCAATCAATCTTCAAAAGGAAACAAAGTCTTTTATTTTATCATTTATTTTGGTTTGTTTGTTTGTTTGTTAGGTACAACTTAAGACTCCTTACCGCGCTCGCTTCTCGTCTTATCCATAAGAAATCCTTCATCAAATTCCCTGCTTCGACATTGTGTACAACTTTCTAAACCAACTCGATCCTAGATAAGTCCCATTTTCCTCCAAAAGCACCAAAGACACAAAAGCTATGCACACATAAATACAAACCACCCCATCTCCTTCACACCACCGCCGCTAAAGATTTAAGAACAAAAAAAAAAGAAGAAGAAGGATAAAAAAAAAGTTGAATAAACGTCTTTGCAGAAGAATCCTGCAGTTACCCGGTAGGGGGTTTGCAGTTATTTTTTTTTTATCAGCTACGCAACGGATAATGAGATTTCGAGTGAATTTCGTACAAAAACAAAGGAACATTTACGGGTGGGAAATCGTTTTTCCAAAGGGAAATTTTCTTAACTGTCATGCGGGGGAGAGTGAAAGTAGGTAGATATGTATATTGTATACCCCTATAGTATATGGAAAGCATCCTTTCACCGCAAATCTGATTTTAGTGTTTTACTCAGCTCCTTCTTTTTTTTTTGTCTTGCCTTATCTGAGGTTGTTTTCTTTTCCAACACCCAACCAACCCTCCTCGACGAGCGCCTTTGAAAACCCACCCTTATCGAATGTTCTGATGATAATGCACTCTTGTTGCTGGGGATACTAGGTATGCGGAGCAATACCAACAAAACTTCAATTTAAGAGTGTTTAAGCCGCCCACACTTATCCGCACTTTTCATTATCCTTTTGTCGGAGTGTTAAAAATATACAGAGGGTAGGATGTGGGCTTGTGTATAGTATAATAGATGCGGGTCCCATTCTGTCTCTCTTTTACTCTCTCACTCTTTCTCTTTTACTCTAAGATTTTAAAATATGTCCTTAGAACTTGAGTAATTGGAGATTTAAGGGATTCCTTTGTCATTCACAGTAATCGATTTGAACAAGAGCCATAGAGCGCTAGAAGAGCTGGTGACAGTGATTTCATTAGCTAGAAAGGACGAATAAGGAGGTTATATCCTTCCTGCAGAACTAAGAGTTTATATGTATATAGTGGAAGATTTACTTGAATGTGGCAACAAGTTACCCACACTTTAATTAGCGAGAAATGGGAGACTTGCAAAATGAATTAGGGAGTTTTTGCTCTTTTTTTTTAATTTACTTTTTTTTTGGGTATGTACATATAAAAGGGAAAACTTAAATTATTGAAGGATTACAGAGTTTTTTTTGTCATTTATATAAGATTTTAAGAATTTTTACTGCATATTTAATATCAGGGAAAGTACATTTATAATTTAAAATTTATACAAATAGAGGAATAATGTAATTTGACTACATTATATAAATTTACCTTAAACAGATTACCAGTTTTTACATACGGTGCGCTGAAAGAAACAGAATTCTTGATGGAAACTTTATAAATTTGTATACTCTTGTTATATTGGGACTATTAATTATTGTTTCTTAAATTACCCGGGAATTTGGCAACAATTCATGATGCTTGTAAGCAAGTAATAGTTGTCAACAAATTCAACTCACTTCTTTTTTTAAAACTTACATAATATGTAAGTCTTGTCTTTGAAAACCGTTATTTTAATTTTAAATGTAGAAGAATTAATACTCTTTTAGATTTAAATAATCTTTAAAAGTACATAATACTCGTATAATATTTATCCTTAACTTGATTTCTAAAATAATATTGTTAATCTGATTTCTTTAAAAACTTTGATTTACTTTTTTGTAGCGAGAAACTATAAAAGAAAACGATTTTTTTGATATATGAAGATTGAAGGTGCGATAGCCCGCGGATAATGCAACTCTCAATTCTTTTCCTGCCTAGATCTTTTTGGTTTGCGGGAACTGAGGGGACCTACATTTATTTGCCAAATCCGAAGATCTTAGACAATGGGCCCTCTATCACTATATAAAATATTCTTCTAAAATTAGTCTCTTTCTTGCAAAATACAGTGCCACTGAAAAACATATAATTTTTACTGCATAATTGGGCAAGTGTACTTACATGCGTGAGACAACTAAAATTTTATAGGCAACAGACGAAAAGTAGTTGATTGATCATTGACTTTCTGATTACTTTTTAGATGCTAAATGTCTACGACCTGCTTTTGACACATTAGGTATTACCTAGTTATAGTTGTAATAAATAAATAATAAAATATTAAAAGTTATATTAAAATTGCTTTGTTTATTACAAATTATTAAGTTTAATGAAAATCGTTTGAGCCTTTTTTTATTTAAAAAAATACCAAAGTAAAGCTAGCACAAAACTTCAAATTTATTCTTTAGGGAGTGCCATAAACATGCTCTGTACCAAATCCGAAGCAAATCGGTCGACCCAATTTTTAGTTTTTTTTTTTAGTTTATTTAAAAACAAAATAAAGGAAGAGATTCCTGGCTTAACAAAAATATATAGCATGGCATTTTAAGTGTTACTGCTGTTTTTTAATAGTTTCTTCTATTTTAAGTACAGTAGAATCTCAGAAAGATGAACTGTTCTAAAAAATGAACAGCTCGGAAAGATGAACGGATTTTCACTTTTCAGTGTTCTAAAAGATGAACGGGTTAAAATGTTGTCTCGAAAAGAGGAATACTTTATTCCCAACATAATTTTTTACTTCTTCTTTCTTTTAGGTCCTCCTGAATAATACTTTTGAGCTTGTTTTAATTTGTTATGTAAATAAATTTTAATGTTTACTATATCTTCATCCTCAAACATACGTTGATGCTCGAAAAGATGAACAATTTGAATAGATGAATGGGATTTTTTTCTTGTATGGACCCAACCTAAACGCTTAGCGTCCTTTTTATCACACCCGATTCACCCTGTATACATATATAGAGATCAAATTGACTCATATTCTCAATACAGCAACATTCCTTTTTTTTTTCAAAAACGGTGTTCATGCTTAATGCATGTAAATGCAATATATGTATCAGTTTTAAAAATTGGTTCCGTAGATTTTCCGTAGTTTTATTCGGTCTAAAAACTATCTTAATTATTTACATTAATTTATTATATTTTATTGACGTTTTTAAAAAATTTCTTAAATTTTTGTTCGGGCATTTTAAAATGATTTGAGTATTTTGAAAAATTATTATTTAACGTAACATCACGGTTCACATGATCCTTTTTTCTCACAACATAATTTTTCAAATTTTATGATGTGAACTTACTCTTATGTGCAACCACACTGAGGTTTTAAAGTCTGAATAAACTAGATCTATTCCGCAATATAATTAGAAATAAAGTGATTAAATAACCTCTAAAAATTTTGAAAATCATTGTAGTGGTTTTTTAACAAATTATTTTGTTTAAAAACAATTTTATGGACATTTTTAAGAAAAAAAATAGGTACGTAATTTTTTAAGAATTTATTAATGTGGAGTTAAAAAATTAATTTTGAAAAAATTATCTACCCATTTTCAAAATATCGAGTTTTCTAAATATAAATTTTTAAATTTTTTTAAATTTTAGAATTTATTTTTTGAAAATTTTTCCTTACCAGATATTAAACACTCGTGTGGGAGGTACCATAATTTAATTTTAAAAACTGCTGCTGTAGTCAGTTAAGGTAAAAGTCGAGGAAATCACTTTTGAATTATTAAGTTCTCAACAAAAAAATTTTAAACTTTTTTTAAACATAAAAAAAAAAAATATTTTTAAAATTTTGGTATACAATTCTTTTAATACTTTTTGAAACATTCGCCATAGGAAAATTAATCAAAATCAGTTGAACCATTAAAATATCAAAAAATAATTCTAATGCGAGGTACTATATTTATAACCAGAAAAGTAAGATTTTCATTGTTTGTTAAAAAAAATTGTTCGGCAGCTACTGTTAGGTATTGTGCGTCCTAAAAAAAATGACAAAAAAACATAGGGGAATGCCCACCGCTATGTATCAATTTCAAGGAAAATCTAGCCACCCATTCAGGCTGCAGCCTTTCAGACACACAGACAGACAAACAGACAGAAATTCGAGACCCACTTTTTTGACTTCATTAATAAGTGTGTTTTATTCATTGCTGCATAGCCAGCGTAGCAGTCTGAATAAAACGATTACTCACTCTATATAAGTTCATTTCAATAATTCAAAGTTCTATTGCCAGCACAGCCATCTTTTTTTTTTACTGACTTCTTTTTCGCCAGCAATCAAATTATTTTTATTTGCCATGGGAAATTTTGCTGCGCTGGCTATACAGCAATGAATAAAACACACCTAATGTCATCGAAACGTCAAGCTCGATTTTTTACGAATCCATAAAACTTGCCAAATACTACCTATGTATATATCGCAAGTAAAAATGGAAACAAAATAGTTCTTCAAATTTCAAAACTATTTAATTCAATGTTTTTTTGAAACACCACTTTGAATTGAAGAAGTCAGTCCGATTTTTTTTTTTTTTAATTTTGAGTTTGAATATTAATTTTTCCAAAACTATTCACTAAAACAATAAACAAAGGTGAGTGTTGACGTTGATTTGTACTACTTTTTTCTCTCATTAAAGCCGATTTTTTTAAAAAATTTCTCCTGCAGCCTAAACAGGGGGAAATATACCCCCGGTCCATACGATTTTATTTTTAATTTGAACTAATCCAGCCTTTTTTCGCATTTTATTCAAAACACTTTGTATATTTTCGGTTTTTTAAACTTTTCTTTCACTATTTAACTTGTAATCTATCACTTTTGATTTTTGTTTTTCCATGGTATTTGACTTACATATATCAATGAAATATTTTTTTTAATGCACTCTTTTATGTCAAAAAATTTAAATATAATACTTATGCATTTCAGAAGCTATGCTTCCATCGTTAGTAAGTTTTATATAAAACTTACTGACGATGGAAGCATAGCTTCCGAAATGCATTTAAGTAAATAAATAAATAAAATAAGTGTTTTTAAGTTATTTAAAATAATATTTTTTATTTATTTCATGAAAAAACACGTTAAAAATCTCCAATATCAAATCAATATAATACTTATTAAACAAATAAACAATCTTAAAAAATGGTTTATTTTCTTACGTATTAAATAATAAAATGTGTTTCAAACAAAATATCCAATAAAGTTCGATATTATTTAAAAAAAAAAAAAATTTCGACGTCATTTCCAGGTCGTACAAAAATGGTTTATTTTCCTGTTTTCCCCACTGTTTAGTCAAATTAGTTTATAATATAAGCTTTAGAACACTCTGCTATTACTCTAAATCTAATCTTTTGACATTTGTAAAGTGTAATACTTAAGAAAAAATTCTTTTTTCAACAGAGAATTCTGAAACACCCTGTATAGATATTTTTTTGAAACTCACCAGCTTGAACGCCTTAGAAATTTTTTTGAATATATGAAAACAAAATTTACGATATCTTTATTTAGTTAAGAGTTATGATTTTGGCAACAAAAATGTCGAGACGGTTCACTCGGGCGTATACGTACTTTTTTCTATTTTTATTGATTTTTTAACAAATTCTCCTCCCTTTTTATTTGTGCTCGTTACATTGGTTTATGTTAACTATAAAAAATATTATTTAAACCAAAATTAACGGTTGTTGAATTCAAATGCTACTATTTTCTTACGCCATAATTTTTCAAAAAAAAGTATGGCCATGTTTTATGTATAAAGTTGACAAGACCCTTTTAATTCAAAAACGACTTCTGAACAATTAAGTAAAAACTACCGCCATAATATACCACGTTAACTAAATAGCTGTCCAATAGTTGGAGCTATGATACAAAGTGATTAACGAGAAGTAATTGAAATAAGGCGGTATAATTAATTTTTTTTACAGATTTTTAACGAGATAATTATGAGTTTTTTTGGAGCTGAATTTAGTCACAGCCTTTTCGTATACATACTTCGAGAATATGCCTTCTAAAATCTTGAAAAACGTATTGTTCAACAAAAACAAAATCAAATTTAAAATCCCAACAAAGGACACACAAAAACGGTCTTCCATAAAAACATATATTCACATTGCAAAAACTTAAATGTACCTTCGGGTAAAGGTATAAAAGTGTATAATATGTTTTTTTTTCTTCTCGCGTCTATAATTCGATTTTTCTCAATTTTGTAACCAATATATATGCCTGTCACCATTCAAGTGTATCTAAAAAAAAGTATCGAAGAAGCCTTTCCGGTTTCCTCTCTCTCACTACATCACAGTTCTTCAAAAAAAAAAATATTTATACGAACATTTCATATTGTCGTCTTTGTGTATATTCCACCATCAACCACCATTTCTCTTCTTATTCGAATGCATGAACGTATAGTTCTTCTTCTTCATACTCAAATAATACATAAGATACATATATGCGAATTTGACATTTTATAAATTTTGTTTGGTTATTTACAAGAAAAACATGACTAAACAGTGTGGAAAGGCTGGGGGGGGGGCGGGAGAAGGAGATTCTTCTTTTATCCTTGTTGAACATATCATTTGTATATAAGTATAACTATACTGATTTTGGATCTAAGGAATCAGTTGCAATTGCAATGTCGTGTTCGCTATCGTCTTCAACGTCAATGTCGTCGTCATCGTCGTTGTTGTTGTCGTTGACGTCGTCACCGTCGATCGTCTAGAAAACCTCGATTTTCCCGCACCACCATCAAAGTTATCGAAAGAAAACTTTGCGCACCGAAAGGCATTCAATAACTTCAATTCCTCATATTGTGTTTGGAATTTCAAATGCATTCTTATGATATGCATGTTGAACATATTTTCCATATACATTCCCTTCGATTAAAAAGAAGAAGTTCACCAGTGATTCTCTTGTCAAAATTCCTCAAACAATTTTTTTGATTGATGTTCATTAATTTAAGGATTGAAGAATATGAGGCGGAAGCAGTGTTGCCATGAAAACTTTTAAGAAATCTGCAAATCCGTTGAAAAAAAGTCTGCATTGCAGATTTTTAAGACACAAAATTAAGGTAATTCATAAATATTTTTATTTATACATTAAATAACAAAAAAAAAATATAAGTAAATAAATCAATGTTCGTAAACTATGCCTTACTGTAGATACTACTACATCTTTAAATCACACTAGGTGCGTTTTATTGGTAAATTTATAGCTAGCACAGTAAAATTTCCCTCGGTGAACAATAACAACAATCAATTACTGCCGATAAATTTGCCAGTAAAATAGTGGATATGGAAGTGGATAAAGAAAGTTGAAACTTTGAAGATGAAGATGGCGCGTTGAAAATTATTCATGACTTGAACCTTAATGTTGTTTTTCACTCATAAAATGGATGTGTTCTATGATATTTGTAGTTTAGTGGAGACACGGAAGCAGAAATACTTTGTGAATACAACCAAAAGTGGCTAAAGCGTTTTTGAACACAGCCGGAGCGTTTTATTGGTACCTGATTGCTGCACTAGCTATAAATTACCAATAAAACGCACCTACTGTTTCTAAATTATTTTTGTACATAGTATAAAAGCCTCAAGCATGTTTTTGTTTATTTTAAAATCTGTACAGTTTTTGCAGTATTTTAATATAATCCTTGGAAAGCATTACGCCATAAAGTCTTGAAGATTGCAGTTTATTTCGAATTTTTGTTTTGTTGTCAATTTGTGTTTTTAAGTAATCCAATTTTTTTTTTAACAAGTGCAGACGAAATCTGCAGTACAGATTTCGTGATCTTGGAAGTCTGCGAAATGCAAAAAATTCTGCAAAATGCAGATAAATCTGCATTTATGGCAACGCTGGACGGAAGATATTCCCTAGGGCCTAGATTATTAAATAGGGAACGCAAGTTCACGTTAATGGTTATTGTTAATAGGTTTTTTCAGTGAGGAAAAAGTTAGAACAGAACAGAACAGGACAGAACAGAACAGCACAGATTCGTGAAAAACGTCAGAACAAGTTAGAACATGGCTACCTACGTTGTCACTAAAAAAGCAACAACAATTTTTCGGAGTATATATGTTTGTCACAAATTCACAAATATATGTCTTAAAACTAAAATTAGTTCATGAAAATAGAATCAGAATTGATTAAAATACACTTTTGAAACAGTTAAGCAGAAATTCAAATAAAATCTATCAAAAAAACAAACTAATTTCATTAAAAAAATCACAACATCTGATTTTGACAGTTTTCACAAATCTGTTCTAACTTGTTCTACCTCAAAAGCAAGTGAAGAAAATCCTGTTCTAAAGTGTTCCAAACTGTTCCAAACTGACTCATTGAACAGCAATCCAGAACAGTTTAGAACAGAAAATTTCTCATTGAACAGCAAAATCTTGTACTTTTCTGTTCTAAAGTGTTCTAAACTGTTCCGAACAGCCTCATTGAACACACCTAATGTTTTTATTGTTTTTCTTTACATTTCTTTAAATGATATTTTCAGAAATGTAACAAAATACCAAAGGAGACAAAATCACAAATTTTATGTAACAACATTCCAAAGGAGACAAAATCACAAATTTTAAAAGTATGAATTTATTTAGTAGCGGAAGAGAAGTTTCTGGCAAATTGGAACGCAGCTAATGAATCGAAAATTTAAAAAATCACTTTCTGACTTTGGTCTCTCTCTATGACCGAAGCAAACGTAACACCATTCAATGAAGCTAGATTTTATTTTCACTTTATATGAATATCAATGCAATATCGTGAATTGTTAAATAAAACACTATATTTGAATTCCTCCATATTAAACCGCAAACTTAAAACTAACTTCTTTATTTGTTTCGGTCCAAGAAAGGCAGAAAAGCGCCTGGATATAAAAATTATTCTTAATAAACAGTTCTTTTAGAGAAGCAAACTAAGCTACGTGAGTCAGACAGACGACGCTAGAAATGAGTAAAAATCCTTTGAACTCGCGAAGAAGATTAGCCAAGATAATTTAATCCATGGAAACTCTAGATAATGATACTGTCTGGTGACTAGACGGTATTTATACATGTCCAAGTGGAGCAACAGAGTTGCGTGAGTGGGACAGAGAACTCAAAAAGGGAAGCGCCCACATATTTATATAGTTTTGTAGCTCTTTTTTTTAACAAGAAAGGTAAGTCAAATTTGTTGTCTCTTTAAAGTTATATAGTTATCGATTTAAAGGCCCTGGTAGATCTGCGACAGTCTGAATAATTGGTTCCTGCTTTAAGTCACTCTGATATTGGTTAAGTTGAGAAAAAGCTTCAGATGTTTCCACAATATATCAGAAAAGTTTTTGCAGGCGTGTTAAGACATCTATATTTGGCTCAATTCAATGAAGACTTTTAAGAACCGATCAAACAACGATGAAGTTTCAATCATGGGAAATGTTATCCCTCAAATACATTTTGCAGATCAATTGTTACCCATGACGTTTCAGCAGCTTTATTGAATTTAAGTTGTAATATATCGACGAACCTCGTAAGTCTTCACATTGTCCAGTCGTGTGGAAAGAATTGTTTGTCCAGCTTATTTATGGCTCATTTGACTTAACGGCTAAAATCCATTCTTCGTCAGAGTTATGCAGTCTGCAGAAATAATCCTTTTATACCTTCAGCAATGACTGCAATTCAAATGCGGTGTTCCCTTGGTTGTCCTTGTAGGATTTTTTTTATCGATTGTACGGCTCCCAGTTTTTCCTTCTACCGGAATTCACCGTGAAACCATGAGATTCATTGTGGTGGTCATCTAAACCCAACATTATTTGAAGTGGCATCAATTTCTTTATCGTGCTTGAAATATTAATTTAAGGTCTATATATCACGCAAAAAAATAATTTCTAACCGAGAGCGTTTTTCGGTGGTTTAAGTATTACGTAGTCGTAACGAGTAGCTTGCTTCAACTAAACAATTGAACTTATTTAATTTTACACATCTTTAAGTAGGTAGATTGGTTATTATGGACGATTTAATATGTTTCATTAACTAACTTAATTGGTTATTGAAACCGCCCAAACGAACTCAGAAGTAGTTTAATAAAATTTTGTAAACTTTAACCGAATCAGTGTATAGATTTAAATAATTTTGTTTAATCGAGTTGACTCGTATCTATAATTTACCCGGGTGTGTTTTCAGATTGTATATTAACAATGTTTGTTATTTAAATTAACCTAGTTTTACGTTGTTTTTAACCAATTATTTTTCAGTGCGTGGTCTTTCCAGGAGTTTTAGTCCATTATGCATCCTCAGAATCTTCGGACATCCATAACATCCTTCTGGGTTGCTTATATCGATTGGTTGACAGTTAATTGATCAATTAACCAATATCCATGCCAAAATTCAATCTCCTACATTATTTTCATTTCTTTGGCTTTTTTATATTCTGCTGCTCTTCCAGTACTATTACTTCAGCTTGAAAAATTCACAATACCTTTTCAGAATCTTCTCAGTCACAGAAATAAAAAAAAACTCATCGTTTTGCTATTTTAGCGAATCAGCGACTAGAAGAACGCAAAATAAATGCAAAAGAAAAAAAAATACATATATCAAACACACATTCGACAGATCCACACAGATCTAATAGAGACAGCAAGGAATATTCTCATCCTGTTGCTGGTCTTGATGCTTGATACAGTACACAAGTACAACACTGATACAACAGCGCACAACCCATTTTCTTCCTTATAGAGTGCAAGACGGCAATCTTTTTTCCCGGTCGCTGCTTTCGACATGTGAGCTTCGTCGTTTTTTTGTCAATTATTTTTTTTTCTTCTTCGTCTTCTTATTTTTTTTTATTTGATATCCCGTCTTAGGATTATGTGTAAACTTTCGATATATTTTTATAAGTATTTGTGTAATGCAAGGATATAGTGAGTATATATGTGTGTGTATAAAGTTAAAGTATGTGAATCACAGAATTTATGAAGAATGACGATGACATTCGTTGTGTCTACAAATGTCACCGCAAGAAAAATCCATGCCCATATATGATATTGAAAGGGATTTTTCTGCATAATTCTATATACATATATGGGAATTATATCAACAGAACGATTTGTGGTGGTTGTTCGATTTGAAACTTGAATGAATTTATAGATATATGAGAATGGGGGCAGGCATGGGTATAAGGTGTGTAGGTATATGCTTTTATGGGGGGAAATCGTTTTACATTTACAAACTATCGAATATGGCAATGGAATACAAAGTATACGTGTGCGGTTAGAGATATTTGAACATTGAATGCGAGGATTGAGTGCCTGTGCCAGGCTAGCGATGAGACAGACCAACATATACACGACGAAGGAGATTCATCCCCGATAATGGGATTATGTTTTGGCATCAAATGCACACGTTTAGGTATATGGATTTTTTATTGGATTGGGATTCTTGATTTTCTTTAAGTAACAAAAAAATTGAAGTTAGTGCGATGTTTTATATTTTAAGTTCGAGGACCTTTTCAGGAATATGGTTTTTTCGTCAGTAAATTTGAGCTGGTAAATAAAATGATGCTAGGGAAAGAGTCTTCTAAAATAAAATCGAATATTGATTACGTTTTTTGTCTTTAATTTTAAAGAAACAAGAATTTCTGGCACGCTTTTAAGCACTCTAGTAAAGTGAAATATCATTATTCTTCATTTTTCAATGTTTTTGAATTTATTTCTAACCACTGATCATCCTATATAACAGCCTTGAGACTTTAAAAGCTTTTTCACGCGCGAGAATCCTTTTAACCATTTCGTATAAAAAAAAAACCTATAAGTAAATCTCATTCTCCTATCATGTTTTACAATCTCTTTTTATGACTTACTTTCAGCCGCATTTGTCAATAAAAAAAAATACCATCAACCTTCAGTATATATCACTTGATCCCTTTATATCCTGCAAAGAGAAAAATACTTAAAGCTTCAATTTTTTTTTTTTACAACTTAATCAAAATAAAATGTTGCCACCAATTTGATTTCCATTAAATTAAAGAAATCCACTTCTTATACTCGTATACTATTATGGCCACACGCTGCTGATATATATTTTAGATTTCTTGTGTGTGTCTCTCAGGAGAACAACCAAAAGGGCGCTGCGCTCTCAAGAAACCTTATTATAGATCCTGCATTTAATTTGTTGCTTCTTAACTAGAGCGTGGCGATCTTTTAATTTCCCATGGAGGACTTCAAAAGTCGGATGGAAAGCAATGAAAAATGTTCAAGTAGAGTATACTTATACCTTATACATGTTAACAGAATCAGGACTTTGCAACAACCCATTATATCCTGTGGCGTCTTGGGAGCAACACAACAACGAGGTGGTGGATGAAAGTATATCTTATAGTCTATAAAGGAAGATGGAAAATCAGGTTTTTGTTATACAATCGGCTCAGCAGAGCTATAGTAACAGCCAGCAACAGCAGAATGAAAAATATATCTAAATCTAAAATGAAAAAATTAAAAAAAAAAATACAATGCGGTGCAGATAATTACATTCTCAAAGAGAGGTACTTAGACGGAGGATTTATCTGCAATCTTCAAGTGCACGGCAGATACATTTATTTTGATTTAACTCCTTTCTTCTGCTCTCGTCTTTGTTGTGTTGCATAGTGGTTTGTTGGTATGTATTTCCTTATGACTAATATATATGTATGTAGGTACTGCTGTTGCTGTTGATGCAATTGGACTTGTTTTTTGTGTGACTGTAAACTCTTGGTTGCCACTGGTTATTAATTGTTTTTTTAATAAGGTTTTTTTAATAATACAAATTCTGTATACTACTGAAATTCAGCCAAGTAGAAGACTTAGCACTATTCTCTTTGGACTTGTTGATTTATTGATCCAAAATAGCTTTCAACGTCCTTTATAGTGCAATAATGAACTTTATTGAAGTCACACTTTTAAAAATGTTTTCCTTCTTCATAGATATTTAAGTTTGAGAGAACATAATTATTTGATCAGAAATTCAAAAAATGTTAAGTTTTGGAAAAAAATTCGAAAGTGCGCAAAATAGTCCGCAGTAGGTATATTTAGTCAGGACTCGTATAGGAATTTAATATGGAAATGAGGAAACATTTTTTGTCTGAGAATACAAAATGTTCGGCCAAAATTTTCGGTTAGACCCAAATAGCGTTTCAACTATTAAATGTAGGAAAATAGGAGCGTATCGGAATCCAGGTTTTAAAATCCCGTTTTTTTTCAAAAATCCCGAAAACAAAGTTTTAAAATCCCGTCTACTAAATTACTGTTATAATCATCTATTCTAAAATCCAAGTGTTTATAATCCAAATCCGTTTTTCATACTTCAAACTATATTAAATTAAATAAAAAAAATTACTGGGCGAAACGCATTTTGGGATCACATGAACTTTTGAATGAAATTATGTAATATTTGTTATGTTACAACATAATATGCATTTAAATGATAATTCATTATCAAAAAATGGGTATTATAAAAACGAGGATTAAAAAAGCGGGATTTTAAAACAGAAATTTGAAAAAACGAGATTATAAAGCGGGATATCGAATCCAACCCTTTTAATAAATTGCAGTGATTTTTGATATTGTTGAATTATAAATTTTTGGAAAGATTGTAAGCTATTATTATAGCCATTTCAGGTATTTTCGATAATTGTAAGTACCTATTATTTTTTGTGTATGGCGATTTTAAAAAAAACACACATTTTTCGACATTAATTTTTAATATTTTTTTTATATTAAAACTCTTTAATTTTAAGGGATGTTGGAAATTATTTGTATACATTCTTATTGTAAAATATCGATTCATCAAGTACCGCTGAACAAAGAGAAAATACATAAGCTTTAAGTATTAACAGGTATCAGCTTATAAGTCTTAAGTGCGTGCATTAGGGCGGTCGTTAAAAAAAAATGTTCATCTTGTGATTCTCGTAGAATCTTAGAATCTCACAAGAAGCTAGAACATGATAGGTTGAAACCAGACAAGGAATAAATTGTATGGAAAAGGGGTAGTATTTTCCCCCATTCAAACAGAAGGGGCAGTTTTCTAAAAAAAATAACTTTAAATGGTTGAAAATGTATTAAAAATCAACCTTAGGTTTTAGCTTTTTTCAAAGCCAAAAATCTACTTTTATATTTTTTTAAAATTAAGTTATGAATAGTTTTTGCAAAAAATATTGTGTAGTTTTTCAAAATTCTAAAGGTATTATTACCAGTGAATTCTTGCTATCACTAACACCTGAAAACAGCTGTGGGCTGGGCTCTTAGTCTATTAGTGTAGTTCATTATAAGTTATAAGAATTTTTCTTTCCTACCGTTTGAGTAAAACAAAGACAGCTTAAATACAAATATTCAACCATCAACCACTTTTAGCCTTTTAGGGTTGTAGCCATCTTGAGTTAAAGAATTAACAAGTCAAGAGTAAAAACCGTGTTCTTGAATTTGGACTAGAAAATTGGGTACATTAATTTCGGAAATATATATATATTTTAAAGTTTCAATAACAAAAAAATGATAAAGTACCAAATGTATTAACAAAAATGGATTTGTTATAGAAATATTAAGAAGCACCAGATTCCAAAATTAAAACAAAATGGGTGAAGCCATTAAAAACAGCTATACGCGAATAATTGAAAAATAGGGCAATTTTCTCAAAAAAAGTCAAACTCTATTTTTGTTATTCGAAATTTTTGGAAAAACTTAACAGTTTTCTTATAATTACTTTACTTGAGTCATAACTAGGTTTCATCAAAATCTTAAGAGCAGTTTTCGAGAAAATTTGGAAAAAAAAATCTGAATCGTTGCATGCAAGCATCATAGAAATTATAAAAATGAAATGTTACAAATTTGAGGCAAATCGGTCTTTGCGTTTAGCCTCTAGCTCAAATAATATAGGACGCACGGACAGACAGGTGCACAAATGTACAAACGCACAAATAAACAAATGCACAGGCCAATGGGCGGTGTATGAAGGAACCCCTTTTTCTGACTTCTCTTTTCTAGTTTTAATTGCAACCTTGAAATTTTATTTTTACATGAAAATAATACTTTTCCAAGTTAATAAAAAAATCTCATCAATCGTATTCTGAGTTTCATCCAATTTTAAAACTAATATATGTACGTGTGCTGTGCTCCTCTCCATTATTAGAGTGGATTAAAAACCTAATATTATTGCACCAAGTTCTGTATACAAAATGAATATATTTTGGCAACCTTGGCTCTGAGCTTTTTTTTCAATCAAATATCCAAAAATTTATTAAAAATCAAAAAAAAAATTGCGAACTTTATGTCGTTGACATACATACATAGCTTAGCCAATTTTGTTTAAATTTTGCAAACATATGTTTCTTAGTAATTACCTATAGTTCAATTATTATTGCAAAGATGGATACCTTCCAAAAATTTTTCAAAAAATATTTTTTAGTATGTACCTACATATACATATGTATGTATAGATACTTTTCAAACTACCTCTCATTTTTCACAACAACAATACAACAGCAAAAAAAATAAAAAAAAATATCCACGACCGTCTTAGAAAACTAGAAAAGTGGTAACCATAGCTGATGCATTCTGAAAGATAGAAAGAAATATCTATAGGATGTGCGATATCTGCTAATTAAAACGAAGGTTAAAATGTTAACCCTTTAATTTGAGAAAGTAAAAATAGAAGAAAAAAAAGGAAGACAAAAAAAAGTTCCAGGTTTCTGTAAGTTCGTGTAGTGTAGGTACTGTAAAGGTCTGTGGATGTTTGGCAAAATTATCAGATTCAATTCAGTAAAGTAAATTAAAATGTTGCGAGTATTTTGTTGCAGCTTAAGTAACCTACTTGGCATAAAATTAAATTACCAGCTTGAGTTTCGTTGCTGACGACGATGACGTCCACGCTGAAAGTGAGTTTATTTAGTGATTAAAACATTTTCAGGTCCCTAAATTAAGAAGATATCTAATGCAATTTTTATTTTTTTTTTTTAAATGCAGTTTTTGACTTTGTATAAGAAATGTTTTAATTAGCTTCAAAATTCTAAGAGCCTTTATAGTTTTATATTAATGCCAATGTTAAGGATTTGTGGTTTTGTAAAACTTCAAAAACACACTTCTTGGAACTTTTCAAAATGAACAATGAGATTCCTGTTTAAATTTAGAACTAAATGAAATAAATCTAAGAAACTCTTGAACGAAAAAATGGTGACGAATTATTTAAAGAAGTATGAAATTATTTAAAGAAGTGATTTTAAAGGTTTTTCTTATTTAGAAACAAATAAATACTAACAGATTTGCTACTATAATATAGAATTTTCAGTTGGAAGGGTACGTGTCAATGGATCATAGCAAGTCCATTAATACAATCATCTTGACACGTAAAAAGATACACACAGCAACAAAACAGAAGATATACAAATCAAAAACCATTACAATAATTTATCATCTTTGCTGAAGAAGATGAAGACGAACGCGAACTCACACGAATGCGCATCAGCCAGCGGCGTGACAAACGGATGTGATTTTTAAAAATTTATTCCAAATGAATTCTTTTGCATCGTTTTATTATTGCGATTTATTTACATTTATTTGATTAACAATAATTTATTTTTTTCGTGTCCACTTCTCAAGATATTCAATTAATATTTTTTTTAATTGTTTGAAGTAGTATTTGTATTGTAGGTATTGTATTGGTTCCCCTAAGGGTTACAACTCTCCCTCTCCTATCCGTCTCGCCTTACTCCTTCTCGCAACCTCTAGTGCCTTTATCCACTCTTCCGCCCTCCCTCCTTCGTCCATTATATCCCTCATCTTCTCCCCTATTGACATCCCTTCATCACCACTGACCTGCATCTTTCTATCACATGTTCCCACGTCTCAGGTTCACCTTCACACACTCTGCACATTCTTTCTTCTTCATGCTTCCAGTACAATCTTTCTCTCACCTCATTCCCTAGCCTGACTCTCGCTATTCTCCTTGTTCTGTCTGCCTTCCATCCCGCTTTCAAATATTGAAGTAGTAGTTGTAATTATTTTTATTTTCAAATTAGTTTTGCTAATACATGTACATAGGTACATTTTTTCTTTTTTATGTTTTATGTCAAAAATTCAAATTCTTGAAAATGACCTTAAGATTCGTCTGTCGGGTTTTTTTTTTAGTAAATTGCGGTAAATATTTATAGAATTTGTTTTATTTTTCTTAAATGGTATTGAATGAAAGTTTTTTTTTAAAATTGTTTATATCTATGTATGTATAGAGTTTAAGGTTATTTTATTTCAACATTTTCAGAAAAAACGTGTTCATCTCAAGTTCTTCAAGTTTGTTAATTATGTTTGATTATGGTTAATTTTCGAATTAATCCAAATCGAGATTTTCACCAAACTTGACATTATGATGTTAGCGAATCACAGAAAAAAGTAGGTCTAGAAATTCTGTCTTACTGTCTGTCTGTCCGTTTGACTGCAGCCTAAATAGATGGGTTCGGTGTCGAATTTGGAAATTTTGCCACCCTATAGGAATATTGTTATTTTGCCGCCTCAAATAAAAAAAGACGATTACGACAACATTAACATTTACATGGGATTTTATTTAATAACAATCAAATGCATTCGACAAAATATGTTGACAAAATTTTTAAACTAAAATGCTGTTTTGCGCGATTTCATTTTTACAAATCTTGTAGCGATTTCTTCTTCTTCAATGTTATTAAGCATTTTTTTTTTTCAATCGAAATAGTCGCAAGACCGGTTTATCAGTGTTAAGTGTTTTATAAGTTTAAGCTTCAAAAATCTTGATTTTCCTGATGCAACGATTTGAATAGTTGAAAATTGACAAAGGTTTGGAACCAACAACAGCAGAAGTTTGGTTAGATAACTATATTAATTTCAATTAAGACATCTTTAGCTATAATATCCTTTTGAGATTTGTTTTCAATTGTTGCTGTTAATATTGCAAGGCTCGAAGAGCGATAAAATATGATTCGTTCTCTCGTAAAAAAATCAAAAGGGAATTTTATTTTTGATCCGATCGAATCAAATCTGTTGGGATCTGTAAAATATGGTTCGTTCCCAAATTTATCACGTGCGATCTATTGAAGATACATTCACGAACCGTTCGAATAAGAAAAAAAGATGTCAGTGACTTTTTTCAAAATTTTTGACCTTTTTCCAATTTTTTTATTGTTCTCAAAATTGTTCACTTTTTTCGAGTTTTTTCAATTTTTTATTTTTTTCCAAAATTTTTCACTTTTCTCAAAATTGTTGATTTTTTAAAAATTGTTCACTTCACAACCAAACTGAATGGATACTTGATAAAGAATGATTTATTTTAAGGGACTTTTCGAATCCTTATAGGGAGAGAACGCGAATTACAGAAAAAAATGAATTTAGTTTGTAGAGAACTACAAATATTTAAAAATGGAAAATTTTATTGTTCGCGAACTATATTGAAATTGACAACAGCGTTGCCGATGTGGCACGATCGTGCACTTTTGGCACTTTTTCGTTGAAATAGCACTGTGTCACTAAAAGATTGAATATGGCACTTTCATTTTTATATACATACATATGTAGTAAAATAAAATATTTGACAAACAAAAACTTAACTCTTAGAATGTTTATATACATAAATCACTCAACCCGCACACACACTACTAATCTTTATCTGTTTAAGGGCAAGTTTCACAGTGTACACTTAACAAAATGAGTGGCACTTAATTTTCCCATTTTGGCACTTTAGCCGTAGTTTTACTACCTGAGTAAGTGGAACTTGAGTGGCCAACATGGGAGACTTAAGTGTTACTTTTAAGATAAGCGATAACTTTACACTGTGAAATTGGGAATTAGTTTTCCATATTTGGCACTTAAGTGACACTTACTTCACTGTGACTCTGGCCCTAAATATTATCTGTTTTGATTTAATTCTTTTTGTTTGGGAAATTGGTCATTCCAGATTTGTTTTTTTTCCTTAAAAAATTGTGTTTGTGTTTAAAAAAGTATTGAGACGATATTTGTCCAAAGGTTTGTCAATAAAATTGCAACAGTTTTGCAGAACACGCTATCGACGTTTGAAAGAAAAAAAATTAGTGGAAGTCGCACATTGAGCGCGGAATTTAGAAAATATAGTAAAAACTAAGTTATGTAATGAAATTTTTTTGAAATAAAGACTGACATTTCTTTTGGTGGCTCGTAGTGGCTTAAAATGGCAGTTTTTGCTGGCAGCGAAAAATCCGAAAAATCGTTAAAAATGGTACCTCCCATAGAACCATTTTTTTTAAATTCAATTTTCTCAAAAACAATTCAACTGATATTGATCAATTTTTTATGGTGAATGTTTGAAAAAGTTTTAAAAGTTTTGTATGCCAAAATTTTCAAAAAAATTTTTTGGATTTTTAAAAAAAGTTTCAAATTTTTTTTTTTTTGAGAACTTAATAATCCGAAAACAACTATGTTAATTTTTTTTTAAACTTGGCTCCCAGCAGTTTTTTTTATATTATCTAGCAGATTTTAAAAGAAAATTATTCTTATAAACAAAAATAACGGTACCTCCCATAAAAATGTTCAAACACCGGTATTGAAAATTTCATTTTTCTCAAAAACGGATCCTACGATTTTGATTAAAATTTTTGTGTGAACTAATATCTTTACGATCTACCATATTATTGGAAAAAAAATTTATCCTTCGTTTAAAAATAGTATCTTCCAAAAAACCATTTTTTGATTCATATTAGTTGAACTATTTTTAATGAATTTTTTTTGCAAAAAAGCTTCAAATAAGTTCTAATAATATTGCATACCAAAATTTCCAAAATATTAATTTATTGATTTTTAAAAAAAATTTCAAAATTAATTCTTGAAAATTCCATATTTCAAAAATGAGTAGGTAGATGATATTTTTTTTTCATTAATTTTTTCCCGCATTAATAAAGGCTAAGAAATAGCGTACCATTTTTTTTAATTTTTTCAAAAATTTATATACATATACAAAAAACTATTTTTTTGAAAAACCACTCCAACGATTTTCAATTTTTTTTCCTCACAAATTGAGATTTCCTTAGAAATCGGATGATGTACATCGAATTGGTGTCAAAACAATTTCAGAGGTTGTTTAATCAATTTATTTTTAATTATATATTTTTTGTTTACAATTTTTCAGTCTAAATTGTAAGTTCCATGCATATTTGTAACACGGTGCTATATTGTTCATAAATAAATGTACCTACTCGCATAATACTATCTTAAACTTGACCAAGTTTTAAGCAGGTGGTGTACAATATATAGCCTCCCATAACTAATTTTTTTTTTAATAATATAAAAATATAGTTTTTGAAATATTAAAACTTTAAAAACACAGTGTGATTGCACATAAGAGCAAGTTCGTGCGACCCAGTCGTGTAGATATTTTATAACACCTGAATGAATTAATTTAGCAGATAAACAATCATTTATTTCTTAATTTGTGTCGGTGCTTGCTATTAAATTTAGCGTGTGACTTCCGCATCGCAAATGATGAGACAACTGAAAATATGCCTAGATTCGTTTTAGGCCGTAATGGTAAAATGGAATAAAATATTAATGCGGCGAAGTTACTAATTAATTCTTAAAAATTAGTTTTTAATACAAAGATTTATTAGATTTTGATCCACCATGATTACAATAGAGGCGTTTTTTCATAATATTCAATTCAATATTAAATTCTATTTCCTATCACGATTATGTTTAAAGTAAGCTTTTAATCTATTACATTTGTATACTAAAAATTATATTTTCGATTACATTTTATTCTTTTCTGTGTTACCAATAAAAAGTTGAAGAGATAACTATTAAACTGTAACACAAAAATCTTACAAAAAAATCCTTAATATTTTTTTAAAATACAAAAAGTTATTTTTACTGGAATACATACAGTTGTAATACCAGTGCTGTATTAAAAATTATTCTAACATTTTTAACCGTGTAACATTAAGAACTGATAAAGTGGGATTTTCCAACACAATAGGTACCTTTCCGAAGGCTTTTTCTTCAACAATTTAGATTAAGTCATTTTTATTTTTGATTATTTAAACAAAATATTTGAAATCACCACTCCAATCAACTTGGAATGTGGATTTATCAAGGAATGCCACCGCCAGCAGTGCTTAAATTAAAGTATAGGTACAGCACCATTGAAGTTGCTGTAAATTTTGTTTCTTGTTTTTTTTCTCCATTACCAAAACACTTGTAGCTTTCCGTTTAAGTCAATTAATTCAGTCCTTGAAAAGACGTAGAGAAAAGGGTTTAAGATTTGTTTTATTTTGTTTTTTTTTTTTTTTTTGCAAAGAAAATTTATAAATCAAGTTCTCTTTTATCAAATCAAGAAGCCTTGCCCTGTAAACCATAACCTACCATTTTATTGGTGCGTGTTTTGGTGTGCTTTGGGCGAGCTGCTGCCAAATAAGGTGACATTAATTACTCTGCTTTTATTTCCCATCGCAGTTCTTTATAATTTTTTTTTTTTTATTTTATTCTTCGGCATAGTGGATGTTGTTGTATTCAATATACTCAACCCTGTATATATTGCTTGAATTGTTGTGTAACATTTCCACGGAATGGTCGTAAATATAGTAGCGTCTGAATCGAGTGAGGGTCAGAATTCATTAATTTAGTTGTCGCAACAAATGGCTTCCTGTGTCCCAGTCTACAGACTACATTACTTTCAGAGCCTATTATCGTCACGCTTTTCTATTACAACAACGATATAGAGGTGGGTAGTGAAGTTGGTATATAAACCTAAGGAAAACCTTCAACTTTATGACCTGCTTCCTCATCCTTTAGGATTTTATTTTCTTCCTTTATTTCATTTTTTTTGCGCCCGGAATCAACAATGTGAGCCCCCAACATCCTGGAAAAGGAATGAGTATTTTCAGTTCTAAATCGTATTTCTGTATTTTTTGCTCTCAAAACCGATGAAACACCCCTCGGGTCTCTTAGCAAAGCTGGTTTGGGTTGGGATAAACAACAAAAAGAGGCCTGATGGTTGATGGAAAGTATAGCAAAAAGTCAGCAACAATTGTTAGGCAAAACCTTTTGTTCGGCCGGATCACCCTTCTACTTCTTCATCTTTGAAATCCAACAAGAGTCCTTCTGTTTTGTATTTCGACTTAGTTTTTTTTTTTTTTTTTTAATTTATTTCTCTATTTGTACAAATTAAACGCAGAAAAAGCTGGAAAATCTTAAGGTCCTTGTATATAGGTACTGTTTCCCGAAACTAAAGTTGCAAACTTCCATAAATCACTCGTTATATCCAGCACCGCCATTGCCACTGCCACGTCAAGTCGTTGGTCGTCGTGGTATTGTTTATATGGAACAGGCACATGACTATATATAACGCACCCAACTAATAGTAAGTCTGTCATTCAGTGAATCTCTCTATTTTCTGTCCGCCATGGAACAATAGCCCGCAATATATATACAAACTCTGTAAGACTTCACTTTCATAGACAACTTCATCGCAAAAAAAAAATCTGTTTGTCACTACACTCTGATGCGCTAATACAAAAGGGTATATATGATGGCGTTGACAACACTTCCACAGTGATCCAGTCCAGAATCCCAGAGTTCTAGAATCGATACAAATTCCTTTGCACCCTTGCACGCACACCAGATTTCAATGATTATTCCCATAAAAATTAGTCTATATGAATGAAACTTCATTAGATTATGAGGACGCGATACGGGACTTTGTCTATAATTTTTCTATGTGAACAGCTTTCAGCTTTCTTTTAATGCCATTAAGAACGCATTTTGGATTCGATTGGGTGCTGAAATGGGTATGGTATGTGAATATAAAATGTCAACGGCAGCAGCAGGTCCAAAATGTAGAAGCGCACTTCCAAAGGGTTATAGAGTAATCCTTTGTTGTGTTGTTTTGTGTTCTGTTGTGTTGTTGTTGGCTCTGCTAATTAGAGACGCTTCATAAATTTCGGGAATGCCATTCATTTGCAAGATATCATTGCTGGCAACAGTTTCCTCTTTGTCCTCTTCTTATATACATATATACACAGTCAGCGATGTTGTGATGCCTGTCCATTTCATATATATATGTACCTATATATAAGGGAAGCCCTATTATTGTTTCAATTGACACTAGAGGGCAAAAGTTTTCACCCCTCAAAAACTTCAATCTCTTAGCAAAACATCAAACTTTTGGCAAAATTGTTTGGTTAAGGCCGAAACCCCATTTCTTTTATGCAATTTTTTTAGCATCGATTTCTTGGAGGTTTTGATAGATTCTTCAAAGCTTGAGTCGCTTTTATATTACAAAAATTTAAAGACTATAGGATTTTTCCAATCAAAATCTTTTTTCAGAATTATTATTGGTTGTTTTTGTGGAATAAAAAATAAATATTTTCCATTTTCACTGGTTAGTTAAACTATGGTTAGTTAACCCTGAACAAATTTTGTATTTGTTTTTTTATGCAGAATTATCATTGGTTGTTTTTTTGGAACTACAAAAAAAATAATTTCCATTTTTTTCAGTGGTTAGTTAAACCATGGTTAGTAAACTCTGCACATATTTTCTATTTGTTTTTTCAGAATTATCATTTGTTGATTTTGTGGAATTAAAAAAAAATTTTTTCCATTTTCAGTGGTTAGTTAAGCCATGGTTAGCTAACTCTGGATATATTTTGTATTAACAGTTAACTCAATAAGTAGTTTTTCAGTAGAGAATTCATGTAGTTGGACGCAAAAAACGAACGTTGTGGTTTAAACATCAATAACCTTCGTTTAGTAAATCCAGAGTTAAATCACTGAATTTTATGATTAAACTAGGGTTTAACATAAATATCGCACTGAAAAACTGAGCATTAACATATTTATTTTGAAAATTTCTACCAAAGCCTCGTTGCCCCGCCATTTGATAACATTTTCACCCAAATGTCTGTTTAGTAAATCTAAAGTTAAATCACCGAATTTTGTATTTAAACTAAAGTTTAACTTTAACATCGCACAGAAAAACTGAGCTTTTCACCTAAATTTCTGTTTAGTAAATCCAAAGTTAACTCATCAAATGTTTTATTAAACTCGGGTTAAACTTGAATCTCGCACATAAAAACTGAGCCTTAATGTAGTTATTATGATATACTTTCTACCATATGATTACATTTTCACACGAATGTACATAGCTCCTCAAATGCTTAAGCCAAAAAGTCCTAAACCACACGAAGGATTAGATTAGAGAAGGCGAAACAATAACGATGGCATCGAACCGTCACTAACTCGAACGAGGCAATCGTATCTGATTGTAGATTGGATATAGAGCCAGATAGCGAAACAGCATACACAAATCCAACCCAAAATAAACGACCAACTCTCCTCTTATATAGCCAAAAAACCTTAACAATAAGATAACGTGTTGTATGCTGTCATGGCGAGAGCATTCTATTTTGGACTATCCATGTTAAGGTCCTTTGAGGGGTTGCCACCACCACCGTACCGACGACTGTATATGCCGGCTGAGGATTTGTTATTCGCCATCACCACATGATGGGTGTCGTCGTCGTTGGATTATGGTTTGGCTAAAAAACCCTATTCTTCTAAATTTCAAGCCACATCTTCCCCATAGTGGGGCCATCGGATGCCGCGTTGTCGTCGTCGTCGTCATCGAGGGAAAGTCATATAAACAAGCCTCCACGAAATCATCGCATTGAAATGTGTGATGGGGTATATATTCGGCTCAGTGAGCGATGTTCAATTCACCTTATCATCCCTTTTGTGTTTTAGGGGGCAAAGAAGAGTGCGCTTCTCCATCTACATATATATAAATAAAAACCCAGTGTGCCATTGCCATCATCAGCAACAGATATCGGCATCAGTTTGTTGCCGTTGGGAATAATAAAATAGAATTCTCTAAACGTAGACATAATTTCGTTTAAAAAAAAGAGACATTTTCGAAAATGTATTCTTTATCGTGTCAAAAGACAAAAAATACAACAATTTATAGGTACCTATGTATATACCAATCGGGAGATAACGCTGTATACACTTTCTATAGTGAAGGGTTGTTTGACTTTGTGACTTTTCATGGGTTTTATATGATTTTCGGTTTTATTTTTTTATTTTTGTATCTTGCTTTGAAGGATATAGGATATAGATAAATAGTTGATATCATTTTAAAATCACAGAAAATACAAGAATATCCGCGATACGCACACAAACAAAACACACCTACAAATATTGCACAAATATTGCAAGCTGCACGTGATGTCAAAACAATTTTTTTGTTTAATTTTTATTTTTTTTAACTGTATACATAACAAAAGTAAACCGATGCATGAATTAAATAAGTCGATGTGGAAAATACTAAACCAAAAATTATAACGAAACTAAAAAAAAAATTAGAAATAGCACGAAAATTTGTTACAGGCTATAAAGATTTTATTGTTATTGTTATTATATGTTATTGTTGCTCAGTTTCAGTCTTAGCAACGCAATGATCTATCTATAAGTTCAATAGAAAATTTGGGAATTCACATGAGAGAAAATTGCTAAATTACGTTCGTAATCATTGTCATCGCTCCGGACATTGTGCTCCAGATTCAATAAAAAAAATTAAATAGATCAGACAGTAGAGCGACGTCACTCAGAAATGTCGTTTGTCGTTCAATAATGATACCAACTTATACCATTCTACAAAAATCAGATGTGCTTCCTATAATTGTTAAAAATTCTGTGAAAGTGGGCGGATACCACGGTCCTTTGTATGGAAAAAATAAAATATAAAATTATTTTCTTTTTATGCGCTTTAATAACTACTGCTCCATATAATTGATAACAATTCTGATAAAGTAGGCAGATACCACGCCCCCTGAATCGAAATCCTCAGATATTCGATTATTTCCTTTGAATGTACCACCTGTACCGGGAAGTGCTCCATAATTTTGATGATCTGTCAGTGAGTGAGTGAGTCAGTCAGTTACGGTTTTTGCGATTTTTGAAGTCCTATATCGGGAAATAACGGGTGATTTTTTAGCTGGTTTGGTTTTGGCAACACTGGTTTTGACAGCTGACGTGTGTTTAGTACCTTGTGTCACTGTCAAACAGCTTCAGTTTGGTTTGCAATTTAACCATGGATCGTCTTACAAATGAACAACGCTTGCAAATTATTGAATTTTACTATCAAAATTCGTGCTCGGTTCGAAATGTTCATCGCGCGCTGCTTCCATTTTATGGTCGGCATTCTCGACCTTCTGAGCAGTCTATTCGGAAGATTGTGACCAAATTTCGCACCAAATTTACTTTGTTGGACATTAAACCACCAACACGTTTACGTACTGTGCGTAGTGAAGAAAATATTGCGGCCGTATCAGCTAGTGTGACAGAAGACCGCGAAATGTCGATTCGGCGCCGTTCCCAGCAGTTAGGCCTTTGTTACAGCACTACGTGGAAAATTTTGCGGAAGGATTTGGGCGTAAAGCCTTTTAAGATACAGCTGGTGCAAGAACTAAAGCCAGCCGACCTACCACAACGCCGAATTTTTGGTGAATGGGCTCTTGGAAAGCTGGCCGAGGATCCGCTTTTTTATCGAAAAATTGTGTTCAGCGATGAGGCTCATTTTTGGTTGAATGGGTACGTAAATAAGCACAATTGCCGCATTTGGAGTGAAGATCAGCCAGAAGCATTGCAACAGCTACCAATGCATCCCGAAAAAGCCACTGTTTGGTGCGGTTTATGGGCCGGCGGCATTATTGGGCCATATTTCTTCAAAGATGATGCGAATCGCAGCGTTACTGTCAATGGTGAACGCTACCGAGCGATGATAACAAACTTTTTTTTGCCCGAAATGGAAGTTCTTGACTTGCATGATATGTGGTTTCAACAAGACGGTGCCACATGCCACACAGCACGCGAAACAATGGCGCAATTGCGAGGCGAGTTTGGTGAACAGTTAATTTCACGTTTCGGGCCGGTCAATTGGCCGCCTAGATCGTGCGATTTGACACCATTAGATTATTTTTTGTGGGGGTATGTCAAGGCTAATGTCTATAGGGACAGGCCCGCTTCGATTGACGCACTGGAAGCCAACATCCATGCATTCATTCGTGAGATACCGGCCGATATGTGTGAAAGAGTATGCCAAAATTGGACTCAGCGGATGGGCTACCTGAGACGCAGCCGCGGTCAACATTTGCATGAAATTATCTTTAAACATTAAATTGCAAGGTTCAAACTATCGATTCAAATAAATATTTCATTCATTTTTTCGAATTTTTTGTGTTTTTTTTTTTAAAAGAGTTCTAAACCTCTTAAAAAATCACCCGTTACTTATGTTACAGAGTTGAAATTTGGTGAGGCTAGTTTACCAATTTGAAGTACCTGACTTTATTGGTACTGAAGTAAGAGGTGGGTCGAAAATCGCCTGAGTTTATTCCTGTAAAAAGGGTTTAGTGCCAGAACTTGGCTTTTTGTATCCAAACAATGTACAATTTCATTATATCGTATATATTCGTAGTCATATTTTAAACCCAAGTCTAACTGAACCGGAGGAGTCTAAAATTTGAGAGCCAGGTTAGAAACAGCTGCTATTCATAAAGAATTTGGCAACTCTCTTTAGTTACAAAGAAATCTAAAGATATTCTACTACAATTCAACTAAAATTTCTTCTATTTTTCAATTCCCACCAAACGTAGACCGTTCAATCCTCTTACTTGGTGCCCTTCTCACCCAAAAACTGAAAGTTGCTGGAAACTCAGTTTCCTCGTGTGAAAGGGGACTATGAATCTGCCAAAAAAAAAACCACTGACCGTGGAATTGCAAGCAAGTTGTCTTCTTATTTTGTGAAAATTATAAACAAGGTAATATTATAATTTATAAACATGTTCTGAATATAAAAAATTACAACTTTAACAACATATAATAAAAAAACATATAATTGCAGATGAATGGAAGGAAAATTAGAAAAGTCCAAGGTAACAAAACTGGTTGAAATTAGAAACAGAAATGGTTCTTGAATTGGTACGCGGGCATTGATGGGCTAGGGCTGTTTGGCTGGACCACCAAAAAAATATAGAAACTGTTGTATTTAAGAGGCAATCCCATAACTTTAAGATCTACAATGGGATCGTATTAAAAATCTGTTCTTAAAATGTTAGGGTATAAAAACTGCATAAAGGGCAATCACCAACCCTAAAAAAAAGCAGTATCCCCCAGAATTTTCATCAATATTAAAATCAAGTGACATTTCTATTTTTTTTATTTAAAATACTCCCGCTGATTTTTGACAATGTTTCGATCGTCGCCCGAGTTCAAGAACTTGGGTTAATCATTAGGCCAAATAGGGTTAGAACTTCAGTAGTAAAATTTCGGAGCGGATTTGTAAAAGAAAATTGGAGCAAATCGAAAATTTCTATAGTTAATTTGAAAACGAAAGAAAAAGTGTATTTTTAACAAAATTAAATATTTTTTAACAAAAATAAATAAATCGAATTTGAAAACAGAATAAAATTTTAGATTCAAAAACTCAGAGCCGGAATTAGTTGAATAACACAGTGCTCTCATTGCTTTCATTTGGTTAAGCTACAGAATTTTTGAATTTTTCAGTGTGGCAAAAAAGGAATAGATCTCAAGAAAGCGGAGTATAGTAGAGTACATTTATTTTCTTTCTTTAAATTGATTGGAGTAAAGCCTAGTACCTGCTGATGCGAAACGAAAATTTCCTGTGATCTCCAAACTGACAACGAAACGCTTGCGAAAACACAACGAAAAATATCCTTGGAGAGTTTCACAAACAAAAACAAAATCAAACATAAACGCAAAAAATCAGAGAAACCCATGATGTAAGAAAATGATAAACAAAAAAAAAAAACACAAATAAAACACAAATGTCATTTTTCCGCACACAATAAATAGTCTGTATAATTAATTCAGTGCGAAAAAGGAGCGGAGACTTCTCCAAATAATCTGCAACAATTATAATATTTCGCTCTTCGGACAGCGTACTGCAAAACGAAAAGCAAAACGAAATTTTCCGTTTCTGATTTCGTTGAGTCATTTTTGTATGGGATTTGTCGTTTCGCATCAGCAGCGTACTAGGCTTAAGGTTCTAATCTAACGCTGGGCCAATATCATAAAGCAACTCAGCAAAAAATAAAAAATTAGAACTACTTAATCTGACGCAAGGTTTCCCTCCTATGAGTTGAGATGACGAATGTGGTTCCAACGACGGATTTCAAAAATCATTTAATTGCAAAGTTTAAGTTTTCCCGGTGTTAGGCAGGCGTTAGGCAATAACGCCCAAGGAGATAACGCCCAAATCGATTTGGAAATATCGCCAAAAAAAATTCTGAACAATTGTTGTTGTTTTTTTTTTCTCGATTTGGGCGTTATTTCCAATTTTTTATTTTTTTTGTAAAGGAAAGAAATAAAAATGAATTTTAAAAGTCAAATGGGAAATAACGGCCAAAATTGGAAATATTGCCCAAAAAAAATTCCAGAAAAAAGGAAATAACGCCCAAATCTTAGGAAATAACGCCCAAATAATAATAAAATTCATTACTAACATTTACAATATGGAATAACGTCGTTTAAACAGAGAGGTATGTGTGGTAACAGAAAGGCATACACCCAGCCTCGCACCTACCCCAAATCCTATAATGTTCCCAAGCAGGGGGGTTGCAGGGGGTCAGCATTCCCCCTAGGGTGATTCAAAAGAATACCTTTCTTGCAATTCAACCGGGACCGGGCGAAATAATGAAGCTTAGATTGAAAACAAAGAATTAAGACCAAAAAATTGAAAATCGAACACTATTCAGAGGTCGCTACCAGTTATTTTTCAATAATTTTGCGTAAAAATCTTTAAAAATCGGAATTTTTATCAAATGTTAAAAGCTGCATAACTTTTTGAGTTTTGGTGCTAAAAGCATGAAATTTTCAGGAGTTGTTCGTAATTTTATGTAGTTTCTGAATATCTAAATTGAAAATTAATTTTTGAAATACTTTTTTTTATAGCTTTTTTTGTTCCTATAAATAAAAGCGTCTACAGAAAAAAAACCGCAAGGGATCTGGGACTTGGTGTTGACTAAAATTGAGGAAATAACGCCCAAATTTTACAAAAACAATTTACATTAAAAATATTTGGGCATATTAAATATTTCACACTTAAGATTTGGAAAAACATAAATTTGGGCGATATTTCCAAATCGATTTGGGCGTTATTGCCTAACGCCAAATGGCAGTCCGCATACACCGGCAAATTCCAACAATTAGGTACCCTCAACGATACTAAAGGAAAATAAACTTAAAATTTATAAGCATTTGTCCGGTATTAGAGAATCATTGTCAAAACTAATCTAAACACAGCAAATTTTACTTCGCTAAATTGACATTCATGGAAATTATGAAAAATTTAAATTAAAATTTTAAATACATTTATGAACTATTTTTTGTTGTTTGTTTGACATTGAAGGCATTTTTTATAAAATTAATAAATTCTCAAACCCTTAAGATTTCAAATACATATATGCATTTTAATTACGCCCATATATGAGGTCCTTATTGTGATTTAAAATATAAATCATTTGACAGTTTGAAAAGTCCTCCCAACATATTATAAATCAACTATTTAGTATTTAGGGACGGCATGCACTTTAATCTGTCTCAACTGTACGTCCCCGTGAATCGAAAATTATCTTAAATTGTACTATATAGTTTCCTTGCGAATACATATATAAGCACTTCGAAGCTATATAGCAATCTGCTGCCCTTAGTATAAGATTCTCTGGGAATTGCAACTATAAGTGAATTCAATTATTCAAATTATTATTAAAATTACATTGCTCACACATTAAGTCCTTGTCCCGCCTATATAGCCTATATGCGCTCGTATACTTAAGTAAATATTTGTACAGGTTGGTACCACCTGTATGCGTGCGGTTTCAAAGATATAAATACTTTGTTCGTCAAGCACAACGACCGACGACGACGAAGACGCTTCCTTGCCAAAGGTTATTCAAGATTTAAAGTAGATTACCAGCCAGAATATAAACAGGCTCTCCTATTATATATATGTATATGATGGAAATCATGCATATATGCAATCTGAAGGTATTATAATCCTGTAAGGACATCTGAATACGTGTCCTTGCATTTTGCCCTCAACATTTTCGCATGCACATCAGACAGTACCCATCTATACATGTAAATATATCCTTCCATTATACTTATAGGTACATATGAACTGATGTGAATCCTGTGTGATTATTTCCTGCCACCGAACAACCTTTCCATTCTTCCTACAAAACCCTACTCTTTATAATATCACCATCATCAGAGGTGGTCAATTATTTTTGCGGTACCACTTTAGGTTCGTGGATGGCTGAGAAGAGACACACGCGCTGCAGGACGAGAGATTTCAATTAAATAAACGATCCCATTTAAATGCTTACGTGTGCATAAATGCTTAATGTTACACAGGATAACATTATATATATATAGGTTGTTTCAGGAATTTGTAATCACAGACCTCTAGACTTTCAATCATATATACACACACACAAAGAAAATGAATACACAGAGAATCATTATAAGCCATCGCATGGGTTGCCATATAGAAATAAATTATTGGTTTTGTTTAAATAATTAATTTTTAATTTTTCCAAAGTCAAAGAACTTCCACAAAAAAAAAAGAAAGAAAGTCAGACGAAAAATAAATTCTTTATGCTAAAATAAACCTTACTTATACTTACCACCTTACGCTACATTCTGGATTTGAACTGAACCTTTATATGGGCTTAAGTCAACAAGCTTTTTCAGCGGGCTCGGTCTCCAATTTCGCACGCCAAGTTGGTTGAATTCCTTTTTCACTTGAGTGTACCTTCATGTGTCACGATTTTCCTCCACTATTACGGGTCTCTAGGACGAACTTCGGTAGCCACTGAGGAAATTTCGGGGTGCACAGTGGCCGGTTGATCACACGATTTGATTGGTTTCACTTCAATACTTGCTCTTGTGGTTTTAAACTTTAATGTAGCTACATTTTAACAAAATAATGTTAAAGAAGTCAAAAGAACTAATGAAATGGGATTCAAAATTTTTAAATGCTATATTGTTTAAACAATGCAGAAGCACGCAATAATCAACACCAAAAATCCTATTTCCGTAATGCGAATTTTTTGCCAAAAACCTAAAACGTAGATTTCGTACAATCACTTACATATCATTACAGGTACGAAGCTTAATCAAAATCGTGAGAGCCGTTTTCAAGAAATAAAAAAAAAAAAAAAAATTGTTGTATATGGCAGCTACCCTTTTTAGGCCCATTTTCTTGAGTCTCAGTTAAATTTAATGGCTCCATTATTTCACATCTTTCCCAGATTTTATTTTCTTCACTTTCAGTTAAATTAAAAAGCCTTGTTAGAGACACGTCAATTAACGATAACTGCGTTATTATTTAATTGAACTCGAGAGCTCCATTAACGCTTCAAAATGATGACTTTAACTGGAAATTGCTTTCTTGACTAAATATAAGCGCGCGCTTTGACATTTTGTCTGCCAAAAGAAATTTATTTTCATTTTCAATAAACTTTGTCACTGGAAATTATTAAAAAAATATTATTTTTCTGAAAATGGATCACATCTGGGAGAATTGGTCTGAGTCAGAAAAAGAACTCGTCGTTGAAAGACGCGAATATAAAATGTTCCCAAGAATAGATATGAGCAATGGAGATGATGAGGATTTCGTCTACCTATTTTCTCAGTTAGCTATGAAAAGGTTGCTATGAAAAGTTTTTTTTTTCCAATCTTTTGACTGGAAATTTGGAAGTTTGAATGAAAAAGTGGAAGTGTTTCTTAATGGGACTTTAAATTTAACCAATAATTGTGAAGAAACCCAAATTATAACTGAGAATTTAAAAGGCTTTGTTAGCTTTAATGATTAGTTAGGTAAATGATAGTTAAATCGAATTTAACTGCGTGTGAAGAAAATGGCCCTTAGATAAGCTAAAACAAAAATTCGATTTTTACCATTGGGGAATCACATAAATTAAGCTTTGTAACAAATTTAAAGCAAATTGGTCCACCCTTTTGGGCTCTAGCTTAAATTACAAAAATAATCGTAATATCAATTTTGAAATTTTGTTTTCACACGAAACCAATACTTGCCATATTATAGAGCGAATAAAAAATTAGAAATTCAGAAAAAAAATTTATGAACAAATTGCATTTTTAATTATACCTACGTCATAATTTTATAAGTAGTCGCAAAACGAATAAAAAAGAACGAAAATTAATTCTTGACTTGTTTTATTTAGAATTTCCATTTTTGACTTACTAAGAACTGAGTAGACAACTTTATATTTTTATTTTGAGTATCTTGTCGTGAGTACCGATTACAATCAATTTTTTTAAGTCATTATAGTTTGAAATAGCACAAGAAAAATACTTCAATTTTGTTCAGAGTAAAATTTTCCTAGACAATTTGTTTGAGTCAAACCACTGTAAAATAGTCTCATTTTGTTCCTTTTAAAATTTATCTGTTTGTCGGAGATATTAGACTTTGAATAAGAAAAATATTTTTGTCTTTCATCAACAATATCTCACCGACTAATAATGACACAGGAAATTTAAGAGAAGTTCTGAAAACTCTTTTAATTTTCAAATTTTTAAAAAATTAATAAAAAATGTTTTTTTGTCATTTTAATTTTAGCAAGAGGTGTGTTTTTTTTCTCTAGTCCATATAGTATTAAGCCTAGTACGCTGCTGAATTGAAACGAAAAATCCCATACAAAAAATGACACAACGAAATCATAAACGTAAAATTTCGTTTTCGTTTTGCAGTACGCTGTTTGAAGAGAAGTCTCCGCTCCTTTTTCGCACTGAATTAATTATACAGCTTATTTATGGTGTGCAGAAAAATGCAATTGGAGTTTTATTTGTTTTTTATTTTCTTACATCTTCTTTTTTCTCTGATTTTTTTCCTTTAAGTTCCTCCTCAAAAAAAAAATACATGTACTTCTTATGGGAGTGATTTTATCGCAAAAAAAATGTTCGACGTTTAAAATTTTACTATAGAACTGTGAACCAAACTTGCTGAAAAAAATTTTTATTCACCACGGAAAACTTTTTGCGCAAAACAATGTTGGTGACATTGTTTTGTGGACAACGAATACAAATTTTTTATTTCAACTCAGATTTTTTTTCTTCCGAAAAAAAAAAAAATTTTTACCACTTATGTTTTTTTTTGTTCAAAGGAACTGTATACTCGGCTTTATGCAATATTTTGTTTTTGGAATCAGTGAAACTCTCCAAGGATATTTCCGTTGTGTTTTCGCAAGCGTTTCGTTATCTGGTTTGGAGATCACAGAAAAATTTCGTTTCGCATCAGCAGTGTACTATGTATTGTAGTGTAATATATTATGTATGTCTTTAAAACCTCGTAGAAAGATGAATCTTGTAATCAATATTTGTAAAGTAGAGAGCAAGTTTCACTAAAAGCCTGTTTTGTTTACTTTTTTAAATGGTGAAGGTTAAAAAAAAATAATTATTATATATTTAAAGAATTTTTAGAATTGAAAAATGCATTTAATTTTTCAAAATATCATCACAAGTTGCTTATATATTGATGATTGAAGACAAAAATATTTTTTTTTCATTCAAAGTCAAATATCTCAGCCGAAAAATCTCGTCGAAAGACACACAAACTTAAATAAAGCTGAATAAATAATATCCGAGTTTTTTTTTAAATAGATCCAGATACAGAGCAGGATCCAAAGTTGCTGTTTTATTATGTGTTAAAAGATGATCCCGATCCCGATCCTGATCCGTAAATAATAAAACGCGGCTAGTATCTAAATGAAAAATAAACAAACAAGAAAAAAAGATATGAGCATGCTATTAGGATACGTATCATTTTATTTTCATGGGATGATCCCATATGAACCTTCTTGGATAATAAAATGCGGCTAATGTTATCTCACCCTGACACTGGTTTGAAACAAACAAAACTTTTCAGGAAAATTAAACGAAGAAAAATTACAGAATTTTGTTCTTGTGCTCTATATATATGTATGACGATAATAACGATACGCATTAGATAAAATCATTAAAAAAATTAAATTAAATACTTGAAGCTTAAGAATGTTTTTTGTTTCACATCGATAAACCCATTTGTCGGTGAAAAACAGCTTTTCAAAAACAAAAAAAAATTAAAAAAAAAATTTGTTAAATACATAAAAAGTTTTGTAAATATTATCAGAATCATATCACACTACATTTTAAAGTACAGAAAAATCACAAAAAATTAGTAATAGTCTGGGTATTTTCACTCCTCTTCAGCGCTTCTCATCATTTAACCCTTTTAAAATTTATTAAAATATGCTTGAAATTTTGAACGTCTGTATATTTTTCTTAACAGCTGTATTTCTTTAGTTACATAGTCCCCAACAAAATACAGGGTGGCGCACGAATCGTGCTACAAAAATAAAACGTAATAACTTTTTTTCTGTGTGAGTAATCGGCTTATTTTTTTTTTTATTTTGTAGGTTACTATTTAGATTTATAAAAATGGATGCTTGGGATACGGAGAAAAGAATTTGGATAGTGCAACGGTACCATGCTTTGCAGTCCGTCATTTCCGTCCAAAGGGAATTTAGGCGGGAGTTTGGCGGTAATCCCCCGAGTAGATGGACCATTATGAGGTTTGTAAACATGTTTGCCGAATCTGGAAGCATCGCACGAAGGCCGTACCATCGAGATGCCAATGTTCGGGTTCAGGATACAATCGCTGCAGTAGCATCTGCAATACAGGCCAATCCGAACGTTTCGACCCGAAACTTATCGGGGCAAATTGGAATTAGTAGACGGTCATTACAACCGATACTTCATGACGATTTAAACTTGTTTCCGTACAAAGTCTAAATTACTAGCAAGTTAAACCCTCAGGATTTGCCTGTTCGCCTGGAATTTTGCCAAAAAATGATATCAATGGCCGAAGAAGACAACACATTGATCAATTGTTTGTTCATGTCTGATTCACTGTGCCAATACAAAAATATTACTAAAACCAAAAACAAATTTTCAGATGTTTTTGCCTCTTTCGAGGAAGTGTCAAATATGTTATTATAATCCGCTTAAATAAGCCTAGAGGAGCGGAAAAATCTTAAATAATACGAAATAATACGAAAGTTTGATTGACATCCCAGTTTTAAGCTTTTTAAATGTTCTTCAGTTGCGAAAACCTCGATTTTGTAGCCTAAAATGTTTATTTTATATATGTTTCCGCTTAACTGAAGTTAGCGGACGAAAAACCAAAATACTAATTTTTGTTAGCTTTTATGAATCATATATAATTTGTATTTTAAGTTTAAAAAGCGCAAATCCGGTAAGTTCAAATAACACAGAAGTTGGTGGACAAAATCTAAAACAATGATTGATTGATTCAATCAATTCAATTTTTATTAAGACATTTAAAAATCTGTACATTTTGATAATCTTACGTCTAAATACAGTGGCCGACTTGATCTAATGTAAAAAAGAAATTCATTTATAAATTTTAACTTTATCAATGGAGTGAAATTTATCACATAGATCTTTTGATTTTTAGAGTGTACGCTTGCTACCGGCATACTAATTGAACATAGCTTTTTTAATGTATTTTTAGGTAAAAATCTATTAATTATTTCACATTAAAAATTATTTAAAAAATAAAAACAAAAAATAAAGGAAAATCAAGAAAATATGAATATTTGAATAAAAACGAATTAAAACGAATAAAAAATTTCTAACGGTCTTGCTCTTACTTTACTCTTCTTAACATTCAACACTCAACGCTTAGTGTAGTTTTTTATTCGTTTTCATCAAATATTCTAATTTTCTTGATTTTCCTTTATTTTTTGTTTTTATTTTTTAAATAATTTTTAATGTATTTTTAGGTAAAAATCTATTAATTATTTTTAAGGACACATATTGGCTTTTCATAATAATACAAAAAAAATTATACTTAATAACGTGTTTTTGTGAAAAAAATCATATCGAAGTTAAAAAAAAACAACCCAAAAATGCTTAAAAAGTGTGTTTGATAATAAATTGCGGGAGAACCGTTATCCACGTAGAAAAAACTTGTGTAGTAGATACAAATTTCTAACTATTCTTGTTTCAACAAAACAAAAATATCAAAAATCGGTTGTAGTTTGGCAAAGTTAGAGCCAGTCAAAGGAAAAAAGAATAAAAATCATAAAAACCGTTATAAGTCGAAAACGAAGCGAAAACGAGAAAATTACCTCATAAGTTTTTCGACTTGAAATGACCTCAGGAACTCATGGTTTTCTTCTGAGGCGGTGATTTCGGGACACCCTGTATATTTTGAAATTTATCTTTTAATCTTTGTTTTGTTCTAAAGCATATTATGAATGAATGTGAATAATTATTGTTAATTATTATTTTTTTTATCTAAAATGTGGCTTTTCAAAAATTTTAACAAGTTAATTTGCAGAGTTTTCAGGAAACACCTAATAGCTTTTATGTTAATTCATGGATCAACAAATTATTTATTTTTGTCATTAATTTATAAGTAAAAAGTGGACTGAATGATACAATTAAACAAATATACAGGGTGTCCCGAAATCACCGGCTCAGAAGAAAACCATGAGTTCCTGAGGTCATTTTAAGTTTGAAAACTTAAGAGGTAATTTTCTCGTTTTCGCTTCGTTTGCGAATTATAATGGGTTTTATAATTTTTATTCTTTTTTCCTTTACTTTGAATGGATCTAACTTTGCCAAACTACAACCGTTTTTTTTGGTTTTTTTTTTTTGTATTTAAACAAAAATAGTTCGAGATTTCTATCTACCATACAACTTTTTTTTTGGTGGATAACGGTTTTCCCGCAATTTTTTTCTAAACACATTTTTTAAGCATTTTTAGGTTGTTATTTTACTTTGATATAATTTTTTTTCTCAAAAACCAATATGTGTTCTTAAAAGTACTTAACATTTTTTTTATACCTGTATATAGCAAGTTTTATGCAGACCGTCACGTCAAATCCATTAACTTTAATCAAAATCTTTAAAAATAATTGATAAAGCTTTATTTCGAAGGTTTTGAAGAACTAACATTGAAATGATATAGGACCTTAAAATTTCATACACTAAAATTGATAAGTTTAGTTTATCAATTATTGCACTTCTTTCAGTTTTATAACTTTAAGTACCAACTGTGAAATTGTATAACTTTCATTTAACAACAAGTGATAAATTCTAGTTTTTCATCAAAAATTCAAATCAAAAAATCAAGAATTATCCATCATTTCTCAAAATTTCAAGCTCAACCTTAAAAAAGATAAAAATTAAAAACTACACAAAATTCAAATAAAACGTTACGTAAAAAAAAATAAAAATTAAAAACTAGCTAAACACCTATATTCAAGCAAACGTTACCTACCTTAAATGCTAAAGCTCCCATGATTTTGTTTTGTCAGCATCTATGTGCAAAAAATAAACCTTTCCATCCTGCTTACTTTAAGCCTTCCAAAGAGTACCACAACTGTCATGTTCGCGTTTCATTTTTTAGGTATAATGATTCACGATTGGATCAAACGATCTTTTGGGGTAAAACTCTATTTTAAAATTTGAATATTGAAAATATTAAAAATTAATATACTTACACTGTTAAGAGCCCTTTTTTCGCGGGAGCTATATATTTTCTAGATGAGCTGAAGACAAAAATTCGAATTTCTCCTCTAGAGAAAAACTTACAAATGCTTTCGTTTTGTACCAAATCGAACGATCCCATTTAGGATCTTACTCGATTGACAGTGAACTCATGGACACAGAAACCGACGGACTTTATGACCAAAACCATCACTCGGGTCGGTGACTAATCTTTACTTCAATTCGCTAATATGATATAAATATATTTATTTTTTTTAAATGTAACTGCAATTATAATATTTATAAAAAAATATAGTTAACCACAAAAATATGTTTAAAGTGGTAACCTTGTGGTTTAAGCCATACTCATGTCGTAGAGTGGATCAATTTCAATTTAAGTTATTCTGATAATCAGTGATTAAGTGGATACAAATCAAACTGGCATTGTTGCCATTCTGAGTCGATACACACGCACATGGGGAATTATATATGTCAAAGGCCCCATGTAAGGCCAGCACCATTATTATATGGTAGGCAATTTATAAATATATTGAGATTGGGATGATTCGAGAGTCGAGGAGATTTACTACTCTCGATTGGACGATATAGGTGCACTTCAATCCATTCTCATAAATTACCACTTCCATCATCAATGATACCTTTATATATGTTTCTATATGTGTGAATGTCACTGCTGTCCTATACATACAAATATGTTCGACCAAAAGGATCAGAATATTCCAAAGCCGAGATATACACTCGTATATATGGGGTTTTCATGTTCGATGCACTTTAAATAATGTCCAAAGCTCGTTCTTTGATCAGCTTCTATACAGATGATGTTGGTGGGTCCAACTCAAAACTGATAAAATGTGGTTAAAACAATAATCTAAACAATCATACTTAAAAAGGGATCCAGAGTGGATTACACAAGCAGGACATCAGAGTTCTCGACTAATGCAAACACAAGGACGAGATTTAGGAATTTTACAACAATATTGCATTTAGGGAGCTAATATGGCTATCCAACTCGATGGCGACACTATATACGACTATAAATACGAAGTGGCCATGTTTTGATTTGGATGATGCTATTTCTGTAACACTGAAATAACTACCTTTACTTTGATATCCTTGATGTTGCTGCACACACAGAGTTATGTTCTATATTATAGAATAGAAGATGGTATATTTCGTCCTTAAAACATCAGGCAGATGAGATGCTCTTGCATTTGCCTTGGGCTATGTGGTTTATAGTGCATGTCACCTGGCTTCTTTGTGGGCCATAGGACACGTTTGCATGAGAGTTTATGGTTCAGCGCTTTTTGGCGTCACTTCGTATCCTTGTTGTTACTTTCCTTTAGATATATAGATTAACTATAGGTATACTACTTTTAATAGTGATGTGATAGAAAATGATAATATTTGATTTTGCTCTTTTGTCGGCAGCAGCGGCGGCGGCCAGGTGATGTCTGGGTGTTGTATGTATAAGTGAATTAGCGTTTGTTGCTTCGAAAAAGGATGTTCTAAGGAACACAGATTTGATGTAAAATTATTCAACGAAACGTCGTCATCGTAGTCGTAGTCGACATCGTTGTTGTTTCTCAAAAATATGTTAGATGCTGGTTTACACGATACTTGAAATTCATATAACAAGGATGGCAACGATGTATGAATTAATTTTGAGGTGAGACAAGCTGATGGTGCTTTTACTTAAGTTTGACAAATAATAGCTTTAGCTTATGCTGTGTGTATAAGTATATTTATTTGAAAGGAGTTAACTAGTGCAGAAAAGCAACTGAGTTTTGATTTCGATGTCAAATGCGCCTTTGTTTTTGTTGATTCATTTAAAAAATCGAAGAAAGGTCCGCATTGGAGTGAGTTGGTAATTAGAAATGAAATAAAGATGTTTTATACCTTAATTTTATATTTAAGTCCAAAGCAATTGCTATCCCTCGGGGGACCGGACATATTTGGTATTCTAAATATAGGTACAATTTTGTAATACAAAATTTGTAACAAAATTAATTTTTGTAAATTAACATGAATTAAATATATAAGCCCGAAATCTGATTGTAATGCTATGAAGTTGAAAGGTTTTTTGTTATTGTATATTTACAAACAATAACTATTTTATACAAATTCGAACTCAATTCTCTTCTTTCAATTATATTATTAGTAAATAAAATGATTGTCTGTACATCTTTTGATATCAGTGACAACATAATCTTAGTCACTGAACCGTCTCTATTAAACAAAAGTACAATCAACTCACTTTTTCCACCCAACCCCGCATTCATTTATCCAACTTCTACGAGTTTAATTGCTTCTGTCTTTCTTATACAGCTCAGAATGTTGTCACAGTAAAGTTGTTACCCTTTCTATACTTTATCCTATATAACTAAACTACCCCCAAAATATTTATATCGTTTATTGTCAAAGTTGTCAATATTTCTTTGTTGTCATGTTTTTTGCCTGAATGTATGTATATTCGTATACGCCTCTACCTACATATATAACATTATGTCTTCTAAAAGAAAATACAAACACATATGAACATACATATATAGACAAACAAAAGCAATTCAAAGTCAAGCCATCCCCAACCCCGATAATATGTATAGGCCTTAAGGAAGAAATAAAACTACAAATAATACATCCAATCCACTTCTAATGTCCATTGTTAGAGTCATTCAGGATAAATCCAAATTGACAAATACACATGTCTCCTAATTCGCATATTAATTGAAAAGTCCACTTTGGCTGGTTATGGAATATAATATAGGAATGGAAGTGCTTCCGTTCGATATATTCTTATCGGATTTTGCTGTATATTAACTTGTTATATATATGTATCTTGGTTTAGCTTTTGGGAAACAAGTTGTTTGTTGATAAAAATATAGGCTTATGGGTGTACATTGTAGGTACATGTTATATCTGCGTATATATATCTAAATGTGGATGATGTGTATTGATTTTAGGTATAATCCAATTAATTAACTTTAATAAAAGTTTGGCAACCATAAAAACTAATAGATGTTGATTTTGCCCTTAGAGGCCAAACGAACCAATAATCTTCATTCTGACAGAAAAATTCCTTTCTCTATTTAGCAATATATATCGAAGATTGGCACAAGCAAATGGGCTTTGAATAAATTGATCCCAAGAACTCAGTCAATTTGTTCGTATTTTTAATTTTCATAAACTACATTTTATTTCTATTTATTCTGTTTAATAAATATACAAATAATAAAATGTAAAAGATGTTGGGAAAATATAGCGAAACGTGTAGATACCAGTTCCTATCCCTTCTTATTCTTTAAAGTTTTGTTTCACAATTATTTTAAGTTCCGATATACAGTTTAACCATTTTGGCGAACGGTAATATTTCCATATAAAGTCCTATTAATAAAGCCAAACTTCAAATTTCACCTCTTGGTGTGGACAAGGGGAGGACTCACCCAGAATATAAAACTGTTCTTGTATTTAATCAGCAGGCTTGTAAAAGAATCCAATCTTTTGCGAATGCAATCATTAATGACTTCAATAATATGATTGCATTTATTTATTTCACTTTGAGACTTAATATTTCATATTATGCAATCACCATTCACTTGAATCAATCATTTACATTCCCATTCGTTTTACAGCAATCATTTGAATGCAATCTTTTGGGAATTGATGCATTCTTTGCATTGCTATTTCCCATCATTAACCCTACGTGCTATGGGCCCATTAAACATTTTCCCCAGTTTCCGCAGGGAAATGACAACTCAAAGAATGAAAAGAATACAAAAGAATGCACGAATTCCCAAAAGATTGCATTCAATTGATTGCTGTAAAATTAATAGGAATACAAATGATTGTAATTCTTTTGATTTAAGTGAATGGCGATTGCATAATATGAAATCTTAAGTCTCAAAGTGAACAACGAATGCAATCCTTTAGTTGAATTAAATAAATGATTTTTAAAGACCTCATTCACAAAAGAATGCATTCTTTTACAAAGCCTGATAATCAGCTTCTAAAACCGATGATTACGTAATACCGCTTTCTAATCGGAGCACCATGATAAAACCGTACACGAAAAATCTAACAAACCAAATGAATTAATGGGTGGAAATAGTTATGAACCAATCAGACGTCCAGACTAATGCCGCACAGTGTTGAAGGTTTTTGGAATTTTGGAAAATTCTTGAAAATTATTGGTAAAACCTTATGATTTCGAGACGCTTACTTCAGCGGTATGGTATTATCTACTTTATTTCTTATATGTATGTATTTGAATTGCGGGTCTACAAAATTTAGTATAGAACTAAGAATGAAATTTGAAAAATTCAAAACTAGCATTTTCAAAGTCAGATATGAGTTTAATTTATGAGACTGATTTCATTGTAGATATATGGATCAAATTTAAGTAAACAATTCCAAAATTTTGGCAAAGTTTCCAAGGGATAAGATCTAATGTTTGATACCTATATTGATTTGATATTTTTACTGGCAATATACAAATACCGAATCGAACTTAAGATGTTAATCAGACTTGACAATGATAGATGATATAGCGAAGTCGAAAAAAAGCGTTTCGCAATTCTGTTCGTCAGTCTGTCTGTCGTCTTTAAATATGGTACCAAACGTTTTTTTGGCATTCCCCCGACTCGTTTTTCTTATTTTTTTAGGGCTAAAAATAACGGTACCTTCCTCACAATATTTTTAGGAAATATTGAAAATCTTATTTTTCTCAAAAACGTATCAACAACTTAAAAAAAACAGTAACTTTTTTAACAAAAATGCTACCAATTTGTTGACAAAAAAAAACGAAAATGGTTAAAAATGGAGAATTATAGAATTTTTAATTTTCGGTTTTCTCAAAAACGGTTAAACTAATTTTGATCAAATTTTTTATAGAGAATGTTTCAAAAAGTTTTTGTTTGGATTTTTAAAAAAAGTTAAAAAAAATAAAAAAGTTAAAACAATTCGAAAACGACTCGGTCGATTTTTATTAAACACCCAGCTGTTTTTTAATATTATCTAGCAAATTTTGTAATAAAAAAATATTATTTTTACCGACATACCATACAATACAAGTATGTATTTAAAAACCGGTAAGGAAATTCTCATTTTTCTCAAAACGACTCCTAGGATTTTGATAAAAAAAATTTTGAGAGGTAATATCAGTTCGATCTACCATATTATTGGAAAAAATTGTTATTTATCGATTATTAAAGGTATGCCTCATGGAACCACATTTTTGGTTTTCGACTAAGTATACACATTATCTGTTGAACCGATTTTATGAAATTTTTTTAAACAAGACCTTCTAATAAGTTTAAATAATGTTGTAACCAAAATTTAAAAAAAAAAAAACAACGAATTAAAATAAAAAAGTCCAAAATTATTTTTTGAAATTTTGATATTTCGAAAACGGGCCAAAATTTTTTTTTCCGACAAAAAAAAAATTCTTACTCCGCACTAATAAATGTTTAAAATTGCAAAGTAATTTTTTTCTTAAAAATGATGACAGAATATATAATTTTTTTTTTTAAACCGTCCAACAATTTTCAATTTTTTTTTCTCATAAATTGAGTCAAAACAATTTCAAATAAGTAGACTCACATTATTATTTTATTTTTTCTAAATAAAATTGAACAAATAGAGACCAAGCATCACAGAGAGGATCGTCTGATATCGGCGTGGCAGTCGTGAAATATTTATAACTCCAGCCTATAAAAACTTGGTGGTAGCTCAATCAAGTGTTGTTCTTTTTTCAAACCTTCAATATTATTATGATGGTGCGAAACCTTGGCAGCCTAACTGTGTGTTACAACAAAAAAAGACAGCCTTATAACATAATGATTTATTAATTTTTGAGTTATTTGGCGAAAATGATAGTAACTAGTAAGTATGTTTATTGTTGGGATCAACCATAAGTGCATGTGTGAATACATTTGTGTTTGTACTCCCGCACTGTTTAAAAAAAAACTCACTTTTTCCTCGTTCCACTATTTCTTCTTCTAAGGTTACAAGAGTTAACCATGTTTACGATGTTTACCATCTTCGTGTAAAGCCTAGTACGCTGCTGATGCGAAACGGAAAATCCCATACAAAAATGACTGAAGGAAATTAGAAACGGAAAATTTCGTTTTGCTTTTTGTTTTGCAGTACGCTGTTCGAAGAGCGAAATTTATAATTGTAGCAGATTATTTGAAGAAGTCTCCGCTCCTTTTTCGCACTGAATTAATTATACAGACTATTTATTGTCTGCGGAAAAATGACATATTCTCATATTTTTTGTGTTTATGTTTGATTTTGTTATTGGAATTAGTGAAACTCTCCAAGGATATTTTCCGTTGTTTTTTCGCAAGCGTTTCGTTGCCTGTTTGGAGATCACAGAAAAATTTCGTTTCGCATCAGCAGCGTACTAGGCTTAACACACAAATTTGTGTCGGAAAGTTTAAGATTTCTTGTAAAAGATTTCCCATACAAATTCTGACAGTTCGTTTACGACGTCGCGGTCGGTCGTCGTTTACCACGGTTACGATGCTTTCCCAACGTTGCATGAATACACTTAATATTTTTATTTAAAATGATTTTTAGACAAATCAGATTGAATTTAATAAAAATTTAATAATAATTTTGACGCTTGAAAGTTGACAACTCAAAAAACATAAAATGATTTTAAAAAAGAATACCCTGGTTCCTTTACTTTGAAACTCTGTGCATTTCTGTGAATTTCTACACCAAAGTCAGTCAAAGTTCATATAAAAAAAATAAAATGACGTAGAAATTCACACAAATACACAGAGTTTTAAAGTACAGGAACATGACTATTATTTTTTTGGTCCCTGTATTTGAGATCAGATTCAAATACCCAACCATATTTTTTGGTGTAGATATAATAGTGTAGAGTTAAAATCCGAGTTTTCGAAATTCAACCCCTTATGGATGTGCTAATAGGAAAGCTATTAAATAAAATTTAAACATTAAGTCATTATGCTTTATAGTTTCAAGAGTTTATTTACAAAATTTTATAGATATTTTTAATAAAAGAAACTTTGATATAAGAAAAGTGGGCGTGGCGTGAAAGGTAGATTTTCAAAAATATTACACTTTCTGTTCAAGAGACTTAGTTAAGAAAAACTTTCAATTTTCTATAAAAACTTAAAATAAATAGAAATATCAAATAAAAGAAAAGTGGGCGTGGCATTGATTGTGAATAAGAAATTGCATAAGCCTTAAGAGAGCTTATATAATTACAAAGTTATTTCTTTAATGACATTGAACACGGAAAAAATTCAAATATTTTAAGTGTGGGCGCGGGTGATCTTATTTAAGCAAAACCACCTTAAAATATATGTATATTATGTAACTCACGTTCAATTAAGCCTTAATAACATTCCAAAAAACATGTTTCATATCACCCTTGTTATACATACCTGCGCACATAGAAAAAAATAAAATCCTTGGATGTTATATTAAACCCGATTTACTTTGCAACACCATAATATAAGAATGCAAACAAAAATAAAAAGGAAGAAAACTTACGATTAAGTGCCATGTTACGTACTTTCGCGCACATAAAATATATCGCAAGAAACCGTTTAAACAGGTGGGTGCCAGAGAACACCATCTCCGTTTCAGGTACACAACTTCACAATGCGGAATCCAGAATCCTGTATATGTTGCTCCTCTAAAGTCGTATTCGTATATTATATACGAGAGGGTGTATAATGATACACAAGTACGTTCATAAATTCTCACATGCGAAACAATGAAAATGTCCTGAACACTCATTCATACAACGTTATTAGATTCCATGCAGAACAACCAGGAACAAAAAACTTTCGAAGAAAATTGCTCAAGAAAATTTTCTTGAAGAAAACGGAGGCAAAAAAAAAAAAAATTGTCTGTTCAGCGATTTTTTTTCTCTTCTGGTACTGCTGATGCTTAGAACACTTGAGACCAAGAGAGACAAGTGAATACCTACTACTCGTGCAATATATATAATATATAAAAAAATACTACAAACCATCTTCAACAGGAATTTTGCAATAAACCAAATTGGATATAAAAAGGACACAATAAATGGGAAACAAATCCTAAATTTTATTTCACACCCAACTTTTTGTGTACATTATTATAGTTTGTTGTGGGCGAGGTTTAGGGGAATATAGTATAAATGTACATTTATATATAGGTATGGACTCTAAAGGATTTCTCTAGAGCGTGTTTCAAAATTGGTTGTGTGCAAATTTTCAACACTTTTGAATTGTGCAGGACAGACTTTTTGTCTCTTGTGTTATATACGATTATATTTATATATGCAAGCTATAGCGAGAGCTACTCAAGGATGCTATTCTATTTTGCATCCATCTTATGGATGCTCACATCTGGATGACAACGACACAACCAACTAAATTCCTAAATTGTGAATATTAGCCTGTTGGATGGAGGTAGAGAAGTCTGGATTGATCTAGATTTCCTTAAATCAAGGCGCTGATAGGTTAAACAAAAATTGAAAAATAATAACTAAATCGAGGTCGAAAATTGAACGCATTTGTTTTTGTTCTTAGATTTTTACGTCGAAAAAATCACGGCAAAACTGGATTTAAGCGGCGGGGGCGTATAACGCTTTGTTTTGACGTGTTGAGCATATCCTAAAGTAAGCAATTATACCTAACCTTAATTTGAACCATTGGTTTTGATAAGATATAGTTAAAGGCCAAACTTCAATTTTTTGTAGGTATATATTTCGAAAAGTATCAATTATTTCTTTTTTAAGAAAAATATCAATCAAATGGCTAAAAAAAAATTTTTCATTTTTTTTCCTAAGAAGATTGATATTGCTTTTACGAAAATTATGTGGAATATCTGACTCAATTTGGTTTTTCTAATGATATTTCAATGGGGATTTGCCCTGCTGCAAAAAAAAAAAAAAAAAAACAAAATGCTATAAGTATCAATCATTTATTGTCTTTTGGTGCCAAAAAAATGCCCATACTAACCCTAACCTCAATTGGATCTTTTGTGAATTTTTTAAACTTGTCTTTATCCGTGATGATCTCTTAATTTTTTACAAAGTGCGCCACTGGATGAATTATGCCGATTTCTACGTTAAAAATCATCATATTCCTTACTATAAACATTTCAATAAAAAAAATGGAAAAACTCAAATTCTACCAAGTAGTCAATTAAGAATTTAAGCAGCTTGTTTTTGTATTACAACTCCAACTTTTACTGACACATACCTACTTGTATAACTAGATTTATCTATAAAAAGTGTAATGGGAGATTTTTAAAGATTTTATGTATATATATAATTAAAGTTTCAAATTATAACAAAATCGGTCAAGTCATTAAAAAATTTTAAGTGAATAATTCAAAAATAAGGCAATTTTCACAAAAACTATCAAAATCCTTGTTTGATTTATTTGCTCATTAATAAATAAAATGCAAGACTGGGTTGCATGAACTTCCTTTTATGTACAATGACTAAAGTTTTTATAGGAACATATTTTTTATGCCACCTGCCAAAAATGTAGTTTAATTTAGGGACCAGTTATAGCTTTCATTGAAACTCATCATTGAAAATTTAAATTTTAAGTTTTGAGGCACTTAAAAAGCGAAATCAGTGATTCTTTTGATGCCAATATATTATAACTATTGACTTAATTATTAATTTTTGTCAAACAAAATTTTCATTTTGGTTCAAGTTAACAAGTGAAATGAATTTCTTTATTTCAATGATTGATCTATAACCTTACCATTGATCATTGAAATCTTAGAAATAATTTTATGCAAAAGGTTTGGTCAAAATGAATGACTAGAAATAATAATTGAGTCATCAGCTTTTTATTGACATTAATATATTCACTGATTTTGCTTTCAAGGTGTTTCAAAATAAGAAATTAAATTTTTCAATTATGAGTTTCAATGAAAGCTTTAACTATACACAAAAATGAAGAATATAGCACTTTGTTGGACATTTTGCTTGCATAGATTGAAAACTGAAAAATTGTTAACAAAAAAAAACTTTTAGAAATAAATTGACTAAACTTGACTTCTGAAATTGTGTTGACCACCAACGCCATGTACACCATTTACATAAATTCTTTAGCAAATCTTAATTTATGAGAATCGTTGGAACGTTGAAAAAAATAATTTTCTAATTGACATTTTTAAGAAAAACAAATTGGAACACCATTTGTTAGTATTTATTAATGCGGAGTTAAAAAATTAATTTTGAAAAAAATCATCAACACATATTCGAAATATCGAATTTAAAAAAAATAATAATGATTTTTTTTTAATCCAAAATTAGTTTTTTTTTTGTAAATTTTGATATGCAATATTATTTAAACTTACTAAAAACTCTTGTGTCAAATATTTCATTAAAATCGGTTCAACAGATGATTTATAGACAAAAATAAAATGGTTTTCGTTAAAAATAAAAATTAAACATTTTTTAAAAATCCAAAAAAAAAATTGAAAAATAATCTCCACAAAAAAAATTATCAATAAATGGTTCATATTCAAAATAATGGTTCTATGGGAAATACCATTTTTGTTAAAATTTTTTTCTACTAAAAGTTAGTATCGTTATTTTAGGTCCTAGAAAATATAAAAAAACCCGCACTAACTATTTCCACGAGAAGTTCCTTTTTAAAATTGAAATTTAGCGGCAGCGGTATAAAGAAGGAATTATAAGTAATGCACAGGCTCACGAATTTGTGATCTAAATTGGTTTTTCTGTGTTGTTGGTTTGTTTTTCGAGGAACAGAACAGATAAAAAACATAAAAAATAGGACTTAAAAGCCGTTAAAAGCTATTTTGAATCAATAATTCAACAAAGTCCATTAAAATAGTGCTAAGTCTTCTACTTGGCTGATATATTTCAGTAGTATAGTATATAGAATTTGTATATTATTAAAAAAACCTTCTCATATAAAATATAAATATAAGTACTTCATTTATGTACTTACTTTACTTAACAATTTACAAAAGAAAATTGATTCTGTAAAACGCTACCATCTGATGAATCTAATGAAACTAAAACAACCGAAGCTTTGAAGAATTTGAATCTGACTTGATGGGTGTCAAAGTAGAAAAGCTATATTAGTGTTTTTAGTAAATTCTTTCTGTTTGTTTACGAAATTCTGGATGAAATGAGAACCTCAGAAATTGATGCAAAAAAATGAGAAACTTTTTTCATTATCAAAACAATTTTTCTTTTATAATTAACAGAATTTTGAAATTCAGATTTTTTGGAGTTCGCAACAAAGAAATATCATTTATACTTACTAAGCCTAAATTTGTTTATTTGGGCATTTTGAGAAAAACTTTGTTCATCTCGAACTGGTAAATAATTTGTATCCACCGCAATTAAAACACCCGAATTCGCTTTGATAATGATTGTATAAATTACAACACATTTTACACTCATCATGTACCTATAAATGTTTATTGGTTATATCTAATTCAACGTCAAAACAATTGATTGTTATTTAAAATATATTTTCAAGTTATTTTGGAAAATTTTAAATCAATTAAAACAAAAAGCGTAACTTTTTCGTTTTTTTTTCATAAAACTATTTTTTCACTACGTCTTGTCACACTTACGACAAGTAGTGAAGAAATAGTTTTATGCAAAATAAAAAAAACGAAAAAGTTATACTTGTTGAATTGATTTAAAATTTTCCAAAATTTTGGATTTACAGAATTTTGGTATACACAATGGTATACAGAATTATGTTCCTACAGAATTTCCAATTTATTTACAGAGTTTTGGAATACAGAATAACTACCCGTCCCCGATGGAAATAGATTACAAGGATTTTCGATCGGCGTTAGAACCTGATTCCAATCGGAGTTAATTTACTCCAATTTTAGAAAATAAAATAAATCTACTTCGCTTTTTTGAGATCTTTTCCAAACTGAAAAATTCACAAATTCTCTAGAAATGACAGCACTGTGTTATTCAATTTTCTAGCCAACTCTGACTCTGAATGTTTTAAACTAAAATCTTATTCTAATCTAAATGGAATAGAATTGATGTGATTTATTTTTTCTTCTTAATATTCATTTTTGTTGAAATAAATTTTTGGTTAAAAATACATTTTTTGAAAACTTTAAGTTTTTTCCGGAAATTTTCGATTTACTCCACTTTTTTATAATTATGCTCCGAAATTTACTACTGCGGTTCCAACCCAGTTTTCGATCCTCTTCAAGTATGCTTCATTCTGCCGGGCCATTTCTCGTCGAGTTGAAAACGTGAAAGAGATATTTGATTCGTATGGGTGATATCAAGCCTAAAAATGTATGGTATGGGATGAGACCCCGAAATGATTGTCAACAAGAAAATTTCCCGAACATCAATATGTGGCTGAGGATTTAGCTACTCTGCCGGTGCCAACGTCTTCAAGGAAACAGGACAAAAGAAGTGAATTTGTTAGCTTCTGATCATTTGAAGAGAAGACTGTAATGAAATTTCGTAAGTACTTGTTTTTTTCACACAAAATAAATATCACAGGGCACGGTAGTGCAGTTCTGGCACTACACCCTTTTTATAGGAACAAAATCAGGCGATTTTCGACCCCCCTTCCTCTAACTGCAGTACGAATTAAGTCAGGAACTTCAAATTCGGAATATTTAGTGGGCTAGCCAAGCACGAAGCCACACCAAATTTCAACTCCCTAACGTTAGTGGTTCCTGAGATATAAAACGTCAAAATTCGCGAAAACCGTGAATGACTCACTCACTCACATGACAGATCATCAAAATTATGAAGCACTTCCCGACACCTCAGAATAGTCTTATTTCGCACAGCGGTAGGTCTTGTAGTGCAAATATAAAGGAAGAAAGCGAAAAAATTTAAATGCAAAGAAAAAAAAAAATTAATATTTGAGGATTTTCGTTTAGAGGGCGTGGTATCCACCCACTTTATCAGAATTGTAATCAATTATGTATATGGAGCACTTCCGATTGTTGTAGAAAGATAAAATTTGGAAGAGCGGTTGGGCTTGAAATCCATACGAAGGAAAAAATATAAAATTTGAGGTTTTCCATTTGGGGGCGTGTTATCCGCCCACTTTCTCAGAATTGATTCAAATTATATGGAGCACTTCGGATTTCTTTAGAATGATGAAATTTGGCAGAGTGGTAAGGTTTGAGGTTTGAAGTTTGAGGTTTGAGCATACAAAGGAGAAATTATAAAATTTGAGCTTTTCCATGCAAGGGGCATGGTATCCGCCTACTTTCTAAGAATTGGGATCAATTAAATAGAGCTCTTTCGATTGCTCTATTATGCACAATTCAAAACTTGACCAGTGAACCCACCAAATTTTACTCAGTAATTATTAAAAAATAAATTTCTCTCATAACTTGGAGTTGGATCAATAGCTATTACTGTATTTAAAATATTTGATATTAAACCTTCACAAAGTTAGAACTTTGGATATTTTTAGATATCAATTACTTTTCACGGCTGAGAATTGTTACATACAGAATTTAATATATAAAAGAACTTGGCTATTTTTTAACATTTATGTTTCTGTTCTGATATAAATTTATAGAAAAATTGTGGAATTAAATACCAAATGAGCCCCCTCCCCTACGTAAAAAGCTATCACCCGCTGCAGGAATAAAAAATTTATATGAGATACTTATAGCAGACATCTGGCAAGCCTGCCCACACAAATGTTAAGTTGACAATAGTAATAAAATAAATAAAATAAAATAAAATAAAATAAAATAAAATAAAATCAGTTGCACTTACCTTCGTGGTACATCCTACAAATATTAGTTAAAATTAATTACCTATCAAATTTTTTAACCTTAAATTGAATTTAGTTAAAATTAAAGTTTTGTTTAAAATTAAACGACGCCACGGTTTACTTTTACTTTTACATACTTGTAGTTAAAATAAAAAATATGAAGCAATTCATTATTTAACAATTTTTTTAATAAATACAAAACTGTCTGAACTAAATTCGAATCGAGTTCCCTTCGAAAACAACTACAATCGTGTATTTTTGCAATTATTTAAGTCATATATAGTGGCACAAAATTTTAGATCATTTTTAGTATGACGGTTAAAAGCGGAATATCAAAATTTTAAAATCACCAAGGGCCTATTTTAGCTTTTAAGTATTATTCTACTTTCAAATGTAACAAATGTAATAATATAGTATGTTTGCTTTTTTGAAACTAAAAACATTTTAGTAAAGTGATTTAAAGTTAGAAAATTGTTGAGTAGTAATTGAACTAATACTTTAAAATCAGGCTTTCAAAAATTTTGCGCCAGTGTTTCTTCCTTGTGATTAAAAGTCTTAGCAGAAAATCCTGAACCCTACAAGCAATTTTTTTAAAACTCACCAGTTTTGCAACCTTTAAATAATTAAATAATAAGAAATTATAGTGTTTTTTTTTAAACCGTTTTAGTGTTATGATTCTTGTAAACAAAAAGTCATTACATGAGCTTCTGTGTGCCTTACCGTGTGAATTCTTGAAATACAAGTGAATTTATGGAAAAAAATTTAATATTCGTTGCAGGGGTTTTCTCATGGATATATTTTTTATTTTATTTTTTGTTTGGGATTTTCTCTTTTATGCGCTTATTTACAAGCGCCTTAACTGCAGCGCAAAATACGCAACACTGGATAAGTTGACACTGGAGTTTTTGTGTGCACATCAAAGGAATAGCTATATGCACAATATTCTCTTATACTAGGTACTATAGTATATAGTATAGTGTTCAAGGAGTGATTTCAAATAGCAAATGCAACTGTTGCATCTCTAGAATTTCAAGAACCCCACTCTGCATTTGGTTAGCTCATTCTTCTATTCTTAGTTTTATTCATATTTTTCGACATACATAATATATCCCATTTCCCATATATATGTATATAAAATATAAGGAATTTCTTCCTTTTCGTCCCTTGAGAATTTATTGTGTGCTCAGCCATAAATACTTTTTCATAAAAGGATTGCGCAATTATGTTGCATTAGAGGTCGTCCTTATGGTATAGCATATAAGAAGAGGAATATGGGTGCAGATATGTATGGTATACCTACACATACATACATGACTATAGGTACTTAAGTCGAGAGGATTTGGGCGAAAGAAAGAATATTATTCACGAGATTCTTCTTCATGTTTCTATAGAATCTTTAAGAACAGTGCCTTATGTATATAATAGGTATAGGTATAATATGACTATCAGACAAGGGATGATCTAAGGAATTTCTTTAATTTTTTTGTGTCTTCTTTTTTTTTAAGTGTATAGGATGAAGTTAGATGGTTGAATGTGTCAGCAGTTAATACCTGAAATACCTACCTATATCTCCTTCTCCCTCTCTCTTGTCTGTCCCTTTGCATATAGAAGGCCGCATCAAGTCCAAGAGGAAGCTCAAAAAGCAGGAAAAGTCGAAGCGGAAGCGAAATGTCAGGGACGTTATTTATTACAATTGCTAACGACTCGTAGACCATAAATCTTCGCATTCCTTCGCACCAGAGAGCTCCTCACATAGACACAGAGAGAGAGAATCATAGAGTAGATATAAAGAACACATCCTTCGTGTCCTGATATACCATACCACTTGGTGGTTAGAATATAATTTGTGCATAGATTTTGATGATGAGCTTAGACATCGCGCGCCAGCAGTAGAGAGGGAGGTGAAAAAAGTATAAAAAAAAAATAAATAAAAAAAAGAAGTGGAAAATGATGCCTTAAACTTTGTATCCATTTTCTAATGCCAAACTTTTCCACACCAAATCTATTCAGTTGGAAAATAACAGTCAGGATGAAGTTTTAATTGTGTCCGGATTACCATTGGCCTGGATTTTCGATTTAAGGAAAAGATAACCACACAATACTGATGCCGCTATACCAACATATATACCTTCCACCACCTCTATATTTATATTCAAAGGCAAGGCTGTTGGATGTTGGATCGAATGACGACAACAACAACGGCAAGGGATGTCATTGCTTTTGGGACCTGAGGTCCTGTGGGGACCTTCTTCCTTTTTTTTTTTTTTTTTGCATTATTAGAGGCTTAAGACTGAGCCTTCTAAATCTGGAAATTATTTTGTTATTTTGCCTACGCTACAAACTTATACCAGCCTCATTTCTATACATATTTCGGGCTACTTTTCTAGGCAGATGATTATATTATTCTTTGATAAAAGAGGGCGAAGTTGCATGTACCTACTTTGTTTTTCCTTCATTTGTATATGTGTGTGTTTGTATATTTGTGACGTATATTCGCGTGAAATTGAATTTTCATATTGTGCACGCGCGCTTTCTCTTTATATTTTCATTTTAATTAAATTCACGCAGACGACATTTTATATCTGAGTCGTTTTTGCTTTTGCTGGTCGCGTTTTATTAATTAAATAAGCAATTGCGTTTTGTTGTCAATGCCATCTAAGTTAGAAGGATTTACTTGGAGGATTACGCGAGTCTTTGAATATTTGACAAGATTTGAAATGATGAACCAAAGTGCTCTGATATGCGGCTGGCAACTAAAGAATGAACATTTTTATTGAAGAGGATAGCTGATATAGGTATAGGTATATATTTATATAGAGCGAGATTTTGAGGTTAATTTATTCAATTAAAATGGATTCATCAGGTTGTCATAGTTTAAAAAATTAAAAATTTGAAAAAGGTTTTAACACTGAAAGTCAGATAAAAACAGCATCAGTTTTGTAAGATATAGTAATATGCATGGTAAATTCAATTCAATTTCTGTTTTTAAATTTTAGGACTTCAAAATTTATAACAACACTTTAAAGTAGGTACTGGTGATTCAACTCTTTTATTGACCTTCATAATCTGCCACTTAAAAAAATTACAATGTCACATTTTCTAAAACACCGTGCCATTTGCGTGCCATATGAAAATACACAATAGTTTTTTTATTTTGTTCAAGAAAAAACTACAAATCAAGGATTTTACGGAGTGCAGTAAAAAAAATTAAAATATGTAGTACCCATATCATTAGCTTTATTCATGTGTTTTGCCATTAAATAGGATTTTCTGCCAATTTTACAACATTTGAATAAATTTTCACCAAATTTCTAATAATTGAAATAAGTAAAGCGTGCCATATTTAAAATTTTCGTGCCACACCGTTTGATGGTAACGCTACTCCTAATAACAGGCTACCACCAGTGAATTAAAAGCTCTCGCCGCGCCGCGCCGATGAGCTCTCATTTGTTTATAAGACTGTACAGAATTTGCCCTTGAAGTATACTAGTTGATATTGTGATATGATTTTTATCATAGGCTGAGGTATGTTAGTCGGGTTCAAGGTTTTGCCAAATAAGCAAAAAAAAATTATAGTGGTTATCTTTATTCACCAATAACTGAATTACAGTTGAAAGCTAAGTACAGACGATTGTCAGATCTTACAATATTGTCACAGATCTGTCAGTGAAAAAACTATTCCAAATGTCTTACAATCGTCTGAACACACAATTTTGTCTGACAATATTGTCAGACACGTCATTGTCAAACGACAATCTGACAAAAAATTGTCAGACTCATTGGTCATTGTCAGATGTTTTAATTGAAAACATCTTACAATTGCTGACAATTTCTTCATTGTTCGAAATGTCAATGAGTTGGTTAAAGAGAGATACAAAAATAGCTGACAATCAAATTGGGAAGAAATCTACCAACCGTGTGAACGGACAATTTTTCATTGTAAGAAATATGTCAATTGTCAGCTAATTGTTAGCTATTGTCAGACCATTGACAGTTCTGACAATATTGTAAGATCTGACAATCGTCTGTACTTAGCTTAAGATAGCAGACGCCACTAAATTACAGTCTGAAAAAGCAGACGCCACTAAATACATTAACCCTGCCTTCCACTGTCGCTTCAGGAGCCTAAGCTTTTCAAAAAGGAACTCACGGTCTGTTATATATATACACTCCGCTTCAACTGAATAAGCACGAATGAAACTTCAAAACGGAAAGGTATTTGCTTCGAATTCTCTAAACTCCTTATGAGTTAGAAAAATGAATAAATTAATGAATGGCGTCATGTGGTTTTTTCGGATAAGAAGTTCAATTTTGATGGTCCTGATGGCTTTGTTTATTACTTCCACGATGTGAGGAAAGAAGAACGCTCAAAATTAAGCTTCTTTTCATCCAAAAAAACCACAGAGGGCCATTAATTTTCCCAACTCATATGGAGTCTAGAGAATTCTAAGCGCATACCTTTCCGTTGCTCGCTTAGTGGAGGTTTCTTTTCAAGTTTCATACGCTTTAGAAGATTTGTACTGTTGATTACTCTAAGGACTGTTGAAATCCTTGGACTAACTTATTATTTTTGCCTCAGAGTCACACGAATTGGAAGCACATCTTAATTGCTTTAGTACGCCCGGTTAGTCCTTGTCGTCTTAATAAATCGATTTCAGCTCATTCAACACTATTTAGGGATTTTGATCTACCCATCTTCGTTAGAATTTCAATAAAACGATTAAATTTCACTTAAAACACTTCAACTGTTGATTTAATGTGTCAGTCACTTGAGAACGTTCATAAACAATGAAGATAATGGCCTTGTGTCTATTCAGTTGACGCAAAAAAAAATGCATTTTTGAATATGGAACGCTTTGCAAGAGAGCCAGAGAAAAAATAACAGTACTTTTTGAAACATTTTTACTGATTTATTTGCTCAACATCATAAGCAGCAAACAGTAAGCATCATCAAATGATACATTAACGCATAAGGTTTGGAAAAAATGCACAACGTACCTTAGAAAAAGTGTGTGCTTATTCAGTTGAAGCGGAGTGTATATTGGTTCAGACTAATTGTGAACTATAATATGATAAAAAAATATTCGTATTTTAGTGTACTTCGCCAGATATGGTTGAAGTGATATTGTCAGAGGTGTTGGCAGTGTTGACGGGTATTTGTATTTTTATACACGGTATCGGTCAGTCGGAGGTGGAGGAGTAAAAGTACAATGCATCAACAATATAGGTACCTCTGGATATTAATTACCTTCTAGATTCTTCGGTTTTCCGTTGATTTAACATGTTCCTTTAAAAGAGTTCTATCATCTTCATTGTTGGTAGAGGAAGGTAGGTATGATGAACCAAATGGGATAGCCATACGCTAGTACGTGCTTGTTGCTTGTAAATGAGAATCTCCTTCTTCTTACTGATTTCTTTCTATTTTAATAGTTCAAAGTAATGTTTACATACAGGTATTTGTTGTGATCTTCGTGGGGATAACTACATAATGTGTCGTCTGGTAGACTGATTTTGATGATCTAACTTCTAAATACGCAATTTTATTTTGCGATTTCGTTTTTATTTCAGCGATCAGCGGTCAGCGGTCAGCGGAGCATATGAGTTTCATTTTACTGGTGTTGATAATAAGCCTTTAATTTATATACCAGTTCCAAGAATTTATGACTTGGTTTTGTACTCTTTTATCTGATGTTATCTCTGCAGGTGATAGGGAGACTTTGGATATGAAATTGAGTCATCATAAATTTGTTCTAATTTCTGGCATGTTCTTCGGCTGATCTGCGATATAAAAACAATGAAAAGAAATGATCCTAACTTAGATCTTTGTGGTACTCCATTTTTGATGTTTTTTACTCCTAGTTCTTCGTTTAGAACCTATTATTTTTACCAAGTTCACTGCCGTAAGTCTATCTTATACAAAATTAAAGATGTTGTCAGGTGACATCTTGGAACCTTCTGAGATGCAGATGGCCTTCAAGAATGTTAAAAAAAGAGTCATACATGTGAGTGGAAATCAAGATTCTCTTCATTGCAGATGTTTGTTGTTGTGAGGTTTTCCTCTTGAAATTTTGCCTCGACTTCCATAAAAAAAATTTGGGAGTTGAATTCTTTTCTTAAAATAAAATTTGCAAAAAACATCGGGCTTCTCTGATGGGGCTAGAGCAAACTATTATAGGAAATTGAAGAAGAAGTCTGACACTCTGAATGTTTCCTGAAGCCTGATATCTAGATAGTCTCCCGAATCAAGTTGTAGTGAAATTTGTGGTCTGCCTTTATTATATTACCAGCTGACCGAGCATCTGCGCCTTGCTTTTCGGGACTTTCCAAGCTTGGACAATAAGTCCTTTGTTTTGCTCCTGGATCAGTGATAGATCAGTTTCCATTTTCCTGACCAGCACTTTTTGGAAGGAATATTGCAATAGTGTGCAACTTGGGAATGTCATGTCCCAAACATCCAATATAGTAAAATGCTCTTGCAAGTTCTTAGACTTGATGCACTTGATCATTTGGCCAGCACAGTCAAGTCAACCAAAAGCAAACCAGTTTTGAAGTGAAGACCATTAAACATGAGCTGATTGGTTTCCCATTCTTTGAAAATTTCCTCGATAATGATCTTTTTCAATACCCACTGTCAACTTGTCTCAAAAAGCCCTGAGGTTATTCCTTTTTTATGACTGCAATACGAATGCATTCAGCTGCGCATAAGATATTACACTGTGTATGCCGATTTTTGCATTTGTGATGCCTGGTTCAACTGCTGTTAAAGCATTTGAACTCGTTCAAGTCGGTACTTTAGGTCTTTCTGCCTGTTGCCATATGGAGAGGAGTAATATGGCAAATTTTCTTCTAACCCTTCTTCTTAGTTTTGCGAGGGATCCTCGCTCGGTAACACCTTTCATTCATCCATCTTCTTCCTAGCTTCTTGTCGGGCATCCCCTTATCAAGAAATCGAGAGTACCAGTTTGTACCTGCTCCTCTTAGTCCTTTATGCACGGATCATCCAATGCATCTGGTTGGCCCATCTTTGGAAGTGGGAGAATTCTGCGGTTACGGCTGTAAGGTGGTTTTTGATTTGACCAGAGGGAGTTGTCTTCCCATAAATGGCTTCTTCGTTGGCTCGGAGGCATTCTCTTAAGGTACTCAAAACTTCCCGGATTCGAATCATCACCATCGAGATTTGTCTCCATGCGATCCAAATATTCCCTTGTGTTGAAATCCGGTGCACTGTTGAATTTTTGGTGGGGTTTTTGTTTTTTTTATTATTTTGGCATAATTTTTATCCCACGAGTAGCTATAGAATTCTTGACTCGCGTGCCGTATCAGAATTTAGGTATTAGGTCTTAATTACCTGTTTTCTTTGGTTTGACCAGTCTTCTAAGAATTACCTATACCATTAGAATACAGCCGATATACCCTTTGGCTGCAAACCCTGCAATAGGCATCCTGCTGGAATTTGGCGGAAGGGTGAGAAGGGAAAAGTTTGTAGTTCTTAACTCCTCAAAATTACTGTCGAATCTGAATTTTTAAAACTTATTAACCTTCGCACAACTACGAATCATAAAGCCTTTAATCACAAAAGCAAGCTCCAGCTTTATTTTTAAAGAATTTTTAAATTTAATTTAAATTTATAATTAAATTAATTTATTATCCGTGATCTTCTTGCCATCATGTTTCGCTTCTTATGACATCTTCGACATTCTTTGATTTTTTTTTTAATATTTAAAGAGTTGGATGTATATGTTTTTTAAGTTTAAATCCCTTTTGTTTTAGTCGTTTCTTTGAAATCACATTGTCAAAAACGGATCTCACATATAAGACTAATGAAAAATCAATTGAAGCACAACAGTCTTTGCAAAATAATAATACAAAAAAGTTTTAGAAGCATCACAAAACCTTTCAAGAGCAAGCACATAACTGATGATGTGTATATCCTTTCATCAACATCAACATCGTCGTCGTCTACGTCATTCTGTTCTATGCTACAACTGCTGGCAGCTGCTGCTCCACAATGAGCCTTCAGCGAGTGGCCCCTTTTTTTCCAGCCCCTTCATTTCTCTTTTTTGAAACATTTATCCTTTCTATAGGTATTATATACTCGGTCGTCATGATGCCAGTGACGAGGAAAAATTAGTCTAAGAAAAACGATGAAGAAAATGAAAGATGCGCTTTGTGTTTAACACACAAAATGAAACGAAATCCTTTCACGTTCGGTTACATGAGAATCCTTTAGTATTTTTTTTTTTTTAATTTTTACATTTACTACACATACCTATATACCTTCCTACGTACATATTTTTACTGCTATTTCTTCTATTCCTTTTTTTTTCTATTTTAGAATTCTCATTTTGAGTTCATCATTTGCAAGGATATATAGATTAAAGCGGATGAATTCTATGGCTGGAAAAAAGGATATTGTTATTGGTTGGTAATTTGTAAAATGTCTTTAACTGTTACCGGATGATGTGGAGAGAATGGGATCCTTGAAAGTTCCTTTCCATTTTTACCTGAGACTGCAGTGTAAAAAGAATTGAAATAAAAAAAAAGAAACAGAGGTTCTATGCGTTCCGCTTTCACATAATTGTTCCAGCTCATTGACATGCCTCGCTGATGATGGAGTTATGTGGGGTTGTGTATGTCTTGCATTGGTGCATGTCTTGAGATTCTTCTTTCTTGTCTCCCTTTTGAAATATGCTATGAAAGATCTACATTTAATGATGCTGATGTAGCAAATCTAAAAACGAAAGACTCCGCATTCAATTCACCAACTAAGCATCCTGTTTATACCTCCACCCACACCGCTTCAGCAGGATCCACCAGCCTCGTCGCAACCGCCCAACGCACACTTCCTCATAATTTTCTTTTGCTTGGAAAAACATACGATATATGGTCGGTCGTTTGGGGTTGAGGTCTGCGCGGAGAGTTGGTACGATATATAACTCATCCATTAGCAAAACCTAGAACGGGATGGAGTTGAAGGTTTGGTTGGAGCAATGGTGGAAACAAAAAATAAAATAATCGCTCGACCGTACACGGAATGATTAAAGGAGATGAAAAGGATAAAGTGCAGCACCGGATATCCATTTTGTGTACTTCATGGAATTCATTTCAGCAACAACATTCATGATGGCAAAAATTGTGGTGGAATGGAAACGGGGAAACGAACGAAATAATAATACAGGAAGCACCAGGGAATTTATATACTATACATACGAAGGAGTATAAGGACCAGAGCAGCAAGTGTTGCTGCTATGTTTAGTGAGGTTAGTGTTGGCGGCAGCGACGGCGCGGCGGAGGAGGCGGTGTATACGAGTAGGTATAGCAAACCTCTCTAAATATTCCGGAAGGGAATATCTTTGTTCATAATGCCACAAAGGAGTTGGTTTATTTTGTAAATATGAGAATGTGAGTGTTATAGTTTCAATCTTAATCCTTTTTTTCAGTTGGAAATATATTGTTTTGTTAAGTTTTCCTTGATAGTGCAGTTTTTTTTGTCCATATAAAAGCACATTTGTTGCATTTGGACGAACTATAACTGGTCAGTTGGAAGTGCCTATACTTACCGCCACCACTGCACTTCTGCTGACAGATAAGAAAACCATATCTATATACATATAGGTTCATACAAAGATAGAGAGTATATATGTATGTAGGAGTAACATTTCTATTCATCCTCGAGAGAAATTGTTATGAATGAATCATGTGGATGGCTGCACAAGATTGATGGATAGTAGTCGTTCATGAAATGTGCTTAACTATTCAAAAGCAAAGTGAAAATTTAATTCGTAAAAGACTTTACTACAGTTATATCTTCTTATATGAAATGAAAAGTGTTCAGATGAATGCATATAAATATGTACCTTTACATACCTCTTTACTTGTTTTTACAACATAAGGGATTGCTAGTAGATTAGATATGTGCCTATGTTAATAGAAATGTGTAGGTATTAAATGTAAAATTACAGTTTTGAGAAATATTTTTGGTGTTGTGAAATATACATAAATCATGAAATTAAATTGGTTTCCAAATCAAATGCATGATTTTGGTTAAAACGTTTTAAGTGATTGCTAAAGAGCACCCTTATTCCAATATTTGAATATACCTTTATTCAAATTTTATAAAGACTTCACAGATTTTTACAGATAAATTAATAAAATAATATAAAAATACAGGGTGTTTTCCTCAGAACTTCTGAGTAGGTCACGAACGAACTAGTTCAAAAAGCTGCTCCTGCAAGTGAATTTAGTGAACTAGTTCACCATCTCATAGTTCAAATAGTTTAGTAGTTCAATTAATAAAGAACTAAAGAGCACTGCAAAATTCTTAAAAATGTCAACTAACAAAAAAGAGCAAAGAGCAAACGTACTAGAACCAGCGTTCCCCCTCTACGACAAAAAAAAAGTCACTACGTAAAATTTCAAAATATTCGTAAAACACTACAATTTCAATATTTCAGAAATTAAAAATTTATTATTACAAATGATATCGCACATTGTGTTTGGCGCTTAAATTCGCCCGTAACAATTTTTGTCTTAATTCTCCAAAATCAAATCAAAAATGACTGTATTCTTTTTTGTGAGAATTGTGCTGTTTTAATTTGCTATTTTCAATTGTATTGTTGTTCTCATGTTTGATCGTTGAATTAAATTTAATATTTGTGGACAAAATATTCTCAGTTGTATTTATTAGTTTTTTGTCTATTTAGACACTGTCTAACTATTTTCAAATTGGTGGAAATATGCTTTATTTCATTAAACTAAATATCACATTATTCACGGTTAAGACAATCTACTTTTGTGTCTAAGTTAGGCAGCTATAAGACAACAATAAACAAGGTTTTTGAACACATTTTCCAAAGTTGGACATTTGTCTAAAATTAGATAACGTTTATAAATAAGACCACCTGTGTTTAGCTTTTTTAAAAAATGAATAAATTTGTTCAAACGCTTCCAAAGCTGAAGTATAAAGTACACATGAAGCTCTATTAGTATAGGTATTAACATGAACATATGATGTTTTTAGAAATAAAATAACAACAATTGGCAATAAATATTAAACCATTTCACTTTAAGGATATTATTATTTTATTAAAATATTCATTTTTGCTTAAACTTTTGATGGAAAAGTCTAAGTTAACTTTTAATTATTTTTTTATATTCATGTCGATTGTGGAATCCGCAGTACGGGATCCGCAGTGATTCTCAGTATAGTATTTTCTTTTCTTTTTACGACAAATGGGTAAGAAGAAAAGAGAGCACTGCACTGAAAATCACTGCGGATCGAGAATTGCGGATTCTATAATCGACATGATTATGTTATCTTAGTTTTTATTTTAAATTTTTTTATTTTTTTTGTTGTTGATATTCTTGAATTAAAAGTTAAAATTCTCGTATGTTTTTGTGTATTTAAACAAATTACGAGTCATTTTCAAGTAAACGACATTGTTAAACATTTTAAATCCGCGTGGCAACATTTTGAACCCATTAGGGGGGCAACACTGACTAGAACGAACAACGAAAAATGCAGAATACCTCATTTCTGTTTATCATGTTTTTGTCATTGTATGTATCTGGTTATCTGTACATAGCTGCTCTACTCTACTCTACGCCACGCAGAGCTAACGAAATAAAGATCCAACGGAGAGCGAACTACATTTACAGAACTACAAAAACGGAACTACATAAAGGCAGTTCAGTTGTAGTTCTCAAACGAACTAAGGAGCTGAAGAGCTAAAGAACTATATGAACTATATTATGAACTATATGAACTATCTGAACTAAAGAACTAGATGAAATAAAGAACTACATGAACTGGGTAGATCAGATCACTGGGTAGTTCTAGTTCAATTGAACTAGTTCAGTAAATCCCCAAGGAAAGATCGAACTAGAAAGATAGTGGTAACTGCTAAGTGGTGACTAGTGAGCCTTATAATGGATAGGGTTTATCTAATTGCTTGGAATAGAGCACATTTTTTCGGAGCAGAAAATAAAATTCAACATTTTTCGTATGTTTCAGAGGTTTTTTTAATCCATCGTCATCGTGACCATCCTTCAATGGAATTTGACAGTTCATGGCTTGACAGATGGGTGATAACCTATATTTTGAGGAATAAAGAATATTTCGTTCCAAATGCAAACAGATTATGCTAAAAAAGCATTTTTCCGGAGCAGAAAATAATTCCAAATTTTCGTATTTTTCAGAGGTTTTTTTAATCTATCGCCTTCGTAGCCATCCTGTGATGAAATTTGACAGGTAGGGGACAAATTATATTTTGAAGTAGATATAGACAATATTTTGTTGCAAATGGACTGCACTAAAAAGGAAAACAAGGGAAATAAATTTTATATTACCTTTGCAAAAATCCAAAATTTAATTTTCAAGATGTAGATTGTATTGAACTAGTGAACGAACTAGTTTAGAAAATATTTTTGAACTAAACTGAGCGCTCTTTGTTGTGAACTAAGGGCCAGTTGTACAAATATTTAAACCGTGGTTCAGCAATTTTTATCCACCGATTCCGGTGGATTAATTGAGTCATCAACAGTATTTTACTCTTCAAGTGTGTGATAATAACCAATTACATACTTGAACCACCGTTGAACCTTAGTTAATCCGCCGAAATCGGTGAGTTAAAATATTGAACCAAGGCTGAACCACTATTGTACAACTGGCCCTAAGACACACAAGTCCACTCAGAAGCAGTGGTACCCACTTTACTTCAATTGAAGTAAAATTACTTCTTTTTTCGAAAAAAATTAAAATTTACTTCCTACTTCACACCATCACCAAAAAATTGAAATTTACTTCATTTTAAAAATCTTTGTTTCAACGTACTTCGATTTTCCAAAAAAAGACCTTATTTACCTACTTCTTTTTCTCAGTTCCGCTGCAGCAGAGTGCAAGTTCTCTGAAATGAACTTTATCCACTAACTAACTCTCTCTGCGGAACTATGGAAGCATTATGCTCTGCTCTGAACTCATCAAACAAAAAAATGCTTAAAACAAAAAGCAAAATATTTGACACACCGAAAAAATGTTGGCTTTATTTTCAAAAATATAAATAAATAATAAATAAATGAAAAACCAATGCCAATTTAAAGTTTTTTTTTTGTTTGTTTTTTAAAGATTGAAATTTTTTTTATTTTTTTTTAATAACGTGTACTTATTTTGTAAGAACTACATAGTATTAAAATAATTTCAATGTTCTTTTTTACAAAAAAAAAAACAGAGTTACTAAAGTATATAACTAAACATGGAGCCCGGGAGAATTTTGTTTGTTGAATAAAACCAACGATTTTGTTATAAAACCATGTATACAAAATATACATCTGAAAATGAAGTTAAAAATAACGTATATGCTTTTTTTGTTAAAAAAAATTTAATAAGTGTTATTAAAAAATATATATTAATATGAAGTCTGAGAGTCAGTTTTTGTTTTTAGTTATTTTTCGTTTAATTAGATTAAATTGATATTAAAAAAGGTGCATTTTGAAATCTAGTTCGAATCGGGCGGAAGGCAGTTTGCAAAGGGGCGGCAATTTTTTAAAAATATTTATCAAAACAGGCGTTAATGTACATATTATAAGATTTAGGTATGTTCTATATTTATATTTTTTTTTGTCATTTGGATCCATTTTAGGGGCTAAAATTTCCAAAATTTTTGGGAGAGAGTTTGCTAGGGGGTGGCAATTTTTAAAAACATGTATTTATCAAAACAGGCGTTAGCGTTAAAAATTTTCTATATGTTCTATTTATGTATTTTATTTTCATTTAGATCAATTTTTCTTCAAAATGGTCCAAAGAAATTATTTAAAAGTTTTCGAGCGGTGACACAGCCAATAATCGCAATTCTAATTCAATTTTAAGAAGGGAAATAAATCTACTCCGTCACTTTTGAGCAATTTTTTTTCTTCAAAATTTCCTTAGTCAAACCAAAATATAAATGTAAATGCCCTTATTCCGTAAAACCCCTGTGTTAACTATAATTTTGAATGTCTGAATCTGAATTCTATCCAGTTGTGAAACGAATAGAATTTATGTGATGTTTAAAAAAAAAAAATTTGTTAAAAATATGGTGTTCGAAAACTTGAAATTTGCCTTAATTTTAAAACCTACTCATGAAATTTTCGATTTAGTTCACTTTTTTTCAAGTTTGCTCCGAAATTTTAGTACTGCGGTTCGAACCCTGCTCGTAAGTCGTGAGAGTGAGACTACAAAAAAAAGACTTTGGTTTGTTTTGACTAATTCCATGTGAGTTGGCTCATATATCGCTCACTTTTATCACCCAAAAATTTTAATTTTCAATAAATTTAGTAATTATTCTGAAATGTCAAATGGCACTTTCGCATTTTTTTTTAAGATGGCAAATTTTACGGATTTTTATTACTGGTTAAAAACTCAAAAAAAAAATCCATAAAAATTGTTCTGAAAAATGTTAAAATAGGTGATACAGTTTTGCTCAGCAATATCTGAGTCTTTAAAAACATTTAAATTAGCTAGCTGTGGTAAATTTTTCTCCTTTTATTGAACACTTAAAAACAAGCGAACCGTTTTTGATAAAACTAGTGTTGAATTGTACTTCCAATAAAAAAAATTAATTTTAGCAAGGTAAGTTGTTTCACTTGTTCTTTCACTTGATTTTGGTAAACAACAAAAAAAAATAGAGGCTTAAAAAAAAATGTTGCTAGGGGCGGCAAAAAATGACTCTGCCCCGGGCGGCATAAACCCACGCTACGCCACTGGCTCAGAAGTCTAACTGCTTTAATTGTTAAAGAATAGTTAAAAATTAAATTAACTTTCACTTTTTCTTTAAGTTGCGCAAATATAGATAAACTTGAGCTATTTTGTTTATTTAATGGCAACACTGGATGCGATTCAATCCTCAGGGACAGCTTATTTACCCTTTCTTTAAATTTATTCGCCTTAAGTTACTTTGGCTTCTAGCTATAACTATCTAATATCGTCCATCCCTCCATAATTTTCTTATTGAAAAACAAAAACAAATATTTCTTAAACAATAAACTTGAGATTGCGTTCAATTTACCTTGAAACGAATTAAAAACCATAATTTTCCAAGAAATAAAAAAAAGGTAAAAATGTTCATATCTATAACAAAAAATGGGTATAAGCACTGACAAAAGGTTTCATAAAATATACAAAACAAAATAATCTAAGAGTATTTTTAAATTGCTATGAATGAAAACAATGATAAATTGACCTTTTCGCCATTTCACGTTTGTATTTGTTTTTTATTTCATCCCCCCTGAAATGCGATTTATTTGTTGGTGTTTCTTTTGTATTGCTTTGACGAACAATATAATAGCTAATGCGAATGGTCTTTTTGTTGTCCTTATAGATTCATTTTAAAAACGAAGGATTTTCAAAATTCATATTATTTCTGTTTATCTATAAAGTCAAATCCTATGGACTGAAATTCTCTAATATTTTCCGCGCTAATATATATTTCTTAACTTTTGTCCCTTCATTACCATTTATCTTGTTTAAACTTCTTGCAAACCTATGTATTCTATAGCCTTCTCGCGTCCTTCGTATTGTTTTCTGTCTTATGTAGGTATATAATATATATGTATATATATATAGGTATACTTAGATACAGTGGCGGATCCAGGATTTGGTCATGGGGGGAGGGTCCAACTACAAATAGAAAACTTTAAGATAAATAAAACTTGCGTGGCCTTTGTGCTACAAAAAAAAAACAAAAACTGAGCTAAAAATAGCGCAAGTAAATTTTCGAAATTAAAAAAAAACAAAAACGGCACAGTGGCAGCACAAGTTGAGTACAATACAGCGCAACATTGATGTTTTTGAAAAAAATATTAACGGTACCTACATGGCGGCACAAGTTAAGCATAATACAGTACAACTTTCTTTTTTTTTAAATCAAAAATGATGGTACTAACTTAAGACTAAGTTCCTTCGCAACATTTGAGTTCGGTCGTAAAAACTGCAAATATGCGATTTTTTTTAATGTCTTAGATTGTATCAGCATAAAACAGCAAAACTTTAAGTTTCTAGATAAACTTAATTTTGGAAAAACTTTCATCCTTTAAATTTGCAAATTTGGGAAATTTTCAAAATACCTATTCATTAACACTTGAAGAAAATTTTAGTCGAAATTTTATAAAAAGATGGGCTTTCCCAAACGTTGACCAAATTTAAATCTTGAAGGGGTGCGGACCCGAAGCTACCTCCTCCCCCCCCCCCCCGTGGATCCACCACTGCTTAGATACCTTTTTTAACTTTTTCAGGAGATTCGAATTTTCCGACAGGTTAAATTTTTGATTTTATTATTTTTTTTTCGTTTAACGTTTAAAGAACTTTGGGTATAAGCTACTTATTAGTTTTCATACCTATATATTTACATATATATTTACAAAGACAACAAAAATAAAAGTACCAACAGAAAAAAAGTTTGCCTTTACATAGCAAAAAGCATTTTTGCATAGAAAACCCTTTCAAAGAATGGCACATCAGGATTGTGGTGTGGTTTTGGAAGGAAATTGACTAAGTCACTCATTCCTTTTGTGCCCTCAGGCAAAATCGCGCCTGCTATACTGTTTTATTTTTTTGTTCTTCTTTTTGTTATTTTTGTTGTTGTCTTTTGCTTTAGAACTTATAATATATTAACCTAAGGCATGTCATTCTTTCAATGTGTCGCAATGTTTACTTGAGTTTTTATCTTAAGGTTTTTCTTTTTCGTTTCGTTTCTTTGTTTTGTGGGTGTGTACTGTGTATACTCGTATATAATAGAATGTAAGATTTCTTAAAACTTTGTGTCTATTTGCGAAAGTTGCACGCGATATAAACCTTTAAGGCCACACACCATCAGCCAAGCACTTTACCATTATTGTCTAAATGAGTTAATTAAGCTTTTTAATTTGATGTGAATGTGCGCGATGTCTTATCGAATCAAATAATTGCCAACGATAATAAACACATACAACTATATTATACTACAACCGCTTACTGACCCACCGACCAACCAACCGCGACCGGACGGAAATAAGCCGGAAGAAATTATTTTGAAGAATGTGTGTCCTTGACATTTTTTTTAAGCAGGAAAAAAATTAGTTCTTACCAAAAAGGGATTGGAAAAATGTTGTTGAAGAAGAAAATGGCCTTAATTGGCTTGAAAATTAAGAAAATATAGCTTTAAATAATATTGGACTTGTTAACTTCAAGATAATTTTGTATACATTTTTGGTTCCGTATCCGTATGAGGGGAAAATAGTACATTTTTATGGATTACATATATTTTTGAGGAAGTACGAACCACATCACATATTAAGTCATGAGTTTCAATAATCAAAAGATAAAATGCTGATATATTCATAAGTTTCTAAACGCATCCCAAACGTCAGCGATAGGCATTAACTGAGCAACGAACGCATCCAATTTTGTTTGAATACTGAATAGCTGAACACAAAGAAAATGAAAACTGCGACAGCTGGTGAAGCGTGTTTCTTAAAATAAATCTGAACTCTCAGAGCAGAGCACGCTCAGTTCAGAGATCAGCGTATGACGCTGATTACACGAGTCTTTTTTTCGGTCGTTTCGTCTTTCGTCTTTATGACAGCTTGTAGAAATGTATGGATTTGTTGCGTCATTCCCCTACATTTCTATACCCCTCACCCGAGCTGTCAAAAAGACGAAAGGAAAAACAACTGAAAAAACGAGTCGTGTAATCAGCGTCTATGTTCGGAGTGTTCAGACTCTGTTCAGAGCTCTACTTTGAACTAAAAGAGAAAAACGTCAAATGAAAAAAAATTATAGAGTCTCAAGCAACGTTGCTGAAGTGCCACGGTCGTGCTTTTTTGACACGTAAATTTCATCGTGTCACGGTGGCACGAAAAAATAAAATTTGGCACGTTTTTTCTATTTTATTACTATTTTCATTTTTTACTCCAAATAAACCGATTATTCAAAGTATTTTAAGAAAATTGGTCCAAATGGACTAAAAACTGGTAGAAACTCTTATTTTTTGACAATACAAGAACAGAGCTAATTATTTCTTCTAATTTTTTCTCGTATTTTACCGCACAATTGAATTATTTTTAATATGGCACGGAAATTTTGTTTGGGCGGCAACGCTAGTCTTGAGCGAAATAAGTTTCTTTTTCTATTGTTGTTGTTTTTTTCGTGAACAATGTTTTGCCGTTTATGGAATTCGCAGTATGATTCGCAGTACAGCTGCAAATGCTGCTCCTGAATTACAGATTTGAAATAGAAACAGAATTTATCAGTAAACCTGAAGAAATCAAATGTTTTTTGGCCAAATAATTCTTTTTTTTTAAAGAAATCAACACAAAATTTATAAATGCGTTCAGAAATTTCAAACTAAAAATGTATAATATGCAAAGCATCCAAGGTTTGTTCCAATGGTGTAATGCTACTGCACCAAAAAATTTTATTTGACGTTTTGAACTCAGCTTATATATCTCATATGTCATAAAAAGTGCCTCTTATACCTCGGCCGTTCGGATTTGGCAGAAAATTTCAGCTCCCTTCAATTCAACCCGACAATTCATACACACAGGAATGGTTGGGAGTTCTATGTGTCTCAATAGGTCCTGGTTCTCCAATCTCCACAGTCCACGGTGTGGCTTTATTATGGACCGTATACAATATACAGGTCGATTTATCTTCAAGTAAACAATTTAATTTGAAAGTGACACAAGGCGATAATTTCAGTATGTCACTTATGAAAAGTAACAAATAAAAGGATTTTTTTTCTTTTAGAGCGGGAGGCGGCAATACAAAAATCCCACACAGACCCATCGATATAAAGAAAAATTTACTTATGTAGCGTTAGATAATCTTTAGGTGATATAGAAACCGTTGGTCGTCCACCCGATATCCTGGTCAGAAGTAAGCCCACCGGGTAGCGGGAGCCGGCTTCAGAAACCCCTGGCCGTGTAGAATTCAAATTTTTGTTTTCTGGTGATGACTCAAAACATTTCTGTTGATATAATGCCGTTTGCATTATTTACTTGCAGATAATGCATATAAACATGCATATAGAGCAAATGCATTTTTACATCTCTATAAAAAAAAATACCATGCTTAATGTGTTATGAGCAATATATATCTTGTAATTAATGGTTTTCGCTCCAAATCTTCAAACAAAAAATTCATAAATATAAATTTATTACCTGCTATGTATGAAAAAACACTGATTTATATGCAAAAAAAGTAGTAATTTTAAAGAATTGTTTATAGTTATAGTAAAATGGTTATAACTTCTGATTTAAGATTATTTATGGTATGTTTCGTACCTTTTCAGAAACTGCAAAAATGGGGTAAGTTTTTAGAAAACAAAAACTAATATCCTGAAATGGAATTTTTTTCTACTGTTAACTCCATAAGTTGAAGTAAAAAATATACGTTCACCATAATTTCAATTCACTTAGTAATTTCTAACAAATGGTAAGGATTTGGTACAAACAAGTTATAAAATTCTGAAAGGTTATGGCTTGAACTTGCTTTAGTTAAAATTCCAAGCATGAGTTTTGGACATCCAGTAAGTTATTAATATTTAAAGTAAGATATGCATTTTTTTACTTTTTATCTGGCCGACCAGGCAAGAAGAAACTGACCAAGCTTTGCCCCGAACGACCTTCGGAATATGATTGGTAAAAGTTTTTCCTATAATTTGATATAGATCCTTTATATCGATGGGTGGTGACCCCCCTAAAAAATTACCTTCTTTTTTGGTCGGTCAGTCGGTCTGACCAGGATATCGGGTGGACGTCCAACGGTTTCTATACCACCTAAAGATTATCTAACGCTACATATGTAAATTTTTCTTTGTATCGATGGGTGGGATTTTTGTATTGCAGCCTCCCGGTCTATTTGTTTCCAAATATTTCTTCATTTCGATTTTTATTTTCATAAAGTTAAGTTGACACAAAATTCAAGAAATACAAAATCTGTCAAAATTAAGCTTGAGAAATAATTGCCTTGTTCCTTTACTTTGAAACTCTGTGCATTTGTTTGAATTCCTACACAAAAGTCTGCCAAAGTTCATTTATAAAAAAAATATCTAAATTCACACAAATACACAGAGTTTAAAAGTATAGGAAAACATCTATGGTCTTATTTATAAAAGTTTTCTAACTTTGGACAACTGTCCAAATTTGAAAAATGTGTTTAAAAGCCTTGTTTATTGTTGTCTTATAGGTGCCCAACTAAGACACAAGAGTAGATTATCTTAACCGTGAATAATGAGATATTGATTTTTATGAAATAAAACATATTCCCACCAATTTGAAAATAGTTAGACAGTGTCTAAGTAGACAAAAATTTTATAAATACGACTGCTAATGTGTCGGCACTTAGTCCCCTTTTCCACGATGGAACTTTCTGCATGAAAATTTTTATGATTTCTCTTAAAATTCCTTCGACCTTTTCCACAATGGAACTTGTTTCTGGTTGTTCAACTTTATTTAAAGTTTGACGAAAGGAAACGTCAAAAAGTTTCTTCTTTCTTATTTTTCCAAATCTTAAGTTGGAAATATCGCCCAAATATTTTCAACGTAAATTGTTTTTGTAAAAATTGGGCGTTATTTCTGAAATTTTGGGCGATATTTCTAAACTTTTTTTTTTAAATTTGGGCGTTCTTTCAAAAAATAAAATTTCAATGATAAAATAACCTTCAAAAAATCGCGGCGCATAAACAGTGATTTTTTTGGGCGATTATTTCCCATTTGACTTTGAAAATTTTTATTTTGGGAGTTCTTTCCTTAAAAAAAAAAACAACAACAATTGTTCAGAATTTTTTTGGCCGATATTTCCAAATCGATTTGGGCGTTATTGCCTAATGCCGATTACATTTTCTCGCTCCTGGTAATGCGCCCCCAGAATTGTACGCCCTGTGCATTTGCGCATCTTGCACATATGGTTGGTCCGGCCCTGGTTATAAATGATGTACAGTACGAATTAAACATTTGATTTTTTGGCTAAATTTTAGTTTGAATAAATTTTTGAGAGAATTTTGTATCGAAGCTAAAATTAATCACGATCTGCTTGAGTTAACTCATATGTAAACCCAATTGAACGAACTAACTTTATTAAAAAAATATTTTTCTTTAAATACTTTTTAACGTGAGATTTATATTTACATAAATATTATCAGAATGTCCTATGTTTGTATATATTTATCTATTTCTAATTCTGTTTATGATGATCTGTTTTATCTTTATTTACATTCAGACATTGTTTAGACTTTAGAGCAATGGTCATTGATCATGTTTGAAAACAACTATACCTATGTAAGGTTTAAATTGAAGAATTGTTATTGTTATTATAGAAATAAATAGATTAAACAGTAAACGACCTCTGAAATTATTATGACACCAATGCCATTTATTTGTTTAATAAATCTTAATTTATGAGACAAAATTTTTTTTAAATCGTTACGTTGGAGCGGTTTTTTTTTAAATCGGTACTCCATTACTTAGTATATATTAATTCAGAGTTAAAAAATTAATTTTGAACAAAAATCATGTACATATGTATACCCATTTTCGAAATATGTATGTATCGAATTTTCACAAAATAATTTTGAAATTAGTGTTAAAATTAAAAAATTTGTTTTTTTTTTTTTTTATTTTTTTTTTAATTTTGATTTGCAATATCATTTAAATTTATTAGAAGCTCTTGTATAAAATCATTTAAATCGATTGCATAGATTAAAAGAAATATTACACAATTTTTTTAAAATTCGCCAAGGTATTTTGCTGCGGAAAATTAACCTAATGTTTTTGGTAAACTTAACCAAATTAATATAATTGTGGATTTTAGCATTAGGCGTGCTCAGAAACATGATATAGAATTAGGTATATCAGAGAACTACAAAACACTCTGCCCGTGTTCTGTAACTACCGCAGTTAATACAAAAAAAAAAAACAATTAGAACGTCTTCATTTTCTGACTATATTATGGATCAGTATTGTTTATTTACACAAATCCATATAAGGGATCATATGTATTAACAAAAGTAAATGCTTTTACTTGTATTTGTTATGCTTTCCGAATTATCATCTAAGTGAAAGGAACCATTTATTTATATATTTCTATTTATATTTCTTAAACTAAACTGAAGGAAAAGGATATATCAACCATTATATGGGCATGCCATATGATTTTTCTTATATTCGCTCATTTTCGATTTTTTTTCAGAATTTACAATAAGGTAGAAGCTATAATATGTAAGAACAAATATTGAATAAAAAAAAAAAGTTGTTGGGACGTTTTTGAGAAAAACAAGATTTTCATTAATTGCTAACAAACATTTACTTCAGGTACCTACCGTTTTTATTTTAATCCTTAAAAAAAACAACTTGTTGGGGGAGTGCCCGAAAAACTCTAGGTACCAAGTTTAAGAAAATCGACCCACCCGTTTAGCCTGCAGCCGAACGAACAGTACGCACAAAATTGCGAGACTCACTTTTTTCGACTCACTATCATCGTAATGTTAGGTGTGACCGCGAAATTTCGAGTTCGAGTAATTACTGAACTAAAAGTGAAACCTCAGAAACATGAACATTTCTAATGAATTATAATTATGTCTACGCATTCCTCATATTAACTTAAAAAAATTAAGCTTATTTATCCATATCACAACCAAAATAATATGTACATAGATTTTTTTTTGTAAATCTTGATGCTTTGAAAAAATAACTTCATTCATAATTCTGAATTCTAATCGTTTTGTGTGGAGCTTGTCACTTTTGTCACTTTTTTCTTCATAAATAAAATATGCACGAATTCCAATAGCCATATGTATAGGTACCAATGTAAATCATCAATTTCTGTTCACTTATGGCAAATAAGGACATCTGCAAACAAACGATGGTGATGATGGTAAAGACGACACAGACAGCAGATCATGGTCCATCATATAGGAAGGATTTTCATACTTCACTTTAAACTCATATATATTATCATTCTGGTCTCACATATATAGAATCCATTTGGTGCTATATTTTAAGGAGTTGAGTTATGAAATAATATAGGTGCATATATGTATGTAGTTCGAGTAACTGCTGCGACATTTGCCAAACACTGCCAACGCGCCAATGCCCCAAATGGATTCACTTTTGCAACATCAGAGGATTACTGTGCTATACGAGTATATAGAAATTCAGTTCTAAAAGGACGTTTTTAAAAGTGCACATATGAGTATAGATAAAGATAGGGTGATGGTGTCGTGCATGATGAATATCAACGTATTAACCAAACGCATACAAAAAAAAATACCATGTCAAAGTTAAAGCGTATAAATAACTACATAACATAGGTAGGTGATGAAAAAGGATGTATACAATGTACATGCCTGTTTGTATGGAGAGAATATAAAAAAGGACTCATAAAATAAACACAAGGACGAGTTTAAAAAACATATCTGAATATATACAGACCGCATGTGATATTCTACAGGCGGTCTGTGTTTGTTTTAACATACCTATACATATACGAAGGCCAAACACACCAAAGGATTATTCTATACATACCAGGATCATAAATTATTGATTTGGCAATGATTTATCATTTTGTTCTTCGTTCCCGTTCCCATTCTTGTTGCAATGACGTATAAAGTGTATTTGATGATTTTGACACGAATCTTAATGCATAAATTGTCAAAGTTAAAAAAAAATGTCTCTTAGATGGAATTCACATCTTCCCATTAAAGCGTTTGATTTGCTCATTTTATACAAAAACAAAAAATAATAAAATAGGGAAAGAGACGATGAAGGCATTTAACATGCACGCGCAAGCAATTGTCAGTTTGATCAATTTATATTGAAAATTATGTTTATCCTTTAATATCCTAATGAGGCCACTTAAATTCAAAAGAGGGATAAAGGGAAAGAGGGCGTGGTACCAAACTAATTCAAACGCTGACGGTGACGAACGAGGACAATCTACATATACATTTATACGAAATACAAAAAAAAAATAACCTTCATTCTCTATATAATCGCGGGGTTGAAACTCGAAACAAATTATCCATGGACTTAAAAAAAAAAAAAGAATAAAATTTCCATTTTCATTAAATCAAAATGAAATTGCAAGGGACTCTCGTTTTGCCATATTGTTGCTTGATGGGTTCTAAAATGCAAATGCCTGAGTTTGTAGTTGTTGCTGTTTTTTTTTTTTATGAAATGAACCATCAACATATATACCTGACCCAACAGCAATGGCGACCAGGATTTAGATTCCCATTGGCATTTGACCAATCTAAGAAAACGTCTATAGTATAATGCCCTGGTGGATTGGGGATTGAAGTGTTTAATGTGTACCAGTATTAAGGAAGAAGCCACAGACGGAGTTAATGAGAAGGATTAAGAATTGAATTTTCTTCTTCTGATGATATCGTTATTTTTTTTTTTTTTAAGTGTAGTGAATTATTATGGGATTTAGAGTTGCTGACTGAAGGTTTTTAAAAGCTTTTTAGCCAAACTGAAAGATAATTTGCCTATCGGTAACTAAAGCTATTTAATTTTTCATGAATTTGGATTTTTGTAGAATATACAGATAAACGAACTTCTGATCCTGGTGCGAAACGTGTAGTGCGAATTGTGGAGATATGTGAAGTGTGTAGTGTGAAGTGTGAAATTTGTAATGCAGAATGTGAAATACGATATCAAGAGTGCAAAGTGACACCAAATGGCAAGTGCGGAGTGAGAAGTGCGAAGTGAAAAGGGACCCATTTCACCAAACACTTTTCACATTACTATACCTTTCACTTTTACTTTGTAAATTTGGTTCCATTTTGCAGGAGTTTACCGAAAAATAGTTAGAAGTTGAGAGAATGCTCGTCACTCGTTAGAACGCGTTGACTTGACTGTATCTCAAAGTTGAATTTTTTTTGGGTCAACGAAGCCTGCATTTTCTGATTTTTCTGATTTTTTTTGTATCCATCGACATAGTAGCTATCCTTCAATGGAATTTGACATTTTATAGCTAGCGCGACATCTCGGGTATAGAACCAGCTCCTATAGTGACTTACAAATTCTCAGTTATTCCATGTTGGCGTGTTATTAACAGGAATGGAGGGGCCCTACAATTTTCTACCGAATCCGAACGGCTAAGGTGAGAAGCACTTTTTCATAACAAGAGATACTCTTGGAGGATTTCGCAAGTGGCAGTAGTACGTGATAAACATTTCTTTTTTAAGCTGTGGCATAGCCTGGGAATCGAAACCAAAAGCTTCGGTGTAACAGTCCTACGCACTAACCGGCTACTATACAGATACAAAGAAAACAAGTTAAATTTTTTGGTAAATCAAATAATTCGTTTCAAATTTCATCCGAAAAGACTTAAAATCGTATTTTCAGGAGTACAGAATAATATTTAAATTTATGATTTTTTAGAAGTTACTTAATCCATCGACATCGTAGCCATAATTCAATGGAATTTGACAGTTTATAGCTTGACAGATAGGCAACAAACTATATTTTGACGTATAATGATTATTTCGATCTAAATATCATCCAAAAACTCTAAAACACATTTTTCCGGAGCAAAAAGTGATATCCTTAAAATTTCGAATTTAACAACATCGTAGGCATCTTTCAGCGGAATTTGAGAGTTTACAGCTTGATCAATTTAATATTTTTACGTCTCGTCGGCAACGCGAAAAATGATTGATTTTCGCTCTTTTCAACTTGGCGTCAACCTGCGAAGTGGTTGAATGTGCGTCAAGTCGTGTGATCGTCATAGCTTAACTTGTCAATGCGTTGACACAGATAACACTTCAACACATTTTTGGACAATATTGAACGACTGGTGTCACTGCGCTAATCGTCAATGTTTCATGAGTTGACACATTAAACGTTGACAGTATATATTTATGATATTTTTTGTGGTGTAAACGCATTAAAGTTGACCGCCTTATTGTAGCTTAATTAATCTTAATTGTTACAATCTAAGTTTTACTTTGCAACTTCGCAAATAACGAATTCAGTTCTATTTAAAATTGGTGAAACACTTTTACTTTTCACAAATTTTGCAAATTTTGTGAAACACTTTGCACTTTTACTTCGCAGGAAATCATTTTTTTGCAAAGTAGCAAATTGAAAAGTGAAAAGTGTAGTGTTTTGGGAAATATGCCCCATATTGTGAAATGGGATATATATAGAGTGCAAAATGCGTGGTTGGCAATGGCGCAGTGGATGTCTTGCTTGACTGCTTACTTAGAGGTGTGGGTTCAAGCCCCACTCTAGGCAGCAATCTTTTATTTTCCCTCAGTTTCAACTGAACGCCACCAGTGGGATTTCATGAGATAAATAAACGCCTTATTTCTCAGTCCACTGTGCCAACAAAAATTCTTTCCTATGCTTCTACTCCTTCTAGTTAGTGTCGTGCAAATTCAGTTTGCAATTTAAAGACCTTAGGTCTTACAGGAATATAGTTAAAAAAAAATGTTAATTACGAATGCGAAGTAATTAAACGTGCGAAGTGCGATGTTTAGAATGCGAAGTGTCATCCAAATGAGACATGCGTAGAGCTTATAGTACGTATATAATAAACAATACAAATTTGGAAACTTTTTGTTATAACAGTATTGTGTTCCTCTAAAAAAATTTAAAATAAAAAATATAAAATAAAATTAGTTTGACAAAAATTTTGTTAATATTATGATATAATTTGGCAAGCACGTAAACTTCAATAATAAATATATCCCAAAGTCAAAAACCGCACGTCAAAAACCTTTAAAAAATTTACAGTTTGCATTTTGCAATAATAAATAATAAAATTTGATTTTGTTGACTGGTGTTTTCTGGCTTTATCATATAAATTAGTTATGGGTTATTTGTTGTTTTTTCAGGAGGACTGCTCTGCGAGAAAATGAAACCTCCATCAGTGACTGTTTGGTGTGCTCTATGGTCGAAAGGTGTCATTGGTCCGTATTTCTTCGAAGATGCCAATGGGCAGAAGGTTACAGTCAATTCGGAGCGAAATGTTCGAATGACTTGGACGATGTGTGATTCCAACAAGAAGAGGCAACAAGCCATACAATCTTTGTGCTTAAAAGTATCCCCGAAGTTATGCTCAAGGGCAAGGGATGTGCATTTAAAAAGTACGAATATTACAGTTGAATTATTTTTACTGGTTATTTCGCAAGAAAATTGTTTATATGTTATATAGCGATAAAGTAATGAAAAAAAGTGAAACATTGTGCTTGTCTTTGAAAATTGTAAGTTGTAAATGTAAATGCTTTCGTTATACATAGTGCTATCGTCCATAATTTTTAAGAATCTTTTTTTTAAATTTTGTTCACTTAAAAAAGGCCTATATAAGCCATGATGAAATACTGAATTCGACACTGTTTATATAGGTAACGTTCATTTTTTTCAGAAAGAATTTTATTTAGCTTTCAAAATTCTGTTTATATGTTCTGTACATATGCTCTGCAAATATTTTGATCGGTATGGTCTAATATTAACTGTATTTTTTGAAAAATTCCTCACAGCACAAATAAAATTATTCTTAATGCGAAGATCATCGACACACTTGCTGAGTTAAACAAAGGCATAGGTATAAACAAATAAAATTGCTAATAATCACCTAATTTATAATTAGAACACATCAAAGCTAAGTGCATATAAATTGGATCTCATGCGATTACCGTATACCAAAATCGGTGGGACGCCTTACCTATTCAACTTGTATACCTCTGTGCTCGGCAGAATTCAATTATTTTAACTTGACGTTGGCAGTTTGCTGTGGTAAATTTTTGTTTTTGGTTTTGTGTTATATGATCTTGATTCTTTAAAAAGTTATCACAAAATGGACAACCCGATCAAATATCGTTTAGCAACTTTGGATGACTTTGAGTCAATTCTGGAATTCATACGGCAATTCTTTTACCCAGAAGAACCATTGAATCTCGCCTTTGAGCCCCTTCAGCAAGACTCGCATGATGAGGAGGCTAACATGTCCAACATTGCCCATGGAACTTGTCTAATTGCACTTAGTGATGAACAAATTGTTGGTGCCTTCCTAGCTGGACCAAAATATCCCGACGAGGAGAAGAAACTATTGCAAGAGGCTTCTCACATACCCAACACAAAATGGTCAAAAACATTGCTATTTTTAGCAGTTTTAGAAAGAGATTCGAATGTGTATCAGAAGTACAACGTTAATAAGGCCATACATGGTCATGTGTTGGCTGTAGATAAGAAGTTCCGAGGGAATGGAATTGGACTGAAGCTTTTCGAGAAATCAATGGAAAGGGCAAGGGAATTGGGATTTCCACTTTATAGTAGCGATTGCACAAGTTTATACTCAGCACAACTTTGCGAACGTTTGGACATGGACTGTGTGAATGTTTGTGCATTTGCTGATTATCGTGCGCCAAATAGTGATGTACAGGTTTTTTTTCCTCCAGTTCAGCATAAGTTTGTAAAAACATACGCAAAGAAAATTTTGTAATTAATAAATGAATCGGTTGGTAAGACACGAACATTTTTTGCTTTTTTATCATCTTATATGCTATCGGATTCAGCATTTTTGTTGAGAGTAATGGAAGGGAAATGTGTATCATTTTGCATCCCGTGGATATTTTAATTTTGGTGGTTTTTAATTTGAATGTTTTTATAGTGTCCGTGCAGAAGCCTGAAGGATGATAATATGGCTTTTTTTACTCTCTTTTATGTGGAAAAAAATACAATTTAACGGCAGTGTTTACTTATCTAAAAAGGTACTGCCCAAGCTTCCCTCTACAAAGTTTTCAGTTTTTTAGATAAAATTACGCGTTTATCTAAAAACATGTAATTTCAATACAAGATTCTGAGACACCCTCTTAAACTTTTTTCTTAGATTTTATCAATTTTATTTCGCATCAAATTTGCTGTTACTTTTGTTCTCTTTTCTCGACTGCAGTTGTCTTAGTATTTTTATTTTATTATAGGTATTAAAATTAATTCGTGCAAAACAGTGGTAACCATTTATTTTGATTGTTTTTTTTTGTGTATGTAAGGTTTTTATTCATTCAGAGATTACAACCTATTTCAGTAATTTGTTTTAAGTCACACAGTGGTGAAAAAAGTAGACGGACTAAAATTTAAATCGATCAGTTATCTTAAAGTTGGTATTTATTTTTTACGTCTGTTATGATAACCTTTTTGTTCGAAATTGGGAGAAAAAAATAAAATCAATGAACCCTCTACAGTCTACTGTATGAATTTTTATTTATTTTGCAGGCAGTTAAAAAAAATTTCAAAATACTTAAAATAGCTCCTTTTGACCATTTCAAAGTTAATACTATCTATAAGCTCAAATAACATTTTTCCTCTAATAAGATTAGCCAAGAGCTTAACTAGACTAATTTAAGGGAGCTAAAAGTAAGCTTTAAGCTTACTATAGCAGATTGTTGAAAGCGTTACCTAAGTTTCCTAGTTATGGGAGGAACTTGTCTTGGAAATGAGTCTTTCCAACTTAAAATATCAATGTTTATGTCTACTAAATCCATTGAATTTCCCCCACTTTACATTCTTCAATTGCTCATCCATATCTTCTATAACGACATTTAATCAGGTAAAATTTAAATTTTTCCTGTAAACAGAAACACATTTCGCCAAAAGCTATACACTCTCGAAACGTCCCACATCCTTAAAAACAACAGGAAACAAGAAACGGAATTGGAAAGGGCAAGGGAAATGGGAATTCCACTTAACTGCATGAACACAATAGAATTATGCAAATAGAAATGGAGCGCAAGCTGGAACAGCTGTGAAAAAGTGTCGTATATACGATATAACTTTTGCGTGCCCACAATCAGTATCTTTGCCCACAATGAGCTGTGATTTCACGGTTAGCTTCACTCCAATTCCGTTTCCAAGAAATTTCTCATCCACAGACAAAACATATCTTCTGGTTAAAAGTGTTGACGTATGAATTCCAGAATTGATTCAGAGTCATCCAAAGTTGCTAAATGATATTTGATCGGGTTGAATCAAGATCATATAATACAAAACAAAAAATTACCACAGCAAACTGGCACCGGAAGTTAAAATAATTGAATACTGCCGAGCAAAGAGGTATTCCATAGGGTTACCTATCCCCAATTACCTACTTCGAAGCATTTTTATTTGTTTTTTGTTTTACCTATAATAAAATAAAAATACTAAGACAACTGCAGTCGAGAAAAGAGAACAAAAGTAACAGCAAATTTGATGCGAAATAAAATTGATAAAATCTAAGAAAAAAGTTTAAGAGGGTGTCTCAGAATCTTGTATTGAAATTACATGTTTTTAGATAAACGCGTAATTTTATCTAAAAAACTGAAAACTTTGTAGAGGGAAGCTTGGGCAGTACCTTTTTAGATAAGTAAACACTGCCGTTAAATTGTATTTTTTTCCACATAAAAGAGAGTAAAAAAAGCCATATTATCATCCTTCAGGCTTCTGCACGGACACTATAAAAACATTCAAATTAAAAACCACCAAAATTAAAATATCCACGGGATGCAAAATGATACACATTTCCCTTCCATTACTCTCAACAAAAATGCTGAATCCGATAGCATATAAGATGATAAAAAAGCAAAAAATGTTCGTGTCTTACCAACCGATTCATTTATTAATTACAAAATTTTCTTTGCGTATGTTTTTACAAACTTATGCTGAACTGGAGGAAAAAAAACCTGTACATCACTATTTGGCGCACGATAATCAGCAAATGCACAAACATTCACACAGTCCATGTCCAAACGTTCGCAAAGTTGTGCTGAGTATAAACTTGTGCAATCGCTACTATAAAGTGGAAATCCCAATTCCCTTGCCCTTTCCATTGATTTCTCGAAAAGCTTCAGTCCAATTCCATTCCCTCGGAACTTCTTATCTACAGCCAACACATGACCATGTATGGCCTTATTAACGTTGTACTTCTGATACACATTCGAATCTCTTTCTAAAACTGCTAAAAATAGCAATGTTTTTGACCATTTTGTGTTGGGTATGTGAGAAGCCTCTTGCAATAGTTTCTTCTCCTCGTCGGGATATTTTGGTCCAGCTAGGAAGGCACCAACAATTTGTTCATCACTAAGTGCAATTACACAAGTTCCATGGGCTATGTTGGACATGTTAGCCTCCTCATCATGCGAGTCTTGCTCAAGAGGTTCACTAGATATAGTCAATGGTTCTTCTGGATAGTAGTGTTGACGTAAAAATTCCAGAACTGAATTATAGTCATCTTGATATGCTAGACGATATTTGATCTGTTTATCCATTTTTGTTTATGATATTATGATCAATCAAAAAATACAACAAGAAATAATAAAGTAGGTACCACAATCACAAGTTGCAATTCAATTAAGTGCAACTGTCTGCCTCACCGCTAATGGACGGCATTGGTCGTAAATAAAAACTTTTGATAATGGAATGATGAAAGCTTCAATATGGAGTTTAAATCTATTATTGCAAGCACACTTAAGGTATAGTTTGTGAGTGAGAAAACTTATTACACTGTGTGACACAATTTTTCTTACATGGACTATTCGTATATAACTGTAATTGATTATTACATATGTAAACATTACACAAGACTCTTAAGTTTTTTTTGAACTGACAACTTTGCGTAGTTTTTTGAGCCTCTGAGTTCGAGTCCAATTAACTTCCTACAATCAAACCAGGTTTTTGTTATATTTTTTAACTTAAATTCCAAAAAAGGTAAGAAATTTTAATACCAACCAATCGATAGATCACCCAAAGATACACAAAATGCAAATTAAGTTTAGTCATATATAATTATTATTTAAAAAAAATATATTTTTTGAACTGTTGTGTTCTTTTTTAATAAAGTAATTGAAACAACAATGTTTAAAATATAAAATATCTTATTACTTTAAACGAGTTATTCTTGTATATTTATATATATTTGGTTTCTCGGAAATGGCTCCAACGATTTTGATAAAATTTTCAGAGTTTATTGCAATGAACGAGAAAAAAAATTAGATTTAGTAAAATCCGCCCACTCTCACGCCCAATTTTCTTACTTCTTAGTATGACGGGAACGGTCGAAAATTTCTTTATTTCTTGGAAACGGCTAAAACGATTTGAATGAAATTTTTAGAGTTTACTTTTATGGGTACGAACAAAATAAAAAAAAATTAAATTAGTTAATTAAATTAATTATTAAATTAATTAGCCCACTCACACGCCCACTATTATTAGTGTTTGGTTTTTCGAAAACGGCTCCAACGATTTGGATGAAATTTTCAGAGTTTATTCTTATGAACGAGAAAAAAAAATATAAAAATAGATTTAGTAAAATTCTATGACTTTCAGAGAGCGTTCTCTTTTATAGGTAAGAAAAAAATAAAAAAAAAAAGTGAAATACGCCTACTGCCACACCCACTTTTATTAGTTTTTGGTTTCTCGAAAATGGTTCTAACGACTTAAATAAATTTCAGTTTATTTTTATGAACAAGCCCAAAATTAAAAATTGGATTTAGTAAAATCCAGTTTTTTTGTGACCTTTAGTCCAATGCGTTTCGCCCAGGCACGACAGTTGGGCTCATCAGTTAGATGCTGTCATACCTTTCTAAGACGCAATTTTTCAAAAACAAAAATAATAATTTTCTTATTATTTGTGTTTCTCTTCTTCTTATACTTAGCCTGACCACGGGCATTATTTTTCTAGGTGCACGAATTTATTCAAATTCCCCTAGAAATATATAATTTGCAGTGTATGTATGCTGCAAATTGTATAAGAGTCGGTAACCATCGACCAAAAAATTGCGTCTTAGAAAGGTATGACAGCATCTAACTGATGAGCCCAACTGTCGTGCCTGGGCGAAACGCATTGGACTAAAGGTCACAAAAAAACTTTATTTTGAATTTCATTCAATACAGTCCACTAAAACAAAAACAAAAATAATAATTTTCTTATTATTTGTGTTTCTCTTCTTCTTTAGTAAAATCCGCCCACTGGCACGCCCACTTTTATTATTTCTTAGGTTTTTCGGAAACGGCTTTAACGATTTTAATAAAATGTGCTGTTTTTTCATCTTAATGAGAAAAAATGATTAAATTTGGAGTTATTTACATCCACCACTGCCACGCCCACTTTTGGAATATATTGAAATCTCGTAAATGGCTTCAGCGATTTGGATGAAATTATCAGGAAGTGTACTGATGAGCAAGAAAAAATTCAAAAAATATTTTTGGATAAAAACCGCCCACTTTTATTGTATCATACAGGCCCTTAACTCAGGGGAGCTTAAGCAACAGTTTTAACAATTTGGATGAAATTTTGTATTTAGATAATATTATAAGTTTTATATTAGCTATGAAAGTTATAATTTATAACTTTCATAGCTAATAAAAATAAGTGTAATCCAGGCCCCTAACTAAGGAGGTGCCAAAGAACGCTGAATTCTATAACGTGTTTTTGTGAAAAAAATCATATCGAAGTCAAAAAAACAACGTAAAAATGCTTAAAAAATGTGCTTGAAAATAATTTGCGGGAAAACCGTTAAATTGGATGAAAAAAACATTCGGGGCTAAATAATTTATATTTTAAATGCAACAACAAAAATGGGCTAAGCTGAACCCGGGTAATTTTCGGGGCTTAACTTAAGCAGGGAGAAAAATGGCGTTCGTTTTTTTCAACCAGTTCCCTCCGGGATTGGAAAAAACCCACCTACTGTATATTATCACGTGACTTCAATGTTGATATAAGTTTTTGAACTGGCTTTTATATGCGTATGCTGGTGGGTGTTATAGCAAGCATCAGGTGGTTATTGCTGCCAAATATATATAATTATGTTCTTAATTAAATTTTGTTTATGAATTGGTGCTGCTACAATAAAATACTTATTAAATTAAATAAAATAAAAAATAAAATGAAATAAAAAAATAAAAAAATATGTAAAATGAAATTAAAAAAAAATTAAACAACAAAAATTAAATAAAACAGAATATCGGGGTATATATTTTGGTAGGTTAACAAATTTCAAATGTATCAGAATTCATATTTTTTTCGTAAATTTCTGTTTTATCAATCAATTAATGATCGAAACGTTATTCTTAAAGGAAGTTCAGTGTTTTTAAAAAAGGCCCTACTTCTTATCTAATTAGTGTACTGTTATCAGAGTTATTAAATGTTTTCCACAGTATATATATAAAAAAACCTGATTTAGATTTTTACTTATTTAAAAATAATTGTTTAAATATTTACTTCTGTTAATTATATTGTAATAAACTCATTGGGCCTTGTGAATAAAAAAAAAGCTAAAGCTAAAACTTGGATTTTTAAGTAAAAGCTAGATTTTTGGTGAATAAAAATAAGCTTAAGCTAGCTAGTTAAAGATGTTTTCTAGTCATAGCTATTTTAAAATAGCCAATGCTAAATTCATTTAGTTTTAGCTTGTTTTCCCAGCCTAAGCTTCAATTTGTGTGAATAAAAATAGCTTTAACTAGAATATTAAAGTTAAAGCTACAAAAATTTCAAGATTTTTTCTCCCTGTCTAGAAAGCTTTGACTAGGTCTTATTTTCAGTATTCTCTTTAGTTATAGTGCGATTATGGTAAGAAAATAAAATTTTAGAAGAAACGGTTGGAAGTAAGTGATGAGGATTTTCATAGTTTATTTAGATTTTCAAAAGAAATGTGCAATGGTTTACTGATTACTTTATAGAAGACTCAACAGAGCGTAGATGTACACTGACCTCTGAGCAGAGAATACAGATATTTTTAAGATATCTAAGTGAACCTGGATTTCAGTATGGTGAAGGACAAGATCTTGGAGTTGAACGCTTTTCTGTATGTAAGACTGTTAAGCTACGTAGTTGTCGTTGACAGTTGCATCATGAATTAAATGTACGATTCAATCGCACGAACTTGCTATTGCTTTAATGTAGATAGGCATTGTAGGTACATATATAAGCCATTAAAAAGTACAATAACAAAGTTAATTTAGAATTATGAAGCAGGTACTTAAAAATTTTGCGAGCTGTTAATTAAATTAATGTTAGAGAGTAACTCAAAAATAAGACAATTTTCTTTCTACTTTTTAAAATATCAACACTATTTTATTGGAGCTACCCTACCTATGTACAAATTTGAAACCAATTGGTCCACAGTGAACGTATAGACGCCTAATAGAACAGATAGTGGCAAAACAAAATCTAAAACAACCTTCCTTTCGGTCTTTATATCAACAGTTCTAGCTAAAGCTACCTAGTCGAAACATGTGAATAAAAAACAAACTGCTTAAATTGCGAAGCTTAAACTAGAATTTTCTAGCACAAGCTATTTAGCGTTATCATTTTTTTATTCACATAAAACAAAGCTTAAGCTAGAACTGTCTAGCTTTAGCTGCAAGTAAAAGCTATGACTAGTTGGCTTTAGCTTCCTCCAAAAAAAGCTTTAACTTTTTTTTTATTCACAAGACCCATTGTTTAAAAAAAATTATGTAACGAAAACCAAAAAAAAAATACCATTTAAAAAAAATTCAAAATTGATCACTTTTAAGCGTTAACTGCATTGGCCATTTTTTGCAAAATTCCAAAAGTAAAACTTTTTTAGCTCCCGTTAGCGCAGTTTTTTTTTGACAAAAAAGTATAAATATTGTTTTTTTAAACCAAAATTTAAGCTTTTTGTATCATTTTTGTAAGGAAAAACTATCACAAAATTTGAAAATTTTCGCTTTTGTACTTTTTTCACTTTCTTGGCCAATGCAGTCAATGCTTTAAGGTAAAACCACACTCGGCGGAACTGTATTTCAGCGACAACGCCCGCACTTTCGCACGAAACTTAACGGAACTTCATGTAGCGACAAATTTGGTCAGATTATCAACTTTGTCACATAGTGCCGCGCAGTGAAGTGCAGTTGTCCTGCAATTAAGTCGTGAATATCAGTTCCGCTGAAGTGCAATTCCGCCAAATATGGTCTTACCTTTTTGTGTTATTTTCGGTTCATCAATCAATTCGAAACAGAAATATTTTTCATATAAGAATTAGTTTTTCCATCAGTTCACCAAGGTGTTGTCTTGTTATGAATATTTTCATGTCATGAAATTTTATGTTATAGCTGATATTTTCAACAGGGAATCGTATGAAAATAATAATTTTGACATATCGTTCACATAGCATTTTCGACCAATCAACAAGTAAACAAAAACAAGAATTATTTGAGTTTATTCCCTTGCGAACAGTTCATTCGTTGCAGTGTGGAATGTGGATGGTACGTGAAATGCAAATAGAGTTTGACAGTTCGAAACAATCAGACTGCAATTCGTGACGACCAATTTATTCTCCAAATTTCTTTCATTTTAGTTATTGAAACGCGAATTTTTGTATCTTAACATTAATTTAAAATAAGTTTTCTACCATTTTGTCTAGTTTTGTAAAGAATTTAGGCTTTTTAAAGGTTTTTTATTTTTCTCTAAAATGTTAACTATTGTCATAGCTATTGTTAACTTTGATCGTTCCTAAATTGGAAAAGTGTAACACTTCGTAACATTATGACGTCATTAAATCGTTCCTAAATTCATTGTTCAAATGTCAGAGTGTTACACTTTTAAACTATAGTTCCAACTCACCTCCTTGATATGAATTGAACTGTTGATCTGTCAAACGCAGCAGAATTTGGAAATGTGTTCAAGTCTTTTGTTTATACGTCTTTTCGATTTGGATTTTTTGTTTTTTTTTTTTGTGGATTTTGCGTTTTGCAATAATTTTTTCCAATTTTTTTACACTTAAACAATAGTTTTAATTTTTATTTGTCGGTCGTTGGTCGCTTTCATGTAAATAGGCCTTAACATAAATTTTTTGACAGGCTCAGTACCCCACTCGGAGCTAAGAAAGAAAAACGTTACAGGTAATAGGTATGTTCTATGAGGCTGTTTGGAACAATTTAGAACAGTATTTTCTGTACTTGCTTTTGAGGTAGAACAAGTTAGAACAGATTTTTGAAAATTGTCGAAATTGTTGTGATTGTTTCAATGAAAGTAGTTTTGTTTTCTTGATGGATTTTATCTGAATCTTTGCCTAAAGCGTGAAACAGATTAAACCAGAAACAGCACCAGTACCGTCAATAGCAAATAGCACGTCTTTTTGATAGGTTGTATAAATATATGCTCGTAACTTTATTACCCTAACATTTCGAGACCCCTCACCCAAGCCGTCAAAAAGACGAAAGATGAAACGACCGAAAAAAAGACTCGTGTAGTCAGCGTCTTTGTTCACTTTTACACATCTATCAAAATCGAAGAAAATGGTTGCTCCAATAACCCCTTTGTTGTTATGCCTGTTTGGTAACTTTTTTTCCACCAAATTTACCAAAAACTGAGTTTTTTTCTATGGGTTTTGACAGCAAATTGTGAAATTTTGTGAAAATTTGTGCAAATTCGCAAGAAATTTTACGTTATCAAACAAACCAAATGTTTCTAATGATGCTGTAAGTCACAGTAACTGTTTCAAACATCTTACAATCGTCTGAACACACAATTTTATCTGACAATATTGTCAGAAACGTCATTGTCAGACCACAATCTGACAAAAAAATGTCAGGTATGTTTACACCACAACAAAAATTAAGAAAAACAACCTTTCCTTTTAACTACTAAATCGGGACGGACTCTTTATTCCACATTGTGATTGTCTCAACCAAACAACTCCCTACAAGATTCCTTCTTTAATAACAATCTGCATAGCAAGCATAATGTGGATACAGAAAACTTGTATACAAATGGTATTCGTTTTTATTGTTGTTTAGATTATTAATTAATGAAGACCAATGATCGGTTCTGATATATTATGTTTTTGAGATAAAATTCTCAGTAATATGATCATTGATATTGTCGACCCGTGCATTTCGTGAAACTACAAGCTATGCGGATGTTTACATTAACTATCCGATGTAGTTTTGAATATCTGTCTCAGCAAAAGCAGATAATTTATTGTTAAATAAATATTACTTCACGCAAAGTGGGAATTTGACACTTTTTCTGAATACAGATACCACAATCGTAGGTCAACCGAACATTGAAATGAAAAGATATGACATCATCATAACAGGTATCAATTCTGAACACACAATTTTTATCATTATCAGTCGATTAGGACATTGTCAGACTCATTGGTCACTGCCAGATGGTTTAATTGAAAAAAGCTTACAATTGCTGACAATTGCTTCATTGTTCGAAATGGCAATGAGTTGGTTAAAGAGAGATAAAAAAATAGCTGACAATCAAGTTGGGAAGAAATCTACCAACCGTGTGAACGGACAATTTTTCATTGTAAGAAATATGTCAATAGTCAGCTAATTGTTAGCTATTGTCAGATCATTGACAGTTCTGGCAATATTGTAAGATCTGACAATCGTCTGTACTTAGCTTTAGTTTCATTTTAAATTAATTTAAAAAAAAATACGGGCTTAAGTAGATACAAATAATAAAAAAAATTCAAATGATCAGTTTAATTTTTAAAATGTAATACTGTATCACTCCTAACAAAAATGGTATACCTACACCAATTGCTAAGAGTAACATATGAAAACAAAAACAAAAACACAAAAAATATTCTTATTCTTGTAAACAATCCATATTTTATTACAAAAGACTTTTAACATATGTTTTTAAAAGTTCTTGCTTCTCTGACGGAAAAAACACCTGAGCATCACTGTTCGGGGCGCGGTAATCAGCGAATGCACAAACATTCACACATTCCATATCCAAACCTTCACAAATTTGTGCTGAGTATGTACTCGAGCATTCGCAACTGAAAAGTTTAAATCCTAATTCTCTTGCCTTTTCCATTGATTTCTCGAAAAGTTTCAGTCCAATTTTTTTTCCTCGGAACTGTTTATCTACAGCCAAGACATGACCATGTATCGTCTTGTCAACGTTGAACTTCTGAAACACATTCGCACTCCTTTCCACATGTGCGAAAAATAGTAAATAGTGTAAATATTTTGTGTTAGGAAAGCGAGAAGCCTCTTCCAGTAATATTTTTTCGACGCCGGGATATTTTGGTCCAGTTAGGAAGACACCAATAATTTGTTGACCACTGACTGCAATTGCACATGTGCCATCTTTTATGTTCGAAATGTTAAATTCCTCATCGTAGACATCTTCTTCAAGATTAATTTGTAACGCTTTAGTAATTGGTTCGTCTGGGTAATAGCTTTGACGTAGAAATTCCCGAATTGATTCAGTGTCTTCCAGAGTAGCTAAACGATATATGATCGGGGTTTCCATTTTGTGCTTAAACTTAAACTTAAAAAAAAATAAAAGGAGATACGAGTATAACCACAACTGCCTTCGTCAAGTTAACAAAATTGAATGTCAGCGAGCGCCGAGTTAGCTATACAAATTGAATAGTTAAGACATCTCATCGAATTTGGTAGACAGTAATTGCATGAGATCCAATATAATATGGCACTTAGCTTTGAATTTTGTTTATATTATATACCCATTCCTTTATTAAACCCAGCAAGTATGTTGATGATCTTCGTATATATTAATAATTATATTTGTATTGTCAGGAATATTTCAAAAAATACAGTAAACGTTAGACCATCCCAAATTGGTTGGTAGATTATTGGCAGAGCATGTAAAACAGATTGATAGCTAATAAAAAACAAAATTAAATTGTAATTTTTTTAACAACGTGCTTGACTCTGAATTTATAAACGTTTTCAGCCTTATTTATTAACTCGTTTTATCGACAGAGTAAATTTACTCCGACTTTACAACGCCTCTAATCCTAAAAAACCTATTTATAAAAAAAATAAACGATTATTAGAGGCGGAGTAAGCTAAAACTGGTACATAGTAGGAATAAAGCCGTAGTAAAGCCGTTTGAGTATCTAAATGTCAATTTGACCTGACATTTAGAAACTAAAAAGGAGTGTAGAAAATTTTTTTTTAATTTGTTTGTTACTAATTGTTAGACAAAATGGATTTTGCATTTATAATAAATTTAAATTCTTTAAACGTTTTTGCTGCAGCAAGAATAAGACTATAAGCAGTACAAAACTCGTTTTAATCTCATGGCACTGAGAAAAATGGGAAAATGTGAAACAATTAATAGCCATAGTTCGGCCTTCCCTAAATGTTGATGAAGTATCTATGAACATTTAAGCAAATATATTTGTTTTTATCGTAATCTGCAAATTATTTATTCGTTTAGCTTTTGAGAACCATTCCAGTTTTCAGGCCGTTTTCTTTTATTTTGTTTATCCATTTCTTAAAATGAATAATTGTGGAAATGTGGGGTTTGTTTACGTTTGTAATAACCAGAGTTTTAGATTGGTCATTTTTTTGGTAATATATTTGACATTAGGACGGGGTAGCTAAAACTGCCAAGAAAATATTTTATAAATAAGAATTTGTTTGACGTGGCGTAAAGACGAAGTAAGTGCTTCGACTCGGTTTAACTATTCCGAGGTTTAAACGAGTATTAGTGAAGTCTAATAAATAAGGCTGTTTGTTAACACTTGCTTTATATCTCTCAAAATAAGACACGACATGTTTTCTTATTGAACAGTGTTCGAAAAACACTATTTAATTTTGTTTCGGTCTTATTTGTTCAGTTGTTCAATCTTAAGATAAATATGTATAACTTCTCAGTGAGTTGTCGCAATAATTATTATAATATTGTATGACGTCTGTCTGTTATAATCGACTAACAAATATATTTTAGGTAGGTAAATTGAATAGAAGGCATCTAAAGCTATGAACTCACTTGCGATTTCGAGCGCCTGTGACTATTCAGTATTGATAAGCTTTAAATTGTCTTCAAAACTTAAAATAAAATTTTTAATTATGAGTTCCACTAAATTGCCACCTACAGACATATTTTAAGTTTGCTTAGCTGAAATAATACATGAAAGCATTTTTACTAGTTATGGCAGACAATATTATGGTTTTTTTTTTCTTTCGAGTACAAAAATGTTTGTTTGTTTTAATTTTCATCGTTTCTCAAGTAATTTTAAAGATGCGAGAGTTACAGAACGCGTATAGGCATTATGGTATGATTAAAAAAACTTTCAGCAAAGTTCAAAGCAGTTGGCTTCAATGCATTCTGTTGGACCGGATTATAATTCCAATATCTCTTTATTTACAAATCGACTGAAAACTTAATTCACGAATTAATACATTTATTAACGAAAATCTATTACATTCAATAATAACTCTGCTATCGCCATAGTGAATTTTTCGTTTTAATAAAAACACGTGATTGTCAATAAAAACAGCACGTTGTTACTATTGTTTTCGTCGTCGCCGCGACAGATTCGCGTTGGTGTGGGGGATCCTTAAACCCTTTCATTTCAATCTATCATTTGCCCTAAAAATCCGTGTATCTTTCACTCACAGTACATAAATCTAAGGTAAAGCTTAGTACAGACGATTGTTAGATCTTACAATATTGTCAGAACTGTCAATGGTCTTACAATAGCTAACAATTAGCTGACAATTTACATATTTCTTACAATGAAAAATTGTCCGTTCAAATGGTTGGTAGATTTCTTCCCAATTTGATTGTCAGCTATTTTTTTATCTCTCTTTTACCAACTCGTTGACATTTCGAATAATGAAGAAATTGTCAGCAATTGTAAGATGTTTTCAATTAAATCATTTGACAGTGACCAATGAGTCTGACAATGTCCTAATCGGCTGACAATGATAAAAATTGTGTGTTCAGACGATTGTAAGATACCTGACAATTTTTTGTCAGATTGTCGTCTGACAAAATTGTGTGTTCAGACGATTGTAAGACATTTGGGACAGTTTTTTCACTGACAGATCTGACAATATTGTAAGATCTGACAATCGTCTGTACTTAGCTTTAGTTGTTACCGAAATAAAAATTTGTTTTTTTCGTTAATAAATGCTTATTCATACAATTTATTCAGTTAGATAATGCAATAAATTCAAATTCTTGAGAAATAATATGTTGTGAGAACGATTGCAAAAAATCGTTTCTTCGAATATCGTATTGCACAACTATTCGAGTGCAACGACATTCAAGATATGTTTCTTGGAATCGCTTCCGTGACCTCCGTTTACTTTACAATAGGTGCGTTTTATTGGTAATTTATAGCTAAAACTATAAATTTTTCTTTCTTTATCCACTTCCATATCCACTATTTTACTGGCAAATTTATCGGCAGTAATTGATTGTTGTTATTGTTCACCGAGGGAAATTTTACTGTGCTAGCTATAAATTTACCAATAAAAAGCACCTAATATTATATTAAGGGTATTCATGCATGTCGGAAAATCGTAAAGTTTCCGACACACGTTTCATGAACGCACCAAAAAACATTTTGCATAAATGTGTTAAACGATATGGTAAACAAATCAGCTGCTCGTTAAACGTCAAACAGCTTAAAATATTTAATTTAATTTTAACATTCGTAAAATTTGTCATCCGCAATTTAAAAATGCCCAAAATAAGCCAAAAAAGTAAATTTATATAATTATATGAACAAATTGCTTTCAATGATCTATTAATTCTTGAGTTATTTGGCGAAAATGATGGTTAGTATGTTTATTGTTGTGATCAAAACATATGTGCATGTGTGAATGCAGTTGTGTTTGTGTAACTCACACTAATTTAAAAAAAAAACTCATTTTTCCTCGATGTGCCCGTTCCTCTATTTCTTCATCTAAGTTTACAAGAGTTTACCATGCTTACGATGTTTACCATCTTCGTTTAACACACAAATTTGTGTCTTAAAGTTTAAGATTTCTTTGAAAAGATTTCCCATACAAATTTTGACAGTTCGTTTACGACGTCGTAAACTTTAAGACGTTTACGATGCTTTTCCGACGTTGCATGAATACCCTTATTATGTTGTTTTTTATATCGGCTCGTGTAACAGTTAACCAAATAGTTAAATTTGAAGGTATGTAATTTTAAAACAGTCAAAAAAGACGACACGAATACATACTTTAATCTAATCATATATACTAATAACGTACCTACAACACTAAACTTACAACATCGTGTAAACACAATCGTGCAAACACATCGTGTAAACATTTCATACTGCATTTATAGTATTTGACGTTAGAATTAAATTGTTGTTTATTTTTAGGTATTAATTGACAGATTTCATTTGTTTTTTTTGTCAAATTGTTGGTTTGTAAACTTTGTTAAAAAACTTTTAAAGAAATTCATTTAAGGTACACCTTTTTTGATATATTAAAGTTAAATTAAGTATAAAAACTCATTTTATAGATCCTGATGATGGCACATAGTGCCGAAATATATCGATCTCTTAACTAAAAGACAAGTGAGTTTTTATTTCGGAATCAATTGGACTCAATACAAAATCACCACAATAACATTAATCTAAATTCCGGCAAAACAAAATCTTTAATTAATTATCTACCTTAATATTGAACATCCGATAACTATAGCGTCTTATTACTAGATTTTATACAAATTCAACAATCCTCCACTGAAGCTCGTCGGTTGCCGATGATCAACCTGTTGTAGGTACGATTCATCGATTGCTTATTAAGGTTAATTTTATTCATTTTGGTAATTTCTTCGGTAACATCAACCAAAATTACCGCTTGGTCCCTATTCGCTAGAGTTCATTCATTATATTTGAATTCATTTCATTTTATCATTTTGCTAACACCATCCTTTGCTCAAAACGACCTTATAAACATTTTCAATGTTAAAATCCTAACTATTAATAAAATTGTCTTTTAATCTTAAGCAATAACCATGCCTGACCTAGTTAATTGGCATTATCATTATTATTTATCAGTTGCATTCAAATTTTGTTTATCTTGACGGAGGCGGTGTGATATTGTTAAGTTTTGTTTCTGCTTTTCTCTTTTTTGATAGCGATTTTTTACAAAGTTATCACAAAATGGACACCCAGATCAAATATCGTTTAGCTACTATGAAAGATTCTGATTCAATTCGGAAATTCCTACGTCAACACTATTACCCCGACGAACCAACGTTTATCGCGTTACAAATTGATCTTGATCAAGACGTCTACGATGAGGAGTTTAACATTTCGACCATAGTACATGGGACGTGTGCAATTGCAGTCAGTGGTGAAGAAATTGTTGGTGTCTGCCTAGCAGGACCGAAATATCCCGACGAAGAAAAGAAATCACTGGAAAAAGCTTCTCTTTATCCTAACACAAAATATGCAAACTTTTTGATATTTTTTGCAGATGTGGAAAGAAATTCGAATTTGTTTCAAAAGTACGACGTTGGTAAGGCAATAGGCGGTGAAGTTTTGGCTGTAGATAAGAAGTTTCGTGGAAACGGAATTGGACTGAAGCTATTAGAGAAATCAATGGAAAGAGCAAGGGAATTGGGATTTCCCCTCTATAGTGTCGATTGCACTAGTGTATACTCAGCACGGCTTTGCGAACAATTGGACATGAACTGTGTGAATGTTTGCGCATTCGCTGATTATCGTGCGCCGAACATTGATGCGCAGGTATTTTTTCCACCAGGGGAGCACAAACATGTAAAAACATACGCTAAGAAACTTTTGTAGTTAAATAAGCGCCAACCTTATAGATGTACGGATATTCTTCTCAATAAAACAAACTGTGATTGAATGGAATAATTCTTTCAATATCAATTGTTCCAATATATTTTACTTTATTTTGCAAACAAAAAAGAATATGAAAGAAAGGAAAATTATTACAAAAAAAATTAGGCAGCGCAGCAGAATTCTTTTACTTATTTTTTACGAATATCTGAGATTTGTTTGTGTATTGTAGAAGCAAAATGTAACGTAATTGATTTCCCTCTTTTGGTACTTTGACATAAGCAGTTTTGTAGTTTTGACTTTGACGCATATTAGGTTTGTTCGATGTTTTCTGCCCTTGAGCGACCTGGGTAATGTCAGTCAATTGTCAAAAAACTGAGGGTTGCTCGGGTTTTTATTTTAAATCGAACGCTTCAGTGCTACAAGTATCAACATCTGATTTTTTTCGTTCATTTCACTTGGTCTGTTTGGTAACGTGAAATTTCTTGCGAATTTGCACAAATTTTCATAAAATTTCACTATTTGCTGTCAAAACCCATAGAAAAAAACTACGTTTTTGGGAAATTTGTTGAAAAAAAAGTAACCAAACAGGCATAATGTGATCTGGATCAGATCCCCATAATAAAACAAACATGATCACTGTGACAGCCAGGGTATATATCCGTCTCTATTTCCACTGGGTTTGTATATTCATGTTTTTGTTGGCTTTTTTCTTTGCACTACAGTTTACACTACCTTACCATAATATTAATAAAAAAGTACTAGATTTTGGATCATGAAATGGATCCAGAAAAAAAGCAGGATTACATGTTGTTTTTGTATTTACGTGTAAAAATTTGATCCTGATCAGATCATGTTGATAATAAAATGCAGCTAATAACAACACGTGGTTGTCAAAACATCACGTTATTATTATTAGGCGTTTTACTTTTTTAGCCCCGAGCGAGACACTGAGCTGTCAAAAAGAAAACTATGTTAGTTTTTTTTTCGGAGCGCTCCGAGCTCTCAACTTACATTTCTTTTTTAGCTCAGAGCTCGACCGGGGCTCGCTCGATGAGCTCGGAAAAAAATGACCGAGCACAAAGATGAGCGCGGCTAACTTCATACAATTTTCATGTAATTTGACAGATTATTAAGCATATGAGAATTCAGTGCTCAATTGAGTTTCTTAAATAGATCGGTGCTCTCAGGTCACCCTCTGTTCGCCGTTCGAAGTGAGCTCTATTCGCTCAGAGCCCGCTCTGTGCCCAGCTCGGGGCTAAAAAAAAAAACGCCTATCGTTTTCGTCGTCGCCCCCGAAAATTCGCGTTGGTGTAGGGGAACCTTAATTTACTCCGGTATCTTTTTTTTGCGTGCTTAAGTTAAACCCCGAAAATTTTATGGGTTTAGTTGTTGTTGCTTTTTATAAATTGTTTTCACTATGAAATCGAAATACATACGTGCTGAAAAGAAGTTTAAGCAGAAACAGTAAATATATTTTATGTGTATCCCTCAATGCCAACCCTGCTAATAACTATATGCCATGCACTTTGCTCTAAAGCAGCTGTTTGCTGTCTGTCAATTTTCGTGTACAGTTGAAAATTTTTGTTTATCGTGCTCGCGTTTAGTTTTATTTGTTTGTTAACTTTCGTAATTATTTAGTATTTCTTATCTTATTTTAGTTCTTTATCTTGTAGATAATATATTTTTTTTATTTTGATGCGAATTAAAGCATCAAAATGAGTCTTAAAGAGATTTTACTGGAGGCATGTGAATGTGATAGAGCTGGACGAATATTGCAAGCTCAGCATCTCTATAAAGATGGAATTCTTGTGCTCCTAGCTACTGCGGAAGGTGAGTTTTAAACAATTATTTTCTTCAAACATTATTTATTAAACAACAAAAAAAACCTCCACAGCTGAAAAATTACCAGAAAAACGAAAGTATTATATTGGAAAGATTGAAGAATACAAAACGCGCCTCGATTTGATTCGCAAGAAGGTCGATGCTCATACGACGAAGGGAGATGTTGTCGACAACATTCCCATCATGGAAGGTTCAACTGGACACAGTTATCGCCAACTATTTGGGAAGTACTTGGACAGTGAAGTGAAGGAGGTGGAATTGGATGAAGCGTATTTAATGGAAAACCACCAGGTAAAATATACTTATGAAGATTCTAGGAATGTAAATCCTAAATGTTCTCATTTTTCAGATGCAAAATCTGGTTATGTTCCTTGAATTAGTTGTCAAGAGCTGCCACAGTCTCAGATACATTCGAATTGTGACGAAAAAAGATGAGCGAACGGGTAGCAATCAAAAAGATTCCTTTGACAGCATCAAAGCCGACCTTGCGCGTAGGAACATTCAACTGGCTGTAGAGTATCAAAACAATTTGCACGACCGAAAAATATTGTGAGTTAAAAGAGTGGATTTTTGATAAACGAGAAAAAAAAAACATGACAATTCATCTATTCCAGATTAAGTAATGGATATATCATTAAAATGGGCAGAGGATTGGACATTTACAAACCAAAGGCGAGTCGATTCTGTCTTGGTTTGATAGACTACGACTTTCGAGAGTGTCGAAAAACAGAGGTGGATATTTGGAAATGTAAAAAATATGATTGATATAAATTCCTGATTTTGTATTTAAGTTCAAATAAATATAAGCATAATTTTGAAGAAAGTTGGTTTGATTAGAAGCTTATAAGATCCTCCACACCAACGCGAATCTGTCGCGGCGATGGATAAAAAGACTTCAAATAGAGAAATGACGTAAAAATAAGACGCAATGTTCTCTCACCAGCGAGGTTATTATTTAATAAATGCTTAAGTTTTTCTCGAAGAATTTACAGGTAAATGATATCAATCAATATACTACCTTCATTTATGATACGTGCAGTCTCTTTTTAGAGAAATCGTTATTTATAGACTTAGGGGCCAGTTACAGCATTCATTATTTCAATGATTGGACTAACTTACGAATGATCTTTGAAATTTGAAAAATCACTTTGATTTGTAAGAATTAATTATGTCATAGGCTTTATATTGGCATCAATATAATCACAGTTTTTTGTTTTTAAATGTAAAATTTTCAATTTTTGAAAAAGTGAACTCAGCAAATATTTACCTACTCGCAAGCAATAGCAAGAAGATGTGTATGAAATGCTCTTATTGTTAATACACAAAACAAAAATTGATTTTGTTTGCCTGTAAGCAACTTCTGAGCAAGCTGGTTGTTAAACAAAACACGATAGAACAGTAAATTATGAGCAAAAGGTAAGGAAAATTGTCTTGAAATCTAACCCTATAAATAAACTGCAAATATGAATTATTTTTAATTAGTTAAATAAGACATGTGAAATATTAACAATAAAATAAAATGGAAGTTCATTCATATAAATTACCTAATTTACACAATTTTTGATAAAATTTAACGGGATTTTAGGCCGTGTGTGGATTAAATTAAATTCGCGTTAAATTTAACCAAAATATAAATTTTTGGCGCTAACTTGGAAACGTCAAAATTTAATTCCGGATAAAATTTAACTCAAATTTTTATCCTATTCACCCACGGCCAAAATAGAGGGCTTCCCAAACCAACGCGAAACATTCGGAACGATGCGACGACGAAACTTTTTGCTGTCATTAAATTTTACATGAGATTCAAAATGTACACATATTTGTACTGTGATTCAAAATTAGTTTCTGTGTACAACAAAAAATGTTTTTCTATTTGAAGTTTGCTCCGCAAAATGTAAATTGATAAAAAGTGCATAAAAGTGAAGTGATAAAAATATATTAAACAATTTGTTAGAAATCGTTCAACATTGACTTTATTAAAAATGAAATCCAATGTAATTGATGCAAAAGTAAATAGGTACCTACATTTGTTTTCATTTCAATTTTAATTAAAATGTCTTCGCTCTTGTCGGCAAAGCAGTATGCGGTGGTTTTGATATACACACATAGATATGATTTTTTAAGAATGGACTTAAGTAGTTGTTGTATTTACGTCTAAATCGCTTAGTTCCGATGTCGTTTTTTAGGGGCCAGTAGCTTTCATTGAAACTCATCATTGAAAACTTTATTTTCAGTTTTGAGGCGCTAAAAAAGCGATATGCTAATAAAAAGCTGATGACTCGATTAATATTTCTAGTCAAAAAAATATTTCATTTTGGCCCTACCTTTCACATAAAACGATTTCTAAGACTTCAATGATCAATGCTAAGGTAGTTCAATCATTGAAATAAAGAAATTCATTTCCTGCGATAGGCTGGGCCAAAATAAAATATTTTTTTAACTAGAAATAATTTTCACTTTAAAGTGCCTCAAAAATAACATTTAAAATTTTCAATGATGACTTTCAATGAAAGCTATAACTGGCGCCTTACGTCAAATTGTGGACTTGAAAAAAAACGCGCCTATAAAATAAAGTGGGTTTTTGGATCGGTCTTCTTTGAACATTGTTTTTCTTAAAAAAAATTGATTTGATCAAATAATTTATTTCTTTTTAGGAATTATAATTAAACACGCGTTTAATTAACATAACCAGCGCAACGAGGGAAATTAAGATAATAGGACATTTGCAGTTTGACCGAATTTTTTTTGGAATAAATTTAGCCCAAAATGGTAAGTGATTTTTTTAATTTTTTTATTTTATTTTTAAGTAAATAAAAAAATAGTAAGACAGCCTTGAAAGTGGGATCTTAAATTTACTTTATTAAGTTTAAATATAAATTTTTTAAAGTGCTTAATTTTACTGTATTTTCTGAACCAAATTGCACTCCTACCCTATATAAAATGTTTAAAAGTTTTAATTTTTCGTCACATGTACTTTGTTTCAAAAAGTAGGTTGTCCGTTGTGTAAAATATGGATTATAGTTACAATGAAGTTTTTGGTACCCCATTTTTTAACATTAGACAATTATTTCGGAAAAAAATATTTAGACTGTCATCCACAGTGTGATAAGACCAAGTTTGCGCAATCCAGTCGTGCATATTCTATTTTGCTACAAAATTCAATCGAAATCGGTAAATTCTTTCTCGAAAAATTCATTAAATATTGTATGCAGACAATCAAACAAAGTTAAGTATCGTACACCGAAATAAAAAAAAAATAATTATTGAATTTGAAATTTTTTGAAATTTCTCTTTTCTGCATTCGTGTGAAAGTGCGCACTTTTTTTCATTATCAAAACAATTTTTCTTTTATAATTTACAGAATTTTGGAATACAGAATTTTAGATTTACAGAATTTTAAATTACAAAATTTTGAAGTACAGAATTTTGGAAACTGAATTTTGGCACTTACAGAATAATAACCCCAACCCATTTTTTTTTATAATTTGGATCTACTTTTATGTGTAAGAACAGCCAAAATTTAATTCCGCGTTTAACAAATTAGGTACGTTTCTTTTTTTAAATGACTTGAGAAATTATCCTTTCTCATTTTTCATTTACACCCCTATTACGGCTGTCAATTATATCAATACGATATTTGATATTTATCAACAAAATTAATGAATCGGTATTATCGTTGTCAAAAATCAATTTTTTTGATGAAGTGAACGCTTTTTGATCAATTGTGAATGATTCAATTGACAATATTGGTATTATCGTTGTCAAAATTATTGTTTGTTATCAAATTTTTAGTCAGTTACAAATTCGATGTTGATAAATTATTTTGCTGAGATCGTGTAAGCTCAAAATTGAATAATTCATCGTTATGTCTTCAATAGAACTTTTGCGGTGAATGTGATGTAGAAGAAGCAAATACTTATTTGACATTTTGATGTGTTACTTTTTTATAAAAACTAATTATGTACAAGCGTTTTTGAGTTTTTAATTTTTTTATTGAAAATTTTTTTATCGAAAATTATGGCGTTTTTCATTGGTTTCGATTCTGAAATGAAATCCATAAGAAAAACTGTCATTTGGAGGTTCTTTATTTAAATTCTAATTTCAAAACCCATTTTTTACGTACATACATGCATCGATATCGATATCTTTATACATATATCGCCATCGGATGTCCTGTGCTTGCTACGGTTTTGCTCACTCCCAATTTGTTTTATTCAAAATTAATGTTCGCGAGTGTCGTTATTGAAAGACTCTCTCTTTTAACGAGTAAGGTATAGGTGGTATAGGTTCCCATTATAATGATTAAACCAAGAAGGTAAATAAAACATCAGAAAATGTTCAGTTAACATCGTTTACTATATTGAATTCCCAAAGTTTTCTCAATTTCCAACACTTAAAACTTAATTCAACGCGAAATTCTATTCTCCTATGAGTGTATGTTGTCAACCAATACCAAAACCCCCAAAATCAATTTGAATATATCGAACAACCATCACCCAAAAATAAAATGGCCGCAGATAAAAAATATGTTGACAATTCTGGAACACTTCCACCCACAACGAATTGACCGAAACAACAGAACGCGACGGTCGCGACGTGTCCACGTGTGTCCTCATTCGTTTTGCATACTAGTGCACTTTCATCACATGCTCCACAAAACGAGCATCCAAAAACACTAACTGGCAATAAAAATTAAGTGAACCATAGAGAAGACCGTCTCCACAGCAAAGTCCTGAACTACCGGTTCCGAGGATAACTAAAAAAAAAGGAAAACAAAAAAAAAAAAAACAAAAAACGCGGACATTACAACCGTACTTTGCAAAACAAATTTATGTATATAGATGTGCTGGTTCACTTGATGGGGGAAAAGGATTTGTGTAGTCGCCAGGATGTCCAGCTCCAGAGTGGTCCGCAATTCGGCAGGAAAACATTGCGTTTCGCCAAATAAAAAAAAAAAACGATGAGTAAATTCAAAACTGACCGACACAATATAAAAATACAGCTAAAAACTACCAACATTGCTCTAAATACAAATGTAGAGCTGGACACTGGCGTTGGAGATATGTGTGTTCTCCGTGGCTCAGTCACAAAAAAGGAATTCCAACATTGGACACAAGCATAACATACAAAAAAAAAAAAAAAAAAACAGGCAGCAGAGTTCATTTCGACAACAACCATGGTTGTTAGGATGAGATGGATGGTTGAGACTGGAACTGGTACACTGGCATGATGACGGCATAGCTCCCATACGACCAAATAAACTTAATTAGCGTTAGCCCCTCGATTTTCGGGAGACATGGTCGACTGAATTGCAGACCAGATCACAAGTAAAGTGGCAAACGAATGGCCACACGAGGATGAGAAACAAAAAAAAATTCTGTTATGTTAAAGGAACACCACCACCGCCAACGCCGAGGGAATGAAGTGAGGATGAGCGAGCGCACGATGCGTTTGATAAATTGAATTAATTACAACGAGTGTTTGAATGATTGGTGAATTACGTCCTTTTTGATTGCAACCCCAATATAGAGTGCGCAATTGGCGTTTTGGATCATTAGCCAACTTTTTTGATTGTATATAGAATTTCTTCTTTGGGTAAATGTTCTAGAGATACTTATACAGGTATATGTATTGCTGTTGTTGCGATTCGTCGACGAATTTTTCAATTCGCTTGACTTGATCTCTGTTTTAATTTGCATTGATCCATCACCGTATCGGACTATATATAAGCATTGAGGATAGATAATACAATTAAATCTCTACAGGCAGAATGATTTATTTAAAAGTTATAAAAACAATTATTTAAAGAAGTGTTTATTCTGCCGTTGCTTAAGAAAGACCTTAAACAACGTGCATTGTTTTATAAATTCATATGTTTCCCTTTTGTACTGCAGTAAAATGTATTTAAATAATTGAGAAAATAAATAGGTAAAGCACATCCGTGGACTTAAAATTAAAATCAGGATAAAAAAAAAACAAAATAACAAATTATCAATATTTTCTAAACAATTTTCCACCAAGTCCAAACGGCTTCAGTGAGATGCAGATTTTTATGATAAGAGACACTCTTTGTAAATTCCTTGCACTTTCTGTGAAAAAAAAACATTTCTGTTCTTAGGTACCAGAGATCAAGTATCGATCCCAAGATAGTATGCAGCGTGACACGCTAACCATTACTCCACGGACTTCTTCCAACCCCCAGTTAAAGTTGAGTGTTTGAACATTGCTACGACACTGATTTTCTTGAAAACGGTTTGACCGATTTTGATCATTTTTTTTTAGAGAAAAAGTGTCTCAAAATTTTTTCGAACAAAAATTTTTGGGATTACAAAAAAAGTTTCAATTTTTTTTTGCTAAAAACCGTATACATATTTTTAACATGACTTGGTCATTTTTATAAAATTGGTACCAAGCTGTCTTTTAAAATTAGGCATTTTTTTGGGGATTTTCCAAAAAAAAAACACATCGGTATAGTATCATGGTTTTTATAAATTGAAAATCGTTGAAGCGGTTTTTTTTTTTAAATATAGCCTTTTTATAAAAAAATAAAAAAAATGGTACGCAATTTTTAAGCTTTTATTTATGCGGAGTTAAAAAGTAAATTAAAAAAAATTTCATCTACCCATTTTCGTTATGGAATTTAAAAAAAATAATTTTGAATTTTTTTTTTAAATCAATTATTTATTCTTTTGAAAATTTTGGTATGCAATATTATTAGAACTTATTTGAAGCTTTTGTGCAAAGAAATTAAATATTAAAATCAGTTCAACTGATAATGAAATAGTTGAAAATAAAAAATGGTTCTATGGGAGGTACCTACCATTTTAAACCATTTTTCGGAAATTGTTTTTTTTTATAAAAGGGTTGCCTTTTTGTAAAAAAATTACTGAATTTTTATTAAAAAAAGTTGTGGGCACGTTTTTGAGAAAAATAAGATTTTCATTTTTTGCTAAAAAAAATTTTACGACAGGTATCGTTATTTTTGGTCTTAAAAAGAAATGAAAGAAACTTGTGGGGAGAATGGCCAAAAAACGCTTAGTACCAACTTTGAAGAAAATCTACCGACCCGTTTAAGCTGCAGTCGAAAGGACAGGCAGACAGACGGACAGAATTGCAAGACCCACTTTTTTCGACTTCGCTATCATCGTAACTTTAATCAAAATCCCTAGTTTGATTTTTTTTACGAATCCATAACTTGCCATATAGTACCTATATATATCGGAAGTAAAAATGGAGTGGTGTGTTTTTTTGTTCTTAATTTTAAGAACATTTTTCGACATTTTGAAGTTATTTCACGACTTTAATAATTTAAATATTCGAGTTTAAAAAAATTATGTAATGTCCGCAAACCTGCATAATATGACTGCAAATGGGTGATATGCGGATTTTGTATAGCATATCTTTTGGGTCACTTTTTACATATCGATTTGAATACTGTCTGCTAATATCTTGAGCATACAATATAAGATATTGATGAGTGACGTATTTAATTTTTGGTCATAATGAAAATAATAAAATAATAGGTTAATAGTTTTCAGAAGCCTTTAAATTGTTACCTCTTCTTAACCACTTATCGGTTATTATAAAAGAAGTAAAAATTCTTTTTTATTTTAAACTTCTAAGATTTTTAATTTATTGCTATAGAGACAGTTCAATTGTTCAAAATTGATTTGATCTCAATAATGTTTCTAATTTCTTTTAGCTGCAATGTTGATGAAATTTGAAATTAAGATATTTTTATAGCGAGCCAAATAAGTATTACAAATGTACCTACTTATTATACTGACCATAAACAAGCTTTTATATGTCTGTTCTAAAATTTAAGATTGTAAATTTAAAAACTTTAGGAAATATGCCAAATTATTCTGTATGACGCTATGGACTATGGACATCTATTATACAGCAAACAGGCCTAGCGCCTGCAGGGTATGTATATACAATGTACATGTATAGTACTGCTGGGACCATCAATTTCCTCTTGCGACACATGCAGGAAACTAACCTTTTTATGCGACAAAATTTGATTATTTTTCGAATGCGAAACACAAAACGCCCACTCGACTCGTATATTCTTCTCTCTATGTATATGCGATGGTCCTTTTTGTGATTCGACATTCAACTACTATATATATATCATGAAAAGGAGAGTTGTTGCTCAATTCTTCCGCTGCTATATATTCTATTATAGGTAGATATAGTTAAACTCCTAGATCCCAATTCACACTTTGCGTCCTGTTTTATATGTGCCACAACACACCATCGGCGAAATATAATTTATAATGCTATCGTAATAAATGGTCATTGTATAACCATATATCAAGGATGTGTGCTCATCCGTTTTGCACTATTTTTACCATCCCACCCATCTCCACTTTTTTGGCCCAACTTTTATATAGTTCACCCAACGAAGCTCGGTCTTTTGGGAATTTTTGGGACTTGCCACTCTAACTTTAGTTGTTATAAAGTTATCCTTGTTGCAATGAGAGTTAAACTCGATTTTGAGCATTGTTGAGCATATGCAGATACCAGTGTTCTACCACCGTAACTATACACAGATCACCAAACCCCTCACTCCCTCTCTCTCTCCTGTCTCTATGTATAGATACTAGATATCCCACTATCGTGCATATTTTTATCTACATACATATATATATTGGACTGGGGATAACTTTTGTGTGAAGCCATTTTAATGGCTTTAACCTAAAAGTTTGGCTTGATGGCCGATGGAGGGTGATGTGGTTTTTGGTCTTTTTGTTAGAACTTAGCAGGAGACTGACTATATTGATGGCCACTAGACGCGCTTCAGCCAGACCATAGACAGAGGGAGAGAACGAGTATTTGTTGATCATAGGAGTTATGATGATTTCTATATAGTTTATATCCATGATGGTAGACTTTACCAAATCCACCCATATATTACATCTATACTATATACATGCCCTACCCGTTTCATTACCATATTTTTTATTTTTTTTATTTTTTGTAGTGCATTGAGATGAATAGTTTTTCATTTATTTTCCATTTCCGGTGGTGGCGGGATACTTTCCGGCAGCCTTGATTCCTTTACGTGGCACTGAACAGCATCCCCATTAGATGTGAATCAGAATGAATGTTGGTACTGGAAAATATTTTAGTTGTTGCTGCTGTTGTTGAAGGAAATACTATGACTTGTTATATTTGCAGTGCACACACATGCACTTGGATATTATTTTTTTTTCGTCCTGGTCCAGCTTTTTTTTTCTTTGTATTCACCCTGTGTATAATCATAACAAAAAGGATTTTTTTTTAAATGTATAGAAAAATAAAAAAAAAATACAAAAGAGAAAACTTTGGTTTAACTGAGCGTAGGTAGGTAGGTACCATATATTATGTATATCTACCTACTGTATAAAGTTTAGTTTGCTCCGACATCCATGCATTCCTTTGAGGAGGTGATTTGTATTGTTATATATAGAAGGCAGTTAGAACTTAGAATGAGTGTTTTTTTTTTATTTTAGATTTTTGAAATGCAGAAAGGACTTCATTTAAATCAATTCAGACTGCTCAATTTTGTTCTTAACGCGTTATATACGAGTATACATGAGTACTTTTCTAGAATGGAAACATAATCAAAAGAACATTTTATTCTTTAAAGCTAAAAAATGGAGGTAACATGCATGCAAATGATTTTTATTGTAACTGGTTTGATTTTTTTGACCTCCAGATGTTTTTTTGTTTCAATTACACAAACATACCATATAACCATAACATATTTACACAAATATACCTTTATACGTGGATGTTAACTCATTATACAAAATCTATACGGATAATCGAACCTCTTGAATACGAACGTCATCCAGCGAAAGCGCGGCAGGCATTTGAATGATGTATACTTCCATTTTCATATTAAATAATTATCAAGAAAAAATATTACAGTAACGAGTTGATACCCATGACAAAATTTAAGGTAAGATCTTTCGCGGTTTGCGAAAGTCGCAAAGTTGCATACATTTTATTTTTTAACCTTGCGCTCGAAAATATATTAATCTGAACAGCTATTTGGGACAACATTTCCAAAAAACTTACAAAATGAATTTGGGATTTTATAGGAATTGGTCGCAAATCATCCATATAACCTTCAGGCAAACAATTTGCGAACAAAAACAAACAAATGCAAATTTTCTACAAATCCATTGACGTGTGTTATTTTCTCTATTGTTTATAGGAATTGGTTTCGCATGAACAAAATTGGGCCTATAATCAAACCCCATTGTTTAAAATTTGCAAATGCAATTGTTATATGTGGTGCAAAAGATATTGCAAATGATGCGAATAAAATATGTAAACAGCCTTCAATATTTTGCGATCCTTAACCTATGATAAACTTGATCATCAGACGATTTGCGACTCGGGTGCATAGGTATATTTATGAGTTATGCGAGAATTGTTATCAAGTATTTATATAAAATTTGTTTTGATGCGTTGGCAATGTAGTGAAAATTCATGCCAGTGGCGGATCCAGGATTTGGTCATGGGGGGGGTTCAACTACAGATAGAAAAATTATAGATAAGTTGCGTTATGCGTGGGCTTTGTGCTACATTATTTATGTGCGTGAAGTTAGTACCGCCAAAACACAAGCACAAACTGAGCTTAAAACAGCGCAATTATAACTTTTTAAAAGATCGTAATTTTGAAAAAATAAATTGCAAATTCGCTAATTTAAAAACATATTAACGGCACAATACAGCATAAGTTGAGCACAATACAGTGCAGCAACTTTATTTTTTTTTGAAAATCGAAAATGGCGCTGCTAACTTAAAGCTTCACAAAGTTTTTGTCCCTATATAAAGGCTGTAAATATGCGAATCGTTTTTAAGCAAAATGGAGCACAACTTTAATGTTTTTGAAAATCGTAATTTTGCAAAAAAAAAAATCATCCCTAAAATTTTCAAATTTGCAACTTAAAAAAAAAAATATTTACGGCACATGGAGGCACAAGTTGAGCACAACACAGCACAACTTTTTTTTTTGAAAATCGAAAATGATGGTGCTAATTTCACGCTAAGTTCCTTCGAAACATTTGCGTTTGTTCCTAAAGTTGTAAATATGTGATTTTTTTATCTCTCGACTGTATCATTTTTTTGAACACAAAACAGCACAATTTTAAATTTATAGAAAAATTTAATTTTGAAAAAAATTCCATCGAACATTTGCGAAATATTTACGGCACATAGCAGCATAAGTTGGGCACATCGCAGCACAAACGTTTTTTCACGAAAATCATAAATGGCGGTGCTAACTTCTTTTTGTCCTTATAATATTGAATAGTATTTTAATATGTTGCTTTGGAGAGGTATAATAAATTGACTTAAGCTAAGTATACACGATTGGAAGATCATCCAATATTGGCCGACTTATTGCAAAAAATTTTCACCAATTTTCTATCAACCATGTAAACATCCAATTTTATCTGTCAAAAGTGATAGAAAAAAAATTGGCAGCCAATCGTCGGCCAATTTTCTATCAAAAAATTGGCCGACTTCTTGCAATCGTATGAACTCGTCTAAACACACAATTTTTCTTATTTTCAGATAATTGGACGATTGTCGGCTAATTGGATATTGGATAATGTTCTTGCCAAAAACATCATCCAATTTTCAATTGGCAGATAAATGTTTTCTATTGTGGAGGAAAAAACAAAATTATATATTCGCTTTTCAAGAAAAAAAATTGAAAAAGTGTTTTTTTAAAACAATGAAAAAGGGCCCGAGTACGATTACTATGGCGCCAAAAATTGATAACGGTTTTTTGTAGAGGGGTCAAAAACAAGAATTTTTATTTTGGGAGGGCGGGGTCTATCTCGCCCCGTTTAGGAGGTAGGGACAATTTTAGAAAAAAATGACTTAAATAAAAAAAAAAATATTAAAAAACAACGGCAACACTTACAATAAAGTACTATACCGGTTGTGGAAGCCAGAAATCTGATCTATAATTCTAAATTTAAACCAAATTTGTATGTCAACAGGTTTTGAAAAATTCGCATGCAAACTCAAAATTTTAATAAAAAAAAAATTAAAAAAAAGTTTAGACCAATTTTTTTTTTGTAAATTGTGAAATGAAGTGCTTAATTGGCTTTTTGTGGTCAATTCTAAATCGAACAAAAAAAACCGAATGGTTTTATGTTCATGTTTCATACTTCATTCTAAAATAAAGTTTCAAATTCTCTGTCATCTGTCAAGAAAATTGTCTTCCAATGAGTCTACCAATTTTTTGATCTCTAAAGTCTTCCAAACAGACAATTTTTAATTGGAAGACAACAAATTGTCGGCAATTGTCATCCAATTTTCTACCAAATATTTGTCTAATTTTTGGATAAAATCTAACAACCGTATAAACGGACAATTTTCACTTGATAGAAAATTGGCAATTGTCGACTTATTGGATGCTATTGGCAGACTTTTGACAGTTGGGCCAATATTGGAAGATCTTCCAATCGTCTATACTTAGCTTTAGTCTTCAATTTTTAAAATACCTTAAGTTCTTGAACTAAGTTTCCCTCATAAAACTGTTACGCAATCTAATGTAAGTAGGTATTATACTCCTTTTTCCACAAAGATGCATTTGAAGGTTTGGAGGTAGTTATACCTATTCATTATACTTGACAAATTTTTAGTCGAAATTTCATAAAAAGATGGGCTTTCTATGGAATTAGGTAGGCCAAATTTAGACAAAATGTAGGTCGAAAAGAAATAAATATTTATTAAAGAAATAATTTAATATACAAATATTTGGTTTAAATGCTCATGGGGGGGGGGGGGGTGTTCGGACCCGAAACCGCCCCCCCCCCCCCATGGATCCGCCACTGATTCATGCACATCTGAAACGCATGCTTTGGATACATTTTATACTTTAGGTATAGAACTAGAATAGTAGAATAGGCGGTAGCTGTCGGAAGCTAGTGTCAAAACCGAAAGAAAAGTTGCTTTCCTAAACTTCAAATTCATAAGTCACCCATAATGCACTTGAGTGGTTGGAAGTGATTTTTGATGTGTAAACATCTATACTGGCGGTAGGGTGAAAAGAAAACGTAACGTAACGTTGTAATCGTGATCGTGGTCGTGATCGTGATTCTGAGCTTCACAAAAATTGAGTGCGTTCAAAAATATGTACGTTCAGTAACTAAACGCTGAGTATTTATATACGAAATCGATAGGTGGAGTTCAGTTCGGGTTGAAATTATGTTGGCTGCTTAGAGGATATATTAAGCCCCTATTACACGATGATTCTTTGCGTCTGACTCTATTCGAACATAATGAGTGCGAAAGAGAAAAAAAGATAAGACGGAAGACCAGTTGCTCTGTGAGTCGTGGGCCAAGTTTTACGAGACTGTTTTTGACGCTTCTTTAGCATTATCCGTATTTTGTATTCTTTGCATTACTTTTTTTCAATTACACGACTGCTTTCAGACCAGAGCGGTTTTTTTACTTTGTTTTCCTTTCAGTTTCAGAGATTTTTTGATGTGTAAACATCTATACTGGGGGTAGGGTGAAAAAAAACGTAACGTATCTTATAGTCCTGATTCTTATCTTGTAGCCGTGGTCGAGATTTTGATTCTGTGCCAGAGATTAGCCTGCTATTACACGATGCATCCAGACGCATGCGACTTTTCGAACTACGTAAGTGCAAAAGAGAAAAAAAAATCGAAAAGATGAGACGGAAAAAAAGTGACCGGTGTCAAGTGGGTAAAATTCTCAGTGCAACTATTTGATGTTTCTCTTTTCTCTTGTCCGTTTTTTACTATTCTGCTTCATTAATTTTGTTGTTCAAAGAGTAAATTTCGATGCAACGCACTGTTATTGATAGCCTTATAGGCTTTCCAGAAATGAGAAATTCATCTTTATGAACAACATAAATAAAATAAATGATTGATTTTCTTGACTGATATTCATTTAAATCACACAAACCTTTCTTTCGTCAATATATCAAATAATGAAAACAAAAATAAAAAAAGAAAAAGTTTTTTTATTGCTTGAGCACAGCCCATCACGAAAATGAAAAATAAAGAGAACTGTCAAATTAGATTTATGACTTTGGTTTCAACGAGTAATAGCGCTTGAAACAGCGGACGAAATAACAAAGAAGAATTTGAAGAAGGCGCATGCAACTGGATTCATCGTGTAATAGCAGACTTATGAATTATCCATAATCTCTGGTCTGAGCTTCACGAAAATTGAGTGCGTTCAACGCTATGTACGCTCAGTAAATAAACGCTGAGTGTTTATATACGAAACCAAAAAGTCGAGTTCAGTTTGGGTTGAAATGTGGTTGGTTGCGCTTTCATCATGGCTGCAGGGTTTCAACATAGAAGGCCGCCTTTTTTGGCAAATTAGACGAAATAAGGTCATTGACTGGAAAATATTTTTAAATATAATTTTAATGATTGGCTAAGAGCCCACTGCTGTTTGTGGGTGTGAGTGATCGCAAAAATTCACTAGTATGTTTAGATAGATCTTAACTCTTTATAAGCGTGGTTGGGGCCTTTGTCGGTAAACTAAAAAACGCATTTTCCATGCATCATTACCGATTTTCAAATTTGCATATGAAAATTTAAGATCTATATAAAAATACCAGTAAATTTTTGCTATCATCCACACCCTAAATTTGATGTAGGCTCTCGGTCTATGAGACATTCGAACGAATGTTGATGTTTACACATCTTAACCGTGAGTCTCGGCACTCACACTTTTTTTTTTATTTTTGAAGCTAGCTGTCAGTCCACTTACGAAAGAGCGGTCGGTGAGCGCTCTCACGTCCAACGGCAAAAGTTATCGAAAACAAAACGAAAAGTCGAACATCGCAATTATGTGCGCGTCACATGAATTTCTTGTTCAAATTTCGGTCTTGTTAGAAAGATTGGAATTGGATAAAAATTCGTTCAGTGGTACTTTACGTGATTAATATTCAAATATTTTACTTTTTATACAATAAAATAATTCGGTTTACATACCTCAATAAGGTTTTTCTTCATTAAAATTTAATTAATAATCGATTGAATTCGAAACCACTGATTTCCACCTGAGGGCTGAATATTGTAGTCCTGAATTATTCTATGGAAGAATACCAATACCATAGGTAGTTATATATATACCAATCTATAATTTCATATATACTGATTCTATCTTGCAATTTTGACATTCACTTTATTCACAAGACAATCGACATTATAATTAGTAATCAGTGCCTATATAAGTATATTAAATACACACAAAACCACAAACGATAAAAAGTCCCTGACTGGGTATAAATGCGGGCTAACCATATATAAATATATGTAATACCAAAGCTTGCAGTTCAAGTTCTGCCGCAAAGCGCAACTTGAAGTTTTCAATATTTGCCACATTTATAAACAACAACAAAAAATACACCTCTTTTCATATTATTGAACCACATATAGATATAGTCGACACAAAATATACAAAAACACGTCCACCAATACATTGACAGATGCATATACATAAAAGAGGGAAAATTAATACAATTTACGTAGCGGTCAATTATCGCTTTTGATAACATATTAAATCCAATTTTAAATTTGACCTAGCGGCCGGCAGCAGCAGCAGCAGAACCGATGCAGAGAACCATATTTTGCGAAATCCCGCCATCAGGGTAGGTTGCTTCCCAATTACCAAATCATCCATTTTCAATACTAGTATATATGAATTGGTCTATGTGTATAGGTACCCCATATATGTAGGTAATCCACCATGTGCCATGATGATGAACCCCTTTGTGAAACCCCATTTTCCGGACTCAAATGTGTCCACAGGATGGGCAAACCAATTACTTGTATCACATTCGCGACGCGACGCGACGATGTCCTGAAAATATCCATCCACTATTATAGACAGGCTAGCGGGCGCATTATACCCCCAACCCTTATAACGTTGTTCCGTTCGATGAATTTTCAATCGGAATATGTATAGGTACGTCCAGGAGTTTTAAATTCATTGTTGCACACGTTCGAATTTGGTTCATTGCGGTGGTGGCGGCAGCAGCGGTGGGCGGTGCGGTATGGTGCCAACCATAGGGTTGGCATAAAAGCTAACTCTATTTCCGAGTCCTACTTTATTTATTTTTTTTTTTTCAATTCTTTGTCCATTCATCAGGTCTGCGAGGCAATGGTCGTTCATTAGGGTTCTCGGAAGTGCATTTTAGCTAATTGCAAGTCGTGTTGACTGTTTAAGTCCGCTCATTGACAGCAGTGGGCTGGATATATAGAACAAACCACCCCCCACCACCCGTCCCAGCTAACCCCAGCAAAAAATAACAGTTTTAATGCAATGATTGTTGCGTGTGATCGAATGGGGGAAGCGAACAACATTTTTCGAGATGGCCTACGAAGAGCCAGGCATGAGTCTGGGTGGGATGGGTCAGCACAGACTATATCGCTCAGGCTCAGGATGATGCTTCAAATGGAAATAAAATGCAATTTGCCCTGACGGGACCGTAATTGGATATCAGTCATATAAATTTGCCTTGAATGACATTTTCTGTGATAATATTGGGGGCGGCCAGCGCGCGCTCGGAAGAGTTTTTTTTATTGTTTTCTCTTGCTCTGAAGTTGCATCGCCCTAAGCGTTTATGGAGGCTATAGTTAGTCCTTTGTTTTCAGATGAACACCTCTAGCTATAGAAGGGGTGATGGTGGTGGTGGTGATTTATACTTATAACCTAAAACACTGAATATAACCATATTCCGCAGTTTTTAGTCTATATATGCACTTTTTGAACATCAATTGAGATTGTAATGGGGCACGATGGATGACAATAAAGGGTAAGAGCATTTTGATGATGATGATGGAATTGAATAGCACATACACGCTATGCGTTAGGTGTTTCTTTTAACAGCTGCAGGTTGATGGCTTTTCGCGGGATACCTACAATTTTAGCAAGATAGTACTGTCCATATATGGGGGACATATATAGATAGAGTGTGGTCACGAAATAGGTTCATAAAACTGTTGGATTTTTAGGTTATGTATAGTTGATGGTAATTTATTTGATGGACAGCTAATTAGAGTTTTGGTAATGGATTTAAGCTGTTGACGTGCATTATGAATCTCTGACACGTTATGAGGTGCTTGATCCTCGATTTTTTTTTCTGTCAATTTATTTATTAATTCACGAGGCTTAACTAGGCGGATCCGGGATCTTAGCACCTCATATATATGGGATATTCGCCAGAAAAGTATGCCATCTAAAAGGTCACTAATTGGTCATAAAAGATCCACTATTTTCAGAAATTGATCAAGCTTGGAAAACTTGTAATCCAAGCTTGAACTTTTTCAAGGTCATTAGCGATTTTTGACGATTCATTTATTGGATATTCGTCTACCATTTGAAAGGCCACCGGATTATGATAAAAGGTCAGCTAGTTTCAGTAATTGGTCAGCCATAGGTTTTTTTTATGAATTAAACAAAAAAATTTTAAGCTCACAGAGTATAAGACTTTTAGCACCTCATTTGTGGAATTTATAAAAAACAAGTATGCAATTTAAAAGGTCAGTAAAATGTCATTAAAGGTCAAATAGTTTCAGTAATTGGTCAATGGTCAGCCATATATTTTTTTAATAATTTAAAAAAAAAATTTCAAGGTCATAGCGATTTTTAGCACCTCATTTGTGGGATATTCGAAAAATGTATATACCATCTGAAAGGATACTTAATCCTTATAAAAGGTCAGGCAGTTTCAGAAATTGGTCAATTATAGATTTTTTTATAAGCCTTTTATTTTTTTTAAAGGTCATTCAAGGTTACGTGGACCTTTAGCACCTCATTTATGGGATATACGAATAAAAAATATACTATCTGAAAGGTAACTCAATCCTCATAAAAGGTCAGCTAGTTTCAGAAATTAGTCAGCCTTGGATTTTTTTTTATTAATTTTTAAAGTTTTGTCTGAAGGTCGTATAGATTGTTAGCACCTTATTTATGGGATATTCGAAAAAAATATATACCATTTGAAAGGTATCATAAAACGTCAGCTGGTTTCGGAAATTGGTCAGCTATAGATTTTTTTTTTGATTAAAAAAAAAATTCAAGGTCACTAGTATAAGACTTTTAGCACCTTTATTTTATATATTGAAAAGGTCAGCTATATTCGGAAATTGGTTTTTGGAACAATGGTTACAACACTTTTTACTTGACAATAAAACAAAATATAATTTTTGGCACTTTTTGACCTTTTCACAATTTTTTTTTTTAATTGTTACAATGGAAAATATTAATTAAAAATTATAGTTATTTACCTTTACAGATTAATAATAATAAAAACAAATTATTCCAATAAAATCACCGCAGCGGTTTAAATTACCAACCAAACTCACACAAAAATTCGCTATTCGGTATATCATAGGTAGGTAGGTAGAAATGGCGGTCACGAGCAACCTAGCTCGTCCGCCTAGCTAGAGTCCGCCGTTTTGTTACCATAACTCGTTTCAGCTGTGGATGAAAATGGTTTGGAATGTCTCAGAATGGCTCAGAGACGTAAGAGGTTTGACCCCTTAGTATATGATTATCTAGGAAAGCTGTACAGTAACATACTGAGCTAAATCTTAGAGCCAGTGCGTTTCGTTGAGGAAAGAAAGGTGTACCAAGTGATTGAGCTCTTATTCTGGCCAAAGCGGGGCATTTACAGAGGAAATGAATGACTGTTTCCTTTGCCTGATGGTCCCCGCAACTACGGAAGTGATTATTGTGGACCAGTGTACTGAAATGTTGCAACGACTCTGGCTATGTCTCGCCTGGGTCATGCAAATTAAGTCTTTTGTTCGGGATTTACTATAGGTGCGCCAAATTTTCCTAGAAATGATATATGGTATATCATACTCATATAAATGTTGACAACAACCAACTTTCAAGCTTATTTTTTCCCCAGACAGAGATTAAAAAAAAAAAAAAAATAGAACATGAATTACAGTTACCCATTGTATTGAGAAACTAAAAACATGATTTAAAGTCAGTGGTTGACTTTGATTTTGTAATTTTGGCCAGCAAGATTGGCGATCCATCAAACTGTGTAATGGTCCGAAATATAATTTATATTCCATATTGAAGTAGGAAGTCATCAAAACCAAAAGCACTCATTTTCGATAAAAGATCTTGATGCCAATCTCTATCAAAAGCTTTTGAAATATCATAAGAGCAACAATTTAACTTTCACCAAAAGTATGCACAGAATGGTTCCACCTTTCGGTAAGATATTATAAGCCTTCACATGGTCGGTGGACCTTTTGCTTAGGTACTTAAGTACCCACTTACTTAAGGTGACCGTATATACAGTCAAAAAACCAGCTAGCTGTCTTGATCCAATTTGACTGCGTATTTTATCAAATTGACAAGTTCTCTTTCCAGCTTAAACATTTATCAAGGAACTGGTATTCTTTTACTTACAAATCATAAGCTTTTCTCCTTTTTTTCCCCGTTATCGAATCTAAGTTTTATTTATTTGTCGATAAATTGTAACCATTGAATTGCTATCATCGCTATATTGTCCTTGGTTGATATTAAATGAGCATCTCAATATAAAATGATCAGTTAAATGAGCTCTGATGGCTCAGGTGTTGATTGAATAAACTAAGCCTCTTAATCAATGACACAGATAAGAGGCTCACTTTCATTATTTTACCTTCATACATATACCATTATATCGTTTGCCCCATAGTAAACACTTCCATCAGGAAACGAGAATAAAAACAAAAAAAAAACAACAGAAATATACGAACATTTTAATTTATTTATCGGCTAAGCCCTTGATATCTGACCACAAACGACAAACACACAGTATGTAGGTATAAGAGTCCTTTTTATTTTGCGTCCACATACTTACTAAGTCGAAATTGGCACGGGATATCATTTGCCTCAAAAGATATAGAAGTTCTCTGGTAATTTAAGTAGCCCTTTCGGATGGACGCATAGACGACACTTTGCCTTACGACCAGGATAGGACATATCACAGAGGATCTCATTGCCGTATATAGCGTATGGTCTCCTACTTCGTCGGCATAGTCATCGTCGCATTTTATCGAAATGTAATCAATACTTGGTGAAAATCTTTGTATCTATGTTCAACTATAGCTGACTGTTTTTGGATGATGCTGATGATGTGGGTATCAGTAACGTATGCCAGACTTTTCTATAATATGTATGTATGTATAATTTGTGTGTAAATGAGGAAGCTATAAAGTGAATGGCGTACGACAATTTTCAAAAAAAAAAGGAAGACTTTATCCCTAAAAACAACATATCCCTCTTGCACTTTATTCGTCGACAATTGATGATATGTTCAGGAAAAGGACCAGAGTGATACATATATCTATAAAAGGAAGTTTTGTAAAAGAAATAATATTACATACCTAAGGCTAAAATATATGTACCGAGTGTACATATATCCTTGTATAATGGGTGTCATTTCGAACGAAAGGTTGGCTTTGATCGGCTTAAGAGCGTTGAAAAACGACACACTTCTTCTTTCATTTATGTCAATTTCTGTTAAGATATACTACTCAGTACTCATCCGACAATGTGTTGAATCGAATTGCGCACTGGATTACAATAAGAGGATTGTGAGAGGTATGGTGGGGTGTGCGGACGTATTATGTATAGAATAGCTTTAACGAAACGACTGCGTCAACAAGAAATAACAAAGAAATGCCAACAAACATCGATGACAACAAATGTTTACCATTCAGTTTTGGTACTTTATTTTATTTTTAATTTTATGTAAAGTGCTGTTAAAAAGTAATTGACTTTTTCATTTTTTTAATTGATTTTACGGAGATTTTTTTTTTGTAATTAAAAAAATATTTTTTAAATATTTGGTTTCAATTCTAAGCTGTTCACTAAATTGATTCTTGGCCACATACTGAAAGATTATTGCTTCAAAAGTCAAACAAATTATTTATCTACAGAAGTTCGAGATTAGTTGAAAGGCTCCGGGAAATTGCGCCAGAATTTTTTTTTTGGAAAAAACGACACACGCATTTCCATACAAATTTCTGGGAGACTTTTGCAGGCTTTATGATTTTTTTCCGATTTTTTTCTGTTTTTTTTTTCGTTTCTTAAAATGGAAAAAAATTGAAAAAAAAACAGCATCAAAATTTCTGGTTTTTCCTTTTATTGTTTTGAAAAAATTTACAGATTTCACTCAAAGAGTAACTATGGGGACATTGAAAATGACTTGTGTTAGCTCGATAAAATAAAAACATGAGTAATCTTGGTGATTTCTAATTTGTATCCTATAGTTGCACCAAAACTTCTGAAGATGTCTAAGAAACCATTCTTCAGTCTGAAATTACAATATGTAGATATTTTTAATGTTGAATCCCAGTTGGCGGTTAAATTAATGTTGTTCAGTTCAGTTTATTAAATCACGGCGTTGATGTTGAAGAAATTCAAATATTTGCTCAAATTTGCTCAAATTGATTTACAAGTCTCTCAACTTATTGAACTATTTATATATAGGCAAGTTATTTGATTTACTATCAAAGTGAACCCTTTTTAACGCGAGACCAAATTTATAAATAATTTGATGTGTAGCTCAAACTCAACGCAAACCCGATTTACCTAATTGTTTTTAGGTATTCTATAATATTTTTCATTTTAACTCATCTTTTAATAAATTTAATAAACACGAGTCGTGTAATTACTTAAGACAATATAAACGGTTTTGACAGTTAAGCAGTATTCTTTTATCCGAGTATATGAAAAGCAAAGCACCAATTAAGTTGACAGCTGAGTTGACAACCAAATTGAATCGTTTTTTTTTTTTTCGTTTGAGGACCTTAAGGTAGAACTGTAATAGTCGGAAGATGTTGGAAGAAAATTCTCTCAGTTCACTTACGCATGGAGCGGTCGGTGAGCGCTCTTCACTTCCGAAGCAAAAGTAAAAAATTGGTCGAAACAAGCAAAACTCAATTATGGGCACGTCATATGAATTCTTTGTATTCGTTTCGTTTCGTACGACCACTTAGGGCGGCATCCGACTATTATAGTTCTACCTTTAACCTTGAACATCTGAACATTAGAACTAAATTTATATAAGTTTATTAAAGAAGTTCAATTATATTGCAGTACCTATGAATATTCTAAGTTCAATAATCGCATTGGCTTAGACGTAGGTAAAGTTTTGTAACATAAATTTATAGCCTGAGATTTTACTTGAATTCTAAGACTTTAACCTCAAAGATCCGATAATTAGAACAGAAGATAAAAGCTTAGCAAATAAACCCTTTTCGATATTTATATTTAAGTTGCTAAGGTAAGTTAATCCTACCTCTAGACTGATTAACGTTAAATTAAATACCTTAACCTTCAACAACTTAGAACTAATGTTGTAAGTTTATTAAAGAGAAACGCAAGTAGGTACCTTTGCATATTTCAGGCTCAAAAATAACATTGGTTTGGGCGTAGGTCAAGTTCAAAAATCGCATTGGTTAAGACGTTGGTCAAGTTCAAAAATCGCATTGGTGTAGACGTAGGTCAAGTTCAAAATCTCATTGGCTTAGACGTACATCAAGTTCCAAAATCGCATTGGCTTGGACTTAGGGTTAGGTTGGCCCTTAGAACTAATGTTGTAAGTTTATTAAAGAGATTCACAAGTAGGTATCTTTGCATATTTTAGGTTCAAAAATCGCATTGGTTTGGACGTAGGTCAAGTTCAAAAGTCGCATTGGTTTAGACGTTGGTCAAGTTCAAAAAACCCATTGGTTTAGATGTTGTTTTGTCACATAAATTTGTAGCCTGAGATTTTACCTTAATTCTAAGACATTAACCTCAAAGATCAGATAATTAGAACAGAAGATACCAAATCAACCCTTTTCGATTAAGTATTATATTTAAGTTGCTTCGCTAGGTTAATCCTACCTCTAGCCTAGATAACCTTAATTTAAATACCTTAACCTTCAACATCTGGCCCTCTTTGAAGCCTATTATTTAACTTATTTCAAAGCCTTAATCTTTAAGGTCCGATTATTAGTACAGAAGTAAAAAGGCAACCGCAGAACAACTAAATCAATTATTTTATATAAATGTACATACATAATGTCATACTAAGGGGTCAAACCTCTTACGTCTCTGAGCCATTCCGAGACATTTCAAACCATTTACATACATCCACAGGTCCAACGAGTTATGGTAACAAAACGGCGCACTCTAGCGCTAATTGGGTTAACGAGCTAGGTTGCTCGTGATCGCCATTTATACCTAGCTACCTACCTACATACATAATGTATGTACCTATATAGATACGTAGGTAGGTATATGAATTCTGTTGGCGAAGCCAATTTTGTTATTCAATTTTTCAGTTTTTGCAATTATTTATTTTGATGAATTAAACCTAAACGTTTTTCACCTACACTTTTATGTTATTTCAATTATTTTTTAACTGAATAAATTAGTTTGATATTTTGCCTTCATTTTAAGACCTTTATTTTAAATATCCGATTGTTAGAACAGAAGTTATAAGCCAACCAAACCAACCTAATCGTACCATTACGAATAATATTTGCAAAATACCTACAACTATTTAATCAACATAACATTTTACAGACATTCCTAACCTACTTAATAATGTAGCTATGTATATGTATATCATTTTTGTTCCCGATGCGAAGCCAATTTTGTTTGCCACCAGCGGCCAGCCACAGTGCAGTGGTGGTTTTTTATTGCACACATTCCACTCCAACCAACGTCTTGCCCACACCCTTACAGCAATGTATATTCTGTGTGGGTACGTTTTTTTTCTTTTTCTTTTTCTTTTTGTTTTCTTGTTCCTCGCGTCATTTGCTGTGATGAAATTAGTTCTCAAAAGCCAATCTTTCACGTTTTTAGTACGAAATTTTGTAAGCTTTTGCAAAAATTTTGATGCAGATTTGTAGCCTGTCATTTTATCTTTAATTATCTATCTTAATATTAAGCATCCGATAATTATAACCTGAGTAAAAGGCTTCTAAGTGCGTTCAAATCGAGTGATTTTAAGATTTCATACAAATTCAACTATCCTCCACTGAAGCTCGTCGGTTGGCGACGATCAACGTGTAGGTACGATTCATCGATTGTGTCTTTAAATTCATTTTGGCATTTTCTTTGGTAACTCCAACCAAAACTTCGATCCTGAGCCCCCTATACGCTAGAGTTCATTTCGTTCATTTGTTATATATTCATTTGTTCATTTAATCATTTTGGTAACACCATATTTTTCTCAAAACGACCCTATAAACATTTTCAATGTTAAAAGACATTTCTGGAGTTTTCGTCATTCTTGATTAAGAAAAAGAGCTAGAAAACTGTATTTTACTTAAATTGTAAACAAACAATGCTGGTATGTTAATCATTATGTGTGGTTGTAAAAAGTATAACTAAAGCGACGTCATTCAGTTGAATTCGAGCATTTAGCAGTGAGTGTAAACATAAAGTAGTAAAACACAGCTTTAAATAGTTGCCATGCAAACATATGAAGATAATATGTTCTGTATGCAACATGAATGCCCAAGCAGTTGCATTGTCACAACAAAATTATAAATGTCCATGCTGCAGAGAAATTGTAATAGGCACGATTCAAGTTTACATTTAGTAACATAAATAATTTTATGTTACAGTTTTTGTTACATATTCATATTGTTAATTTTTGTACAAATAAAAAGATAAAGTTATAGAAAATATTTATAATTTTACATTTAAACTGTATTAGACTTATGGAATCAACGCGCGGGGAGGGGGGGGCGCGTTGCAGCGTCTTTTTTCCAACATAAAGTTTGGAAACTAGGTCAGAATTTATTTTTTTTTCTGGCTTTATTTCCATTTCACTTTCTGGCTCTTTTTCCATCTTTTTCCATAGGTATCTGGCACAATTTCCATATTTCTGGCTTATTTTCCAAAAAAAATATGGCTTTTTTCCAATTTTAAGTCAGAAAAAAAAAATTCTGGCATTTTTCCAAAAATATTAAAAAAAAAATTCTGTCGTAATTTCCGGGAGCCGAGTTAAAAATGCAAAATATTACCATAATGGTTAAAACAGATGTGCAGCATGTCTGCACGCATTACCCCCACCCGAAAAAGTTGTGTTTTAAATTTTAAGTTTTTTTTTTATTTTCTGAAATTACCGGTAGATGTCGCGCATTAGCATTGAAAATTGAAAAAAATCGAAAAATTATTCAATAATACAGATCCGTTGCAGAGGCTCTGTAGATTATTTTTTACTCGTTCTAAAGTATCTAGTCTTTCTCAATTGCCATTTAAAGTAAAAAAAAACCAAGCGAAGAACACAAATAACGAACCAGATTATATTAAAAATAGAAGAAAAAAATGAATTTTTTCATTTAACGAATTTTTTATATTTTTCGAATTCAATAATTTTTTTTTAAATAATTTTCAACATTTGGTTCTTTCAACGAATTCGATTTGTTATTGACGTTTTGGCTGACAATTTGAGTTAATGGACGATCAACTTAAAATTATTGCATTTACTCAGGAAAATTGTTTTACATCGGGCTAAATAGAAAAATTCAAAAAATTTTAAATTACGAGAAATTAATTTTCCCGGTGAAAATTTAATAAATAAGGACTTTTTTAGAAATAAAAGATCCTGAAGTAAGTTGTGCATAGTTTTAAAAGCAACCCCTAGCGGTGGCAATACAATCTTAAACTTAGTTTTAAGACCATATTATGCAACTTTTGTTGGGGTATAATTTTGATTTTCCAAAATTTAAAAAACATCGCTCGGTCTAACATACTCTTTAATATTATGTCGAAAAATACTGAATCATCCTTTTACTATGAATTTTTTCAGGGCCTCCCAATAATTTGTATGTAGCCTGAGATTTAAACTTTATTTAAATACTTCAATCTTGAGAATCCATGCATTAGAAGCAGAGTTATGATTTTTTGAAGCTAATCAAATTGACGTTTTTTCAATATTTTGTTTTTTTTTTTTTTAAATTAAAATCAATTTTTGGTTTTAAAATTTAATTTAGGCGATAATATAGCCTCTCCTGTTGTGTTTATCTATAACAAACCAATACCAATTTGTTGAGGAGGATTGGGGCAACACTCTTTATTTTTTTTGACGGCACACGCAATCACCCTTATAGTATGAATTTTATAACCCCTCTTCAGTTATTTTTATACTCAAATATAGCCTGACATTTTAGCTTTCATAAAAAGACCCTAAAGTTTTAAGATCCGATAATTAAAACGGAAGTTATAATCTTCGAATCGATCGGATTTAAGGGGTACTTGTGCGTAATGGAACTTTTCTCCACTGAAACACGATGCACAGCTTCTCATTTCTGCGCAATTTAGAAATAGAGACATAGCGCAGCGCTAGCCGGCTTGCAGCTCTTAAATGTGTGCTCACATAATGCATCTGTGTTATTTAATTTCTCTACATGATAAAAGCTGTACATATATGTTTTAGCCATAAATGATTATATCGCAGAGTGTTTAGATGATGATTAAAAAGGCTGAAGAATAAAAACAATAATAATAGGTGAATCAGGTTTAAAGTTAGGTTGAATTATACACATCGACACTCTTGTCATTGAGTTAAAACACTAAACAGTAATTAAATCTTTTTAATATTTAATTTATGACCAGCCTAAAATTATGCCGTAAATAATAATTCGTACTTTTATTTTCTCTACAGTGTACACTCGGGCGTATACGCACTTTTCTTAATTTATTGATTTTTTTTTACAAATGTTCATACATTTTTGTTTTTTCATGTTACACTGGTTTATATCAGTTGAAATATGAAATATATTATTAAAAGTAATTATACCGTGCAGATGTTTTTTTTTATTTTTCTCATCATCACCATAATTTTTCAAAACAGTTGGTCATGTTTTATGTCCAACGACCTTATGATGTGCTTTAAATTTTAAAGATACAAAATATTTATACTCTCAATATTTATGTAGATTTAGGGTCTGTTTCACAATGTCTGAGTAAAGTTCTGATTATTTACTCGAAACATAAATATTGACACAGGGTCATAAGTCCACAGGAGAAAAACTAACAATTGTTTTCCGACGACTGGAATAGGTTATGAATGAAAAAATATTATTTTTGGTTTGTGGACTTATGACCCTGTTCCAATATTTATGTGTCGAGTAACTATTCAGAACTTTACTCAGACATTATGAAACAAGCCCTTAGTGTCAAAAATAAAATAAAACAAAATAAAATAAAATAAAATAAAATAAAATAAAATAAAATAAAGTAAAGTAAAGTAAAATAAAATAAAATAAAATAAAACAAACAAAAAAAAATAAAATAGGTGGCGCTGTGAATGAATGAAAGTTTTGGGGTTTTAAATTAAGATCTATTGTGCCTCCATTCAGAGCTAATAATGAGATGTCGTTCATTTATACAGCTCTTACTCCCAATGTGTTTCTTTGAGAAAGTTCAATATTTGCGGTAGTTTTAGAGAGGATAATCTGTGTCCTTTATGCAAAAATTCTTTGAAACTACCTAAAATAATGGTCCCCGGTGTCTCTTTTTGAACGTTTTTTTCTCTTACTTTTAAGTTTTTTTTTGACAAAATCATTGGAAACTAACGGTTTTATTTATAAACGTTTTCTATCTTTGGACAGCCATCCACGTTATTGATTAAAAAAAATTTTAGTTGATTTTTAAGAGTTATCTAACTTAAATAACGGACTCAGTAAGTCTAAACAACCTTGGTTAAAGTTACATTTTATTTAATCAAATGAAGCATATTTCTAACTTTTTCAGATTATCAAGAAAATGTCTAACAAGTGAAAAATCTAATTATTATTAATAATGATTTGATGTTAAGCTCTCTAGATTCTAAGGAATTTCGCTCTCTGCCACTCCCATTTATCCACATAAAAAGGAAGTGCCTTTCGTAAAATTATAATAACTTGGAAACCACTCAATGGTTTAAAATCAATAGAATGTGGCTACTGACAGGACCTAAAGCATGACAGGTTTGGGCAATTAACCTCCATATTCATTGACTCCAGAGAGTTTAAATTTTTGAATTGAATAAATAAAAAGAAGTTTGTTAAATTTTACCCTCCATATGCCCTCTGTTTCTATAATTTATTAAAATAATTTAAATTTATTAAAAAAATTTCGCACAGGAGTGTAAGCTTTGTTTTTCTTAAATAATATCTGAAATAATGGTTCCTTTCGGAGAAAATTGGATTTTTTTTAAATGGGCTTTTTAATGTTTTGTTTTTGTTTTTTTTTGTCTGTCTGTCTATGTTTCATTCTGTTGGGGTATTTTTGCATTCTTTTATTATTATTATTACTTCTCCCTCATTGAATCGCATTAAAAGAAAATTGATTAGTAATTCAATGCTGTGACGTATATAGTAGCACCAGCTCGAGAGGAATTTTTTCTTGTTGTATATGGAAACATCCTTGTATATATAAGAGCATGCTAATTCCCAGGATTGACAAAGTGGGTATTTACATTTAAAAGTGAAAACATTTAATCTTGATTTAGGACAAGGGTATGAGGGGGGGGGGGGGTATTATTTGTTTGTATGACGGTGTTATGTGTGGTGTACGATATTGAAAGGAAAAACAAGGATATACATTACATACATATGTACCTATCCTTTATCGTACTCTTTATACGAAAATGTCTGCGTAAATGTATGTATATGAGTAGATATATGGGTATGGGTATATATGTTTAAATGTTACTGCTTTTTGTATGATCATAAATTAAGAACACATCTGAGGTTTAATTACAAAATAAATGGGTTTAATGTCTCGGCAACGAATGGATTCTTGCCACTGGACACAGTGGTCTTCTAAATGGTCCTTGAAAATTGCATGTACGTATTATGTATGTATATAGAAGTGCCGAATGTTTGGTGTGTACATTATACGTACATACACTTATATAGACAGTAAATATAGAGGCAACAGAGTGGTCATCAATTATCCGTTTTTCATTATAATTTGGGAAAGGACTTGTTAATAGAGGGTACGTTATTTAAGTTCTTATATATAGTATATTTTACTTACCTATAGGCATAGAAGAGAATTGAAGTTAAATAGACACACGTTAAGATGAATATTTTTATTTTCTATTTTTTTTTGTCAAATTCTCCTTAGAGATAGTCAATTTCGATAGGATAAAATAGATACGCAGACTTAAAATTAAAAGATTCGTTAAGCTCACTATTATATCACAACCAAAACAAACCAATTTTTCTTATAAAAAAAAACTTTTCTTAAATGAAAAAAAAAATTCGATATAAAGAACGAAGAATAAAGATAGGTAGAATATATATTTTTGCATCAATTACATAGCTACTTACTTGGAATTAAATTTTTAATAAAATCATGAGCACATGATAAAAGGTTTCTTGATATTTTATCACTTTACATTTAATCACTTTTTATCAATTCATATAATTTTATAATTGCATTTAATATTTTCACTATTATTTTACGTATGAACACTACAAAAACGCACTATTTTATTGAACACAGAAATGAATATTGACCAGCGTTTCCGCCCAAAAAAATATTCGTGACAGATTTAAAAAAAAACCTTTTCATTTTCGTGCCATATCAAAAAAATTAATAAAAAAAAAAATACAATTGTGGGGTGTAATACAACAAAAAAATAATTTTCTCTATTCTTGTACTCGATTTGGAACAATTTTCTTAAATTTTTTTCAAAATTCGCTCTATTTGGTGTAAAAACGGAAATAAGAAGAGCTTGCCATATTGAATTTTTTCGGGCAATCGTGCAACAATGAAACTTTCGTGTCAAAAAAACACGATCGTGCCACTTCAGTAACGCTGATTCTCACTGATTGACTACAGATGAACTCTCGGTCTAACTTTGTGTTAATTAATTCTGTTGATCTTCTCAAAGACAAAGCACATGAGCTCATGAGTCATATGACTGAAATGAAACTGTTGTCGTGGTGTGAAAAACAATATTTCTACTTGCTGTCGCAGTTCCTTAAAAGAAATCATTCTACAGCAATCGGAAGTGCTCCATACAAATTGATATAACAATTCTGAGAAAATGGGCGGGTATCCACCGCCACCTGAATGGAAAACCTGAAATTTGAATGCTGAAGGTGTTGTGAAGTGCTCCATAGTTTTGAGACAATCAGTGAGTGAGTAAACCTAAGTCAGCTATAGCCCAGTTCGGAATAATCATTCGAACTGGACAAAATTGCACTGTATACTTTTTTTTAGAAATTCGTTAGAGGGGTTTATTATTATTTAGTTTTTTTCTGGAAAATCGAGCTGGAATAAAAGCCGCCATCTTAGAAATTTCTTAAAAAATGACTTAAAATAGAAAAACAAAAATATTTAAAAACAACGGCAACACTTACAGTGTCATGTTGTATTTTTTTAAAGCCAGGAATCCATTCTTTAATTCTTTTTAAATCAAACTATTTTAGTGAATTCTTTTTAAAAAATTTATTTTCAAACTAAAAATTTTGAAAAAAAAAATAATTGGAAATTATTTTTTTTAATATTATTTATTATTAAGTAGTATTTTAGTTTTTAGTATTCAACGCTCTAATAAAATTTTATTCAAACGCTAAAATACCACATGCTAAAATGTCTTAGAAATAAATTGATCAAACAACCTATGAAATTGTTTTTAAATCAATAAATCTCAATTTATGAGAAAAAAAAAATTGACAATCGTTAAAGCTGTTTTTTAAAAAATAATTTTTTTTATATATAAAATTTTGTAAACATTTTTAAGAAAAAAAAAATTGGTACGCCATTTTTATGTATTTATTTATGCGGAATTAAAAAAATAATTTTGAATAAAAATCGTACCAATTTGGAAATACATATTGAATTTTCAAAAAATTATTTTGAAAATTTTTTTAAATATCCAAAATTAATTTTTTTTTGGAAATTTTGATATTATGCAAAATTACCAGAAGCTCTTGTGTAAAAAAATTAATTAAAATCGGTTCTACAAATAATGAGATAGTTTGAAAACCAAAAAAATGATTCTGTGAGAGATACCATTTTTAATAGATAAATAAAGTCTTTTTTCCAAAAATATGAAAGATAATACTGATAAAAGCTGATATGAAAAATGTTATCAAAATCGTAGGAGTCGTTTTTGAGAAAAATGAGATTTCCCCTACCGGTTTTTAAACATTTGTATGGGAGTTACCTTTATTTTTAGTTATAAGAATAATTTTTGGTTAAAATCTGCTAGATAATGTTAAGAAACTACAGGGTGCCAAGTTTGATAAAAATCGATTGAGTCGTTGTAGCATTAATAAGTTCTCAAAAAAGTTTAGAATTTTTTTTTTCAAAAATTAAAAAATTAAAATTTGAAAATTTTGGTATGCAAAACTTTTTAAAATTTTTAAAACATTCGTCATAAAAAAATTGATCAATGTCATTTGAATAGTTTTTGAGAAAATTACAAATAAAGAAAATGGTTCTATGGAAGGTACCATTTATAACGATTTTTCGATTTATAACGATTTTTCGATTTTTGTTTATTAAATGGTAGGCTTTTAAAAAAAATTTCTGAATTAAAAAAATAAAAGGAGCACGTTTTTCAGAAAAATAAGATTTTCATTTTTTGCTAAAAAAATTTTGTACCACAACAGTAGTTTTTTTTAAGTCCTCTAAAACAATGAAAAAAACGTGTCGGGGAATGGCTAAAAAACGTGGGTTAAAGTACCAGGTTTAAAGAAAATCAACCCACTTATTTAGGTTGCAGTCTTAGGGACAGGACAGACAGACAAACGCACAAAATTGCGAGACCCACTTTTTTCGAAATGGACTTTTGACGCAGTATATCTGATTCAAAAATTAAATCCAAGGTGCTTAACCGCACAATACTTTGACAAGCGCAATATCTTCACGTTCATGTTACTAAAACGAATTTCCAAGCAAACTACTCATTTGGAATCTTTTTTGTTTGGGTCTCATTTAAAAAAAAGATATTAGATATCTATAAATCAGCAATTCTTGTTGTATTCAATTGATATTTTATGTCAATGCATTTAAGAGTCAAATTGTAAAGAAATTTCGAAACATAAACATCCAGACACATTGTCTGTGTATATTTTATTTTCACAGCGTTTTTTTTTGTCTGATCTGATGTAAAAAACAAAAAAATTTAAAAACAACCAAAACCATATTATACGCCTTCGTTTCGATTGGAAAACTAATTTTTTGTCGCTGCTGTCAGGCGCAATGCCACTGCATGAACCTTTCCCACCCATGAAAGTCATAAATCTTTGACAGAAGCCAGTTGGTTGGCTATTAACATGCATTCATAGCTCAGTGCCAGCAAACCAGCAGGATGCATTCCAGCACCAAAAACCAACCGACAACTATTCTACAACGACGACACTGATGACGGCAACGAGAACGACACAGGGACAAGGACGACAACGATGGTGTATACTGATTGCGGCAGAATTCAATATGAACGAATCCCATTCCATTCTCGAAGCATTTATACAGAATCATTCCGGTGTGTCGCAAAAAACCTTTCTTATTTTACACAGTAGAAGTATAGTCTTCCAAGTTCCAAGAAGAGTGCCAGGACAAGTGAAATATATGTTTGATTTCATGTTCTTCCTTTCTTCTTAAATATATATTTGTAGGGCTTCTTTTCACAAAAGTTAATGCTGTGTATGCTGTTCTCAGCCAAAAAGTGAATCCAGCAAAGGTGTTTTTGAATTTAATATAGGAAACCTTGTGCTGCTTCCAAAGAGGATATCAGGGCCATTTCGACACACAATTTACTGTCCGAGCAACGAAACCGAAAATCATTTAAGATAAGCGCCCGCATATACACATAGCATATGACCGTGGCTTTTCTATATAGGTATATGGCTTGTTGGAAAAACGCTTCCGTTTTCAATTTAACTTAATTGATTCAAGGAGGCAACAAAATGGTGGTTTGACTTTTTCACATATAGGACACCGCAAAACGTTATATCCTTTCGAGTATAAAAAAAAATAATATTAAAAAAAAAGACTTCTAGGTCGCTCGGTTATGCTACAGTAGCTAAAGTATTGTCCTCTGTCGAACTAAAATTATAATTTCAACGATTTTTTGAACGGCAGAAGTCCTGTTCGTTGTTTTTCCATAACTTCCTTCCTTTTTAGAAGGTGGATATACAAATTTCCATACCTTGATAAACCACCACCCCCAACATCTACACCTACACCATCATGAATAAAAATACCGGTAACAAAAAAAAAAAAAATATTAGCTTGCAAAAAAATATGCAATTTTTAAACGGATGCACACACGAGCGCACATCCTCGCTTAGAAATGCTTTGCACAGGCTGTTGTTGATGTTGATGCTAAAAATTATATGCAAAAGTTGAAAATAGAGCAAAACCATCAATATATATGTATATGGCGCATTGGTTTTGAATATAAAATGGTTAAGTTATATACTCGTATATATAAATTTCGTGCAATACAACCGTCTCTCTGAGGAAAGTGGATCGTTTCAATGTTATATTTTTTCAGTCGTGTTTTTTTGGGTATAAGCGGAAGTGAAGGCTGTTTGGAGTTGATTTGCATTGAGCCTGTAAAGAATAACCTGTTTTATGATTATAGAGTAGATGACGAATGGCCGAAAATTTCCGAAGTTTGAAACTTATCCACAACATTTTTAGGATTTTAAATGAAAAAAAACCTTATATTAGCTTTCAACCGTTTTATATTTTGGATCTTACGAATAACCAACCGCTAAACACGCCTTAAATTTTACAGGTGAGTTAATATGACGTGTATTTCTCAATTATCACTCTATTATTGAATCTTCTACATTTTCTGTCAAATAGACAGCTGTGGAAATGCGTTTATTATTATTATGTTATATTTTTACTTTATGCAGCACAAAACGGTGTTCACATTGGACTGCCTCCTCCAACTTTTTTTGACGTCTCTGGTATACTTTCCTCACTCCCACTTCATAGCGAGAAAGAGGTAAACCAAGAAAGGTATCTCTTTCTTGCTATGAATTGAGAGTGAGAAAAAGTATAGAGACATCAAAAAAAGTCGGCGGAGGCAGTCTAAAGTGAACACCGTCCAAGATATAATAGCTGTGTTTTATTCATTGCTGCATAGCCAGCGCAGCAAAATTTCCCTTGGCAAACAAAAACAATTTGATTGCTGGCGAAAAAGAAGTCAGTAAAAAAAAAGATGGCTGTGCTGCCGATAGAGCTTTCAATTATTGAAATGAACGTATAGAGTGAGTGATCGTTTTATTCAGACTTGTGCTGCGCTGGCTCTGCAGCAATGAATAAAACACACCTAATATTGACGATCTTAAGGTTCTTGAGAAGGTGGTAGAGCTTGGTGGAATATATAAAACTAGCCTATCCCTACGACAATTCAAGCAATCTTATATATTATTCCTATAGTCTAGACTCACTATACGACTTTCGTACTACACCGATTTTGACAAATGAGGTGTCAAACGAAGCGAAATTACCTGTTGATTTGACGAGTTATAATTTTATTTAATAATATGTTCAAAAACAGCACTTGCTTGTTTTCGTGCGTCTTTTATTTAGGATTCTCGCACAGGTAGGCTAGTTACACCTCATTTGTCAAAATCGGTGTAGAATGAAAGTCGTATAGTGAGTCTCGTAGGGGTATAGGCTAGTTTTATATATTCCACTAAGCTTAACCACATTCTCAAAAACCCTAAGATCGTCAATATTATATCTTGGGCGGTGTTCACATTAGACAGCCGACTTTTTTTGACTTTCACAGATTATGACGATTTAAAGGTAAATATATTTTGTTGCAGTAATAATCATGTTTTTTTTCTCCTTTGTAATGACAGGAATCAACTCAATTTTACAATTTTCAACCATTCCAACGAAACTATAGAAACATTGGAACGTAACTAGAGAAAAATATAATGTCAAAAAAACATAAAACTCAAGGACAATTTTTTAAAGAATTTTTAGCTCAAAAAACATCAGAGTGTCGTCTGCGTTTTTAAACAAATATGAATGCAAGCAAAGTGAATTTCACGAATCGTTATAGGTTTTTTTTTTTATTAAAAACTAACATTTGTCTAGAATTTTATTTTCAAAATCTTGAGTTTAAAAATAATTTATTCAAAAATTAACCAATAAAATAACTTCATTTAAAAACATCATTTAAGAATGAAAAACTGCTAAAAAAAGCTACAATATGATATTGCAAGTGTTTCCGTGTGTTTTTATATTAATTTTCTATTTTAAATATATATTTTTTTTTATTTTCTCCTCCCATTTAAAGGGGTGGAAAAATAGAGTAAGTCAATATCTAAAAATCATTTTCATATAATGTGCCAACAATAAAACAAATTGATGATTTTATCACAAAATGCAGAATTTTTTACCCTTAACTCTTCCGATTGATTTATTTCGAAAACGGTTATTTTAATGAAAAAAAAGTATTTTAATGTTTTTTGTAGGAAATTTTCTAAGCTACAAATTAGGTGCTTGATATTTTTTGTGTACAACTTACCATTTGGGAGTTATTCCCGAAAAAACATTTTGGGGGGCCTTCAACACCCGTTAAATTGTTAGTGTCTCTCATATAAGAACGGGGACTTTTGACAGTTTCTTAAGAACGCCATGGGGAGGCTTTATACCAAATTCCAGCTTTTCAGATATTTTTTCCGAGCCAAATGCTTTATTGACTGGACTACTGGTAGAGAGCCTACTTCCTTCTAAAAAAAGTTCATGAATGAGAAATAAATTCAATGGGGACAAAGAATTAATAGGACATTACTCTGGACAACGAAAAATCAGTTTAAATTTTCTTATTTCAAAAGCATATTTTTAAGAAATTACCGACCGACACGACACGACGCACGGAGGTGTAGGGTCTTCAAAAATCTTGAAAAATATTTTTTTCCCGAGAATTTTTTTTTTTAAACTGGAAGTACGAAGTACTTCTATTACATATTCCTTAAGCATAGAACGCTGCTGATGCGAAATGGATAATCCCATACAAAAATTACACAACGAAATAATAAATGAAAAAATTTCATTCTGTAGTTAATACGCTGTTGTTGATGATTAAAATTGATAATTTTAGCAAGTTATGTTAAGGTCAGCTGTGTTTAACTTAAACTTTTTTTTGACCGACCCTAGAAATTTTTTTTTAGTTTTTAGAAAAAAAAAAATTTGATATATTTTTTTTCACCTCAAAAAATATATTTTTCGAATTTTGAATGGTGACTACATATTTCAAAAAACACAATTTTTTGAGGAGTTAGAACAATTCTAAAGGATGGTAATTTATTTATTTCTTGAGGTGGTCAAAAAAAGTTAAACGGTGGTCAATAATGTTCAAAAATAGACCAATCGAATGTATTAATGAAATTTGAAAAAAATCAATTCTTTGGGGGCGGTGTTCTTTTGCCCCCTCCCCTTATTTTACAAAATCGATCTATTCGATAACTGTGGCTGGTCAAAAAAAGTTAATGTGTGGTCAAAAGTGGTCATTTAATTGGTCATCTCTAACAAAAAAATAAAAAAAAATTAGACTTTTTTAAGCCCCTTATTTTTCAAAAATGAATTTTTTCTGAAACTTTGGTGGTCAAAAACGTTAATGGGTGTTCAAAAATAGTGATTAAATGTGTCATCTCTTACAAAAACATCAACTAAAAATGTAAAGCTTATAGCAATAGACGAAGGCTGATGGCTTTATTGTTGTTTGTTTGTTTTCGTTTTTTTTTTGCAAAATTGTATGAGGTTTTAATTTTTGTCTTTACACTTTTCCAAAAAATATTAAAAGTTTTTGACTTATTTAGACTAAAACATAAAACTGAAAAAACGAGTATAATAATTTACGGGGTTAAATCTTTTATTACTTGGAATTTTTGGAAATCAAACAAAAAATGCACCAATTTTGCTTACTCCAGTGGTGGTGTGGCAAATTGTAAATTAAAACATAAAAAACTGTTACCCAATTTTTCAAAAAAAAAAAAATTGACATTTTTTAATTTATTTGGAAAATATCTTTTACTCCTCCCCTAAAAACCAGAAGGCTTCAAATTAAGGCTACAAATAAAAATCATTACCAAAATTTAGCTTTATCGGAATTTTTATTGACGTTTGTTATTTTTTGTCTAATCTTCCTGAGCTAATACCGTTTTCTGACCAAATACATAAAATACCCAGATATTCCTACGTAAGCCAAAGGTTCTATGAAAAAAACTCATTCAACTTGGATTTTTTTTAAACAACCAAACATTGCCTTGGATGCAATGACTTTTGCATTTTCTAATATCTAAAAGCTGCAATCCATAAACAATCTTCTCCAAGCATTTATGTTGTGACCAAAACGTACGAAAGATTCAAAACCAATCACCGCAATCCCCGAAAAAAAACTGCAAAACTAGATTTCTATGAAATTGTAACATCTGTGTCCGATCCGCGACATGAATCAAGGACTCTATATCTGAATATAGAAACGACGCACACGTAAATTGCTTTATTCCCACAGAACAGATATGACTTCAACAAACTTCCGACAACGACAACGCACGTGAGATTTCCTATGAAATTTCCAATTTAAATGCAGATCCTTCCAATTCAAAAAAAAAAAAAAACGAAAAACTTCCGCCATTCCATCACACTTTCAGCCAAAGAAAAATCCGTCAAAGTCCTTTCATCAGCAGCAGAATAGCCAGCACAACCACACAACTGTATAAAAAATTTGGTGGTTGTTCGAAGGAAATACCATAAAGACGCCCATATAAACTCAATGTTCTATAACCGGAAATTAGTTGCTAAAGCCTTTGGTCGATAACTTTCTGACCAAGCAAACAGCACTAACATAATGTTTACATGGCACTTTCTATAAGCCATAATATAGAAGAGTCGATTACAAAGGATATTTCAAGACGTCTACTTGATTCTCTATATATATTGTTGCCCATCGATGAAAGGCAACTTCAACAAAAACAAAACACACACAAACAAAAAAAAATCATATTTTACCAAAAGTCCTTCGACAAGATGTAAATATAGTATACCTACTACCATTAGCAATATGACACATTGTTTGCATTTGTATGTGTGTTAACTAATAATAATAATATTGTAATAAGGTCGCATAAATAAACTTTTAAAGGATAACGATAACAGGATCAATTGCAGATGCAAAGCACACCACCACCAGAAGTAGACCACACAAATGACAGCGGCAGCAACCGATACGACTGACTGCTGCTGCAGCAGCAGGACACCACAGCTATAAAGTCCCATAGAGAGTGTGTATTTCACAAAGGAGGCGCTAAGACCATGGACCAAGAGCAAAAACAAGAGCAAGAGGCGATAACCATAGAACAAAGACAGCTCGGCACAAGCGGCAAGGAAGTGAAAACTAAACAAACAAAGTCCAGCCTTGCGTTCATCGCCTTAACTTGTTGTCCTTTGGATCAGAAATCAGCAGAGCTGTGAGTTGGTGGCTGGTTGTTGGTGGGGTGTGGGTCCTAGGGGAATTATATCCATGTTAATGTTGCACTAAGTACCAAGTTTTCTGGCTTTACAGAAGGACCAGTCCAAGGACACTTTACTGGACTACCTATATATACTTTGGTAGGTGACCGAAGAGAGAACATAGAGTGCGGTTAGCAGAAGGATTTTCTTAGAGTCCTTCCTATCGAATAGGAATTACGAACATTTGTGAATACTTACCATCTTCTATATGTGTGCTTCTTCAATGTTGTACTCGTATAGATTCGCATTATTGGTGGTGTTCTTCATTGTTGACTACACTATGGCGAATATTGATATTGTGGCTTTGCAATTAAACAGTTAAGTGGCTTCATTGCCCTTAGAGAAATCATCTCTATGTATGTATGTATATGTGCATATGACGCAACAGCAGGAGCAACATGTTCTCCATGATTCGTATATAGATACTATAATCGTATATACAAGTATGTTTTGTTAGCAATTTCTGGATGAGGTCTTTCAATTCCCATTCAAGCATGCCAAACATGGCCGCAAATGCATTTATGGCAATGGAAATATCTCTCAGAGTATACCTACATATCTCCTTGAGGAGTATTGGTTTTGTAAGAATAACATTTTATTATATTATAAGGATGGATGATAAGTTCTTGTGAAGATATATATATCTATACCGAATGGATTTTAGGTCATAAATATTAAGATTGTTTTAGAAATGCAGATGAACATAATTTTCTTAGCTTCAATTCAACTATGTGAGTGAGATATGTCAAATTTACAACTTAAAAGTTTCTTCTGATGCATTTAAATTTTGGAAGATGAAATTTGACAAAGTTTGAGAATTTTTCGTACGCTGGGTACCAATATCCCAAATTTTTAATCCCATGCAACGAAAATCCAGATTCAACAACAATTCTATAATATCTAAAGAAATCATCGAGAATTCCAAATCCTCATTTCGGATTAAGGAAAATATTTGTGTTTGTTTATTCGAAATGTTTAAAGGACTTTTTCGAATGAAAATAAAAAAAAAAGAAAATATCGCTACTATTGAAAATCTTCAAATGTCCGCGATATTTTTTGGGCCATAATTTTTAGAATTGTCAAAACACCTGTTAATTTTTGCACGAAACTTATATTTTTCTACCCATGCAAAGCCGGGCGGGTCAACTAGTACGTAATAAAAATTAAAGAACATTAACATTTGATATTGAAAATAAACTATCTATAAAAGCATCATCTGGCGTAAGTTTTACTTTTTGTTTAAACTCACTTACTCGTATATCCATTTGTAATTTGGCTAAGATAAAAGTAAGGCCAATATCGGAATAATCTGCAGGATTGAAAAAAAAAAAAAATATTAACTAATAGTTATATATTTATTGAATACGTTAAATGCTAACATAACATTACATGCTTATAATTAATGTCAGCTGGAAAAGCAACATGGCACCAAAATGTTAAAAGCTACAAATCGTAAACTTACAATCTTCTGTAACAATACGTTTGTGTGCATAAAAGCATAATAAATTAAGTTTTTTTTTCACATTTCCGTTGATGTGTGGTACGTGAGCTTACATCTAATCATAACAACTTCCTGTGTTAATCTTTTGTTTTTATATTATAACTATAAATGGATGAAAATTAAAGATGTTCTAAATACATAGTTTGAAAATTTAATAGGAGTATGTATCACTTATTAGTATTATAATTATTATTGAAATATTATCATTTTGGTTTGTTACTACTTTTTAAAAAAAACTTAATGCATTATGAAGATATGCAGTAACGTAATTGTAACGATTCGGAGGTGGTGGGAAAAAATTCGTATGTATCTACCTATATACATTGAAAATGAACGTTATTCAACTTCAACAAATGTAACTGGATCGTTTTTGAAAGAAAAAATTATTGCACTTGATGAATAGTTTTCCAGGCTATCATCTTTGTTACTCTTCAACGTCAATATATGATTGAGATATTTTTCATTTTTAAGTACCCATCGTTTTTATTTCAAATATTTTTAATTTTCTTGAAAATAAATATGTAATTAACATTGAAAATAATTAACTTAGTTGAAGTGAAACAAAATAAAAAAATATTGAAATAAATTTTTGCGCTTGATTTTATATATTGTTTAAAGCCCTTCCACACTATCCCACTGAGTATTAATACAAAGTGGAAAAGAATTCCATGCTACTGCCAAATTTGTGAGAGAGAAATTTCTTTTCATTTTTTGACCACACACAACAGTTTAATTTAACCTCAATAAAAATGTGATGAAATGTGTGACAGAATTAGAACATTTCTAAAAATTCTCATGTATTAACACATGTCAAATCGTGTAGGCTGGGAATATCATATTTTGTTTCCACACTATTATACATGATTTGTTTCACACTTTTTTGACATGTATTAATACTCAGTGGGATAGTGTGGGAGGGCTTTTATCGTTTCTCATTCCAATTTGCAATTTATTTTAAGAGCATGCATAGGGTAGACCAAAGAGCATGGGAATGACATTGGAACGACATCACATGACAGTTGGAATTGTGTGTTGTGCTTCGGGGAATTTGGTAATAAAATTTTTTATGAACTTTAGTCAAAGTTAAAATTTTGATATTAAAGACGTTTTTTAAGACTTTAAAAATATTCGAGAAAAGATGCATTTATTCTTTGAATATTCCCAAGGAACCCAAAAACTGCATTTATAAGTTTTTATAGATAAATATGAAAAAAAAATATCCTCTAACGATTGAATGCCATTTAAAAGGAAATTTGTTCTTATTTGTATTCGTTTGCTTCTACGTTTATAAAAAAGAAATATGAATTTACATAGACATCCTATAGTTTAGAAATTATTTAGTTTTTTTTCGATTGGAGTTTTAAAGGCTGCTAAATTTATATTTAAGATTTTGTTGAAATTTTATTTGGAATTTTATTCCTTTTTTTTAATTTAAAATTTTAAGCTTACAATAGTGGGTAACTATGCTTTTAAAATCTAAAATATAAGCAAAACGCTTCTACGTATCGGTTTTTTTTTAGGTAAATTTCTGCACGGTGCGTGGTTTTGAAGACTGAGTATATAAAGGTATTCATGTGAATAAATAAAAAAAATTGGAATTATTGGATCCTTTATTTTATGTCATATACATAAATTGAGTACATAAAACTGAAAAATATAAGTGACAAATCAACATAATTAGAAAATAATTGATCAAATAAATTCTGAAATTATTTTGGGATGTGATATTCAATAAATCTTTATATGAAAACAATTTCGAAAACATTGAAGCGTTTTTTTTTTAATGAAGTTTTTATACATTATTTATATTAGACCGGTGATGAAAAAAAACACCTTTCTCAAAAATCAATCGGAACCGGGCGAAATTATGAACCTTAAATGATTAAGACCAAAAAATTCAAAATAGAAAACCATATTATAGAGATCGTTACCAGCGTTTTTTCAATAATTTTGCTTTGGGTCATAAGTCTACATATTGATTTATGGACTTATAACCTGTGGAATTATGACCATGCGCATTTTTTTCACTTTAAATTTAATGGGTAGACTGATTTTGTTATACAATTTCGGATTTTACTTTTAAGAAGTATAAATAATAATGCAATCAAAAATGTTCAAGTTATTTTTTTAGCAAACACAAATTAAAAAAAAATCAATCTATAATACTTTTGACTTTTTGCACACTTCTTCTCTAAAGATAAAAATTAAAACGTCTCTGAACCATTAAAATAAATTTTCAATATATTGCAGTGTATCCACATTATGTATATTCCGCCACTTCCCCAACACAATTAATTAACATACAGCCCTATTCTGCTATTCACGTGGATCGTATATTCGATTCACCCATTCGATTCCCTTTCACTCTGCCTTTGCATTCTGCTATCCATCGGGTGAACTACATTATACCAAACCAATTTGACATTCACGTAAACAGCTGTTCATGTCAAAATCTTGAATAAATTGTTTTGATTTTAATTTTTAATTTGATTCATCTTCGTAATTAAATTTGGAAATGGACAGTATTGGACTTTTTTTTTCCAATTGTAAATAGAGGAATAAGAGAATCATCGAACAGAGAGCTACGGAGAAATGTTAGAAAATTGAAAAAAAAATATTATGGAACTGCCGGACGAAACGTAAGTTCATTTATTTACATTTTGAAATAATAATAACCAATTATTTCAAAATCATAGGTTTACAAAAAACTTTCGGTTAAATAAAAGAGCATTTCTGAATGTATTGGAGATTGTTGAATCGTATCTTCCACCTCCGCAGCGAAATGATTCAATTTCAAGAAAAGAAAAATTCATTGCAGAAATTATTGCCGTAAATTGGTCTTTGTTTGTCGTTCTACCCCTACAAATGTTAATAATCTATTATTTACAAACAAATATTCTAAATTAATCATAATAAATTAGTTTTTACTTACATTTTACTAACAACCAACCAGACAGACGACCCATTAAATGAAAAATCCGCTACATTTCGTATGCGGATTTGAATTGTATAGAATGAATGCGTTGACGTGAATAGCAGAATACCGCGCAGTATTACCGACGTTACCGTTAATACAGATTCACTTCGAATGAATAGCAGAATAGCGATGAGTGAAAATTATAGAAAAATTCCCCCCGATGAATAGCAGAATAGGGCTGATAGACTAGCTTCACATGGCCGATCCGCCATTTTGTGTTTTGCTTTGCGAATTAAAGGTTGTTTACTAAAGGATTTCCCTTTGGTACAAAATCGTCGATCAGTGCGAGTGTTCTTCCAATTCATACAACTTTCCTTGATTGTTTTTGATTCTCAAAAATGATAACAAAATCACATGAATGAACTTCAAACCCATGCATAAAACCCAAAGATACAGTAAAATAAATCATTTTCAAAAATAACATGACCTTTTGTGTATGGAGGTAAAATATTATATGTCCTTGCAACTAGATAACAGTTACCGCAGCGCATGTTTTCGTTTTTCATACCTAGAAATTCTACATTCGCGTTAAATACAAATAAATTTAACTTAGTAAAATTTATTTCACAACAACCGACTCGACATGTGTGAAATGTTGTTTCTTGCTCGACAAAAAATAAAATAAAATTAAAAAAAAACCTGAAAGAAAGAAATCATGATACAAAACGGATCCTTTTGAAGATACATGGAGCGGGAAGTCCTCTTTCTCATATATTTTCACATTCAAACGAACTTTGACTATATATATAGTGTATTAGCTGCTGCAGCAGCAGTCTGGGTGGTACAAAAGAAAACAGCGGCGGCGGAAAATACCATTTCGGGTCATGAATAGGAAAAGGAAACTCATGGAGAAAGCGGTCCTACCATGTTTATTATTATTTTTATTTTCATATTTTACTTTTTTCCAACCACACAACTGCCGTTGTAGGTAGGTTAGGTATATGCATAGGTATATATATGTTTATTTTGTTAGCATACGAAACAGCGGGCCTCAGGGGCAGAGATTAAAAGCCACGACCGCAAACATTTTTGGTCCAATGAAAGTCACCACATAAAAGCGAACTGTGGAACGTCAAAAGACTGAACTTAAACCGTTCTAATATCGCAGCCATACGTTTGTTTCGGTCGCAGAAATGCCATGTTTTCTAGTTTCAATGCTATTTCAGGGTTTTTCATTTTTTCTGTCATCCTTTTTTTTTTTGCAACCTTTCTTTGGTTTGCAAGGATAACAAAAAAAAAAAAAAAAAAAAACAAACAGAGGATAGACCTATAGAAAACTTAACAAAAAAAAAAAAGTTAACTGAAATTTGGACACACACAGGTTACAACAAATGAAAAGAATCCCCTTGCACATAAAATGGGGCACAATCGATATACGGTCTTTCACTTAACCAAAATTGAAATTGAATTTTTCTTAAAGCTTCATGGAATCATGTTGAAATTCACTGCGGTATTGAGTAGAATTTTAGGTTTTGAATTAATTCGGGGGGAAGTTTTTTGTTTTTGAGGGATGGCAGTCAAAAAATTGAAATGCAATGTCCATTTGGAATAAGGTTTGTGGTTTTAAAACTTTTGTTTGGGTTTTTCGGATCACTTTTGTCTTTTGCTCAAACGGGCGGCCACCCATATTTCTTTATACAACTTGTTAACTTAATATTATTGGAAAAGGAATTGTTTGTTTCTTTTAATAAAATAAAAAATTAATGTTTAACTAGCCTACCCGTGCGAGAGTTCTCACAATAATATAAAAATAAAAGACGTACGAAAACAAACGAATGCAATTTTTTTTTACATATTATTACAATTTTTAAAATAAAATTATAATTAGTCAAATCAGCAGGTAATTTCGCTTCGTTTGATACCTCTTTTGTCAAAATCGGTGTAGTATGAGAGTCGGAAAGTGAGCCTAGACTATAGAAATCATATATGTTGATTCCATAAAATTAGAGTAATAAATGTGTCCAATAAAATTTGAATAAATGAAAGTTTTCAAAAATGATTTAAAAATGACTGCCAGCGCTTAAGTTAAGCCCTGCCTGCAGCACGGCGGCTACCCATAGCCAGGACCTAATGTTGGAGTGAGCTGAAATTTTTTTAAAATGAAAATCCAAATATCGTCGTTATTCTATGAAAACTCCCCAATTTAATTTTTGTTTTTAATTTTTGAAACATTTGTATTAGAGATTTAAGTCCTTAGCGGCACGGCATGTTTTGGAAGGCGGTAAATTTATAATCAATATTAAATCAAAAAAAAAAAAAACAAAGAAAATATCTTATTTCTTCATTTCCGACCCAGGCAAGACATAGCCAGGATAGTAGCCACCTGTTCTGGACACTGGCCAACTAAAGAGCATGCGTCGAAGCTGGGCATCCCCACAACTCCCACTGTCATAGCTGTGGGAAATAGCATGAAAAGGAAACAGTCATTCATTTCATATGTAAATGCCAGAAAATGAGAACAGGCATTTTTCAACGACCTAAACGAGCTAAAGATCAAAGATTTCCTTAAAGCAATGGCGGCTCTAGGACGAATTCCTATAGATACGGTGCCGCAGTCCGCAACCATAAAGTTGCTGTCTCCAATTTCGCACGCCAAGTTGGTTGAGATCCTCTACCCACCTGTGTGCGCCATCTTAGATGCGGTCTTCCTCTACTGCGCCGTCCCTCGGGATTGTATTCGAAGACTTTACGGGTCGGAGCGTTGGGGTCCATTCGCTCTACATCACCCAGCCATCTAAGTCGTTGGACCTTGACTCTTTTGACCAGGTCAGTCTCGCTGTACAGCCCGTATACAGTTCGTGATGGTATCTTCGCCTCCACTCACCATCTATGCTGATGGGACCAAAAATCACCCGGAGAATTTTCTTCTCGAAACATCCTAAAGCGTTCTCATCCAGTTTTGACAAGGTCCATTCCTCAGCGCCATATATAAGGACCGGATGATAACTGTCTTGTAAAGGGTTTAGTTGATCGAGAGAACAACTCAATTCCCTTCTTATTCAAAAGAAGCAGCAATTTACAAGAGTTACGCAAAGTACAGACGATTGTCAGATCTTACAATATAGTCAGAACTGTCAATGGTCTGACAATAGCTAACAATTAGCTGACAATTGACATATATCTTACAATGAAAAATTGTGCATTCACACGGTTGGTAGATTTCTTCCCAATATGATTGTCAGATATTTTTTTATCTCTCTTTAACCAACTCATTGACATTTCGAACAATGAAGAAATTGTCAGCAATTGTAAGTTGTTTTCAATTAAAACATCCGACAATGACTAATGAGTCTGACAATGTCCTAATCGACTGACAATGATAAAAATTGTGTGTTCAGACGGTTGTAAGATACCTGACAATTTTTTGTCAGATTGTCGTCTGACAATGACGTGTCTGACAATATTGTCAGACAAAATTGTGTGTTCAGACGATTGTAAGACATTTGGAACAGTTTTTTCACTGACAGATCTGACAATCGTCTGTACTTAGCTTTATTCTCCGTTTGATTTCAGGGCTGGTGTCGTTGTCTGAGTTAATAGCGGCGCCTAGGTAGACAAAGTCCTTATAACTATCTCATAATTATAGCTGTCTATGGTGACGTTCTGTCCAAAACGTCGGTGTGGTTTCTTGATGACAGCATATACTTGGTCTTGCCCTCATTGACTGCTAAGCCCATCTTCTTCGCTTACAGACGTTTCACTGACATCACTCTGCGTTCTTCCAATTATGTCAATATCATCGGCATATCCGAGTAATTGGACGGATCTTTGAAAGATTGTGCCACTTGTGTTGACGCTTGAGTTTTGCTCTATTATTTCCAGAATGATGTTGATGACAGTACATCGCCTTGTCTAAAACTTTTTTTGACATTAAATGTGTCGGTAAGATCTTTTCCCAACCTGATGGAGCAGCGTGCGTTCTCCATCGTCATCCTGCACAAACGGACAAGTTTTCCAGAAATGCCAAAACTAGACATTGCTCTATATAGTTCGTCTCTATAGATATAATGTCATACGCGGTTTTAAAATCGATGAAAAGATGATAGGTATCGATTTGAAGCTCCAGGGTTTTTTCCAAGATCTGCCGTAAAGTGAATATTTGGTCGATGGTGGACTTTCCTTGTCTGAAGCCACACTGATATGGACCTATCAGGTTGTTGACGAATGCCTTTAAAAAAAATAAGACTTTATGTATTTATAATTAGTAAAGCTCTTAGAACTCACAACAAGTGTATAGGGCACAGAAAGTCCTTATCATCGTTATTAAAAAATTCATTAAATTCTTCACCTTTCCTGAGTTCAAATAATGCCAACAAAAATCTTTTTAGTCAATATCAAAGCTTATTCTATCATTTTCCTCTTAAACAACAGACCTCAGGTAGTTTGTCTTTCTATTTTTTCATTCAGGTATAGGTATAGAAAAAATATAAATAAAGTTAACAAAAACTGTAACGGCTATAAATCAAAACACTTGACGACTGAACATAATCCTATACGATCCTTTGAATGTGTTCATTTCTAGCACCTGTAGCGAAAAAGCAAATTAATCAAAATAAACCATATTCTATATACCTATGGTACTGTAGATATTGCGCCTGCAATACAAAAACAAAAAAAAAACTGTACCTACGTATATGTAAATTCAAAACGTTTTTGTCGCTGAATCCATCCTTCAGTCATCAATCAAGGACTAAGTGCACTTTTCCCTTCAAAAAATATCCAAACGACATATAACTACCTACCTACCTACAGCAGCAGCACCCGAACTCAATCCCATCACCATCACCACTTTACAATTTTTATTTCTTTTCATTAGAAAGAGCGATGGGGGCAGGGGGGCAGGGGGGCGGGCTTATGCGCGCATATCGTATATATAGGTAGAAAGTTCGCGAATACCCAACCTCTGCCATTTTACGAGACCTTCGAACCGTTATCGACGAACAAATTCGAAATGACAGTTTTTTATGGAGGAAAATTAAAAATCACAAACAACAAAAAACACTTTTACGACGACAACACACACAGAGCGACACATCCACCAACTTGTAGGATATAAAATTTGAGTGTGGGGTCTAGAAGCTGCTTGTGATTGCTTGCATTCCCCCATAAGCATCCATCCTCTTGATTTCATGTCAAACGGAAGCGCAATTCCTATGCCAGGCTAACTAAAGTTCATATATATACATCAGGGAATCTGAAGAGTATAATATGATGGAACAGAAGAGCATACTGCTCGTGCAAACACCCATCAATCGCCAAAATGTCGAACGTTCCTGCGAGCTATTATAGCGCAAAGGACATTAAATTTATTTAACAGGATATATGGCTTTTCAATGATTTAAATGCAAAAACCTTTACTACATTATTTGGCAGTTTGTTGTAAATTGCACAGCGGTTAGTACTGCGAGGTAGAAAAGGATATATCCCTCCTGCATCATCAAAAAGGACGCGCCACAGCCGCCCACCACCACCTCAAGAACCGTTGACACAATCGTTATTACAATTTGAAATTGAAAAAGTGAACAAAAAGCCAAATGATGCATTAAAACCAACATATACACATAACACACACATATACCTACAACAATATCACAAAATAAAAAAAAAAGAAGATGGCCGCATGAAGCATGAGTGTCCTCATCCACCACATCACCATCAGAATGAATGCTCCAGCTTCAGAGAGCGGCAAATTTAATGGACACTTTTTGTATAAGGACAAAACTGGAACCCTTACATTCATCCATCTATATAGAGGGAAAGAGACTGAGAAAACACAGGCAGGCATTATAACATTTCAACAACAACAACAGTAACGCCGCTGATGCTGGCTGGGTTCCGTTTAATTTCGAAGCATTTTTTATGTGGAGACGTTATAAATGCCCCGTCATTTGGGGGCCCGGAGATAGATATCGAAATGGTTTATTGAGTGATTTGTGACATAATTTTGATATTTTATGGCGAACCGAAATCGAGTCCTGTGCGGATGCTTATACTGCGCCGAGGACAATGCCTCGAAATGGTAGTTTATTTCCTCTTCGGCGAAATGCCTTTTTATTCGGCTTTAATGAGGCTGTTGTCTGTTTTTATGTTGGCAAGCTAAAATTGATGTTTTTAAACTTTATTGGGATTGATCCGTTTTTTTCGGGTTGAATCGATGATATTTTTGTTGTTGTTGTTGTTATTTTTGTTTTTGTTTTTGCTGCTTCGCCACCAAATGGCTTCGCCTAAATTTGACGACGACCTACGGACGGCATTTATCCGGCTGTGGTTTGTGTCTAGACTTAATTGTGGCTATATTTTTTTATAATATGCCGCATTCTTTATCGCTTATTGACATTCGGTTTAATATTATACTCGTACTTTGCGGAAGAAAAAAAAAAAAAGGAAGTAAATATTAATAAGAGATGGTGTGTCTTTTTGAAGGATCTATAAACATTAAAAATGCTTCAGATGGTTTTATCGTTTTGCTGTTAAGGAGGCGTTTATAATATGTATTTATGCCATATCATAAGTTATGTGGTTATTTATTTTTTTTGCGGTAATTTGAAAATAAATTTTGCTTTTATGTAGCTACATAATACATACATATATAGGAATCAACTTGTAGCTGGCACTTGTTGAAAATATACGTAGATGTGTACATATACACTGCAAATATTTGCAATTTATTTATAATAACCAAAAAATTGGCAGTATAGGCACTGTGCGGACTGAATTCAGTTCATGGTTAATTAAGGAAGAACAGATATGATGCTGGTTTGAAAATAAAAAATAAAAAGAGGCTGGGTGTGACCCACACTGGTAACTTCCTTTTGGTACCCTTGTAAACTAGAGACCTAACGTTTTTTTGTAATAAGAAGATCTATCAGGGTGTTCAATTTCCAATGAAGACCAAAAATGGGCCGTTTGTTCTCGAGATATTTGAATAGCAAAATATTTTTGAACAATTTTTATTAATTTTGTTTTGCATTTTTTTGGTTTAAAACAAAACTTTCAATTTAATGCTTTTAAAAACTTTATTAGTTGTTAACAACGTCATTGGCGCAAAATTTTAAACAACCTATTGTTAAGGGCTTAGCATATTACTAATTAACAATTTGCTAAAACATTTAGTAATTTACTAGCTGTTCCAAAATTGTAATCCTTTTTTTTCGTTTTACTAACTAGTAAATCAAATTTGACATTACGATGATATAGGGAAGACAAAACAGTCTACAGCCTTAAGGAATGGGTCGATTTTCTGAAACTTGCAGTACTTAGCGTTTTATCAGACATTTCCTCGACACTATTTCATTCGTTGTTTTACGAAACAACAAAAAACAAACCGATTGGCGTGATCAAAAGGAAGATATCCCTTATAATTCGAAAGAGCAAATCAATAACTCATGGATATCCATGGATATCCATGGAACAAAACGATTAATAGTAAAGGGTCATTAATTTTTCGTTTTAGAAAGTAAAGCTAAATAAAACACACAGCCATACATTTTTGATGAAAATTTTATTTCATTATTAAGTTTAGACTTTGCCATTAAGTGTGAAAAACAATATCATTGAAATGGCCGCCTCGGGAAGATTCGCATCATGCGATTCGTTTGAGGTAATTTTTAACTACTTTTTTGCACATTTCGGGCGGTATTTCGGCCGGGTTGGTTTTTAATGCATCTAGAGTTCGGGTATTAAAAAAACTAGAGACCATCTAACAGATTTAAAATGATTATTATTTTTTAACCAAAAATAACGGTACCCCCCATACAAGTCTTTAAAAATTCGGAAAGGAAAATCTCATTTTTCTCAAAATGACTCGTACGATTTTGATAAAAAAAATTTATGGGAGCTAATATCAGGACGTTCTACCATATTATTGGAAAAAAATTTCTCGAAGGCTACGATACGTATTTCCAAATATTACTCTAGGAAGTCGTCGATCAGGATAAATTTCATGGAAAACCACTCTTATTGTCAACTTTTTGGGGAAAAAATCATACATTCCATATTTTACCTGTTGCCGGCTTTCCCCAGTATCATAAAATCTATAGGTTTTTTCACGATCTTGTTATTGATTTTTATTTTCATTTTCAATACGTTCACAAACAAAAATTTTAAAAGGTTATGTTTATTACGCATTTTCTCGAGAACATTGACCTCAAAATCAAAAAATTTATATCATGGGCAGAAAAAATGAAACAGGTTAGAAACTGGATATATTAAGACTGAGACAAGATATCAACTTTATTTAAAGGCTAGTATTTCTTCTTAAAATAAAGTCCTGTATATTAATTTTTTACCAATTTTTTGCACCGCGTGTATTCTCACATAATAATACCTTATAGATACTAAACTATACGTTTGTAAAAGGCTCCCATAGCTAATTTATTTCATTTAAAATCAGTTGAGTATAGAAGCACATAAGAGCAAGTTTCTGCGACCCATTCGAGTATTTTTTTTTTTTTTTTAATTTTGTGTTAAGCTAAGATTAGACAGTCAACGCAAATATTCAATGCGTTGACTCTCTGACGTAAAAATGATGTCCAATTTTGTCTAAAAGTTATCAAGGCGTGTGATCGTCAGCATAGAACACTGTCAATGCGTTGACGGCTGCGTTGACACTCACGTTGACATGAATTTTGGGGTCAATGCATTGACTATTTTGTTTCTTTAATGGAATAAACTTGGTGCGATCCCGAATGCCACTGCAGTCTAGCTCCTTCTTATGGATTTGTAAGCAGGCTATACAACAAGTTTTAACCTCACATTTGGGACAAGTGTATTTGGCTTCGTTGGCTCCGCAAACTTCACATTTTCCCAGGCGACGAGAGTGATGTTGTCGAATCTGTGTCACTATCCATTTCGCTATCAAGTAGAGTAGACGCCTATAGTCGCCTGGCATGTCTACCTTTTAGACAGTGTCCGCTTATGACACCTATAACGCAGCTAATTTGTATAATCTGCTTAAAGATATCAAATGCTTGGAGTGCTTCAGATCCAGTTTGGCCAGATTTGTCGCCTATAATAGGTGTTGAGGTTGTGCCACCTCTGGTTTGATTTCTTTATAGCATCTTGCTGTCACTCGTGTGAACGTTAACTTTTTATGCATTGACACGATCTACGTTGACAATAAAATTATGATATTTTTGATGACGTCAAGCAGTCAACGCATTCACCATTTACATTGACCGTCTAATCATAGTTTTATAGTTGAAAGTTACAGCTTCCATTAAAATTAAACCGGAAATCATTTTTCTTACAGTATTTTTTTTTTTTATTTTGCATACTTGTAGTTTGCTTCATCCATAAAGAATCAAGTCATCAAGTCATTCAGAAAAACTCTAAAAAAATTACCTACTTATTCTATAAAAAATATTAGAATAAAATAATGTACATATGTACATACATCTCCCATCTTCATATAGTGAATAAGTAAAATTATGTTTTTTTTTTTTAAATAATGTAAATATGCTGGCATTTGATAACCACATTGCGTCAACCCTCAATTTATCGCCATAAATCTACAAGGAACGATTCTGTCCCCTGTCATAAGCCACTATCTGCTATTATTTTAGCCCCAACTCTAAAAGTTTATTTCACATTTGGGGCAATCCCACTTATGAATTCCAGTAAAACACAACTTCCCATTTGTTATGCCTACAGCTACACGCAAAACAAATATTCATTTTAATCCTGCACACACACATAATATACATTATATAGCTATACATATACAAACACACCCGCTTCCATCATGCTAGACAGAAGACACAACGTCTATTAATCTCCTTCAGTTTGGTTATGCATGTATGTGTGTATTAATATTTTTTTTTTTTTTTTTTATTTGTAATTTTTTGATTCCATTTTTATATTTCTGAAGGAGTATCCTGCTGTGGTATCTGCTCTTGAAATCTTTTTAATAAATCTGCTGTTTTTTTTTCAAGGCGATATATTAATATTTGAAGTTATAGTTTCATCCTTGAATCAATAATATTATGCTGAGTGAACTTCCAAGGCGCAGTTCAAAAGTTGAACTCTGCTTAAGAAAAATGTCTTTTTTTGGTTTAATCAATATATTAAGAAAAGTTTTATATGATGGAGTTTAAAGGGAAATTCTCAGAAGATCTCATAAGGTTTTTAACTGTGAGTCTATGAATTTTCTGCATACAAAATCTAGTATTTAATTTTTTTTTTAATTTTCCTTATTCAATAAAAGTGTCGAGTTTATTTTTTTACTTTAAATTAAATCTAAATATTTATGAATTTCGAAACAATTTGAAATTTTCTGCTTGGACACCTAACTATCTGAGCATCGCATGTTTTGAAATCCCTATACATATATACATTCATTACGATGGACAAAACGATAAATATGATGATTTTAAAATCCTTTACTATAAAACGGATGCATTTTTGAAAGCAAATATTTCGATTAAATCAATAATTGCATTACCTAATCTATAAAATACTTTTCCCAATTTTCTCCCTGTATTTATATCTACCTCTCTGTCTGTCTCTCTATCTCTCCCTCTATATCACTTTTGGCACGGGATCACCCACATCCACTTCAATTAACGTTGCAAATTCTGTGTATTTATTATTTTCACCCCAAAAAGGGCAATCAATGAATTTTTCATTGAATTCCACTTGGTCAATACAAAAACAAAAAAAAAGAAAATAAATAAAAGGTCCTATTTTGAATGCATCTGATGATTCCTGATAAATTCAATACGCATATATGTATGGATAAGGATATGCAAACAGTGTCGTTGGAAAATTTGATGAAAAAGGATTTTTCCATAAAGCATTTCTACCTAAATTACTGTCTAAAAGAAGTCTTTGATTTTCAATTCGAAAAATTCTCTAATACTGAGGTCAAACGAGCGAGTTATATATAGATAGATAGATAGATAGATTTTTATTCAATAATTTAAAAATTGTTACAAAATGTCTTTGATTTTTTAGAATAAATGTTAAGGCATGACAAAGAATGTCGTCTGCCCGAGTGGCAATGTTCATTAATAGATATCTACATATTTTGTTTTTATTTCGTTAGATTTTTTTTTAACATTATACATATATAAAATTTTAAATATTTGGTTATTAGAAGAACATACTTTTAATTAATAAAATTAATGCAGCAATTAATGATTTTCGTGACTTTTAGTTTAGTCGAAACAAATGATCTTTGTGTATAACAAAAAAAAAAAAAATAATTTAAATGACATTTTATTGTAAAAAAAACAAGCGACAAAAAGGGGTTTTCAGTTTAGCTAAAACAAAAAAAGTGCAACTCAGAAGTTTTCATCGATGATTCTGCTTCTATATGACAACGCGTCGATTATATATTTTTGTAGCAGCAACCAGTCTTTTCCATTTAGGTAACTCTTGACTTCATCCTCGATCAGATGGCTTTTTCCAAAATAGAGTCTCCTTATCTCCTTCAATATTGGACATATTTCAATGAAGTGACTGATGTTTTCTTCCACACCCATATTACACCCGATACATTTAGGAACAAATACTTAATAAGTCATTTCTGTGTGGCATCCAGTTAAGGTTAAGAAGCTCACCTCTTGCTTTAAAAATTGTTGAAATGATTTTCTTTGAAAATTCCCGTTTAAAATAATTATGTTCGCTTAGATTATAATTAAGTTTTGAGTAGATTATCCTTTCTGTAGAAGATCTAGCTTTTTCAATGAATATGTACCTTTCGTTTTCATCGATGGATTGAATAATCTCGTAAAGCGATTTTCTCGCATGGATTGCATTTGAGACATCCAAATCCAGGATTATACCGCAATTATTAGCTAGATCTATCCAATCCTTGTAGAACACGGTTTTACGACGTATGATACTTCGCAACATAATATTTGGCAGTCGGTTTTCGTCCATACTGAGCACTTGTACCAAATAGTCTGCACCTCAGTTTCAGTGTAGATACGAATAGTGTCGATAACCCAGTTTCCAAGTGATACATGTACTTTGGTGTACTAATAGGCAGAAGAAATATTTTCCTAAGGAAAAAACGTAGCAAATTTTCAACAGTTTCATATTTCCTAACACCCCAGATCTGTGCCCCGTAAAATAAAACTGCATTTGCTGTAGCATTAAAAACCTCGTACTTGGCATTTGTTGAAATGTATTTATTATTGAATATTTTTTTCCAATTGGAGCAAATAGCTGTCCTAGCAACATCAGCCTTAACTGTGAGGTGTTTGTCCATATTCAGATTAAACGTAATTGTCATTCCTAGGTACACATATTCCTTAACTACTTCCAACGCCACTCCATCATAATTCCAGTTATCTCCTCTTGCTATTCGTCCTGCTCCGTTTTGGAAAACCATTATTTTAGACTTCGCAGCATTTACCTCTAATTTTATACTTGTCTCACTTCTTAACTGGATTCGAAAAAGGTAAGCCAGTTGATAAAATGACGAGCTAAGGTTGCTAGCGAGTTGCTAAAGTTTATGTGTATTCGAAAAAAATTTGAGTGTTGGTATATACTGCAGGTATACACGTGTTATACGTGTTATTAAATTATTCGTGTATGAACACGTGTATTTATATTTACATGTAGAATATGTATTTAGAAAATACACATGTAATAACTTTAAAATTGTACTTATGAAGTTTCGTTGGTGTAACATTAAATCAAATCTAACCTAAAAACCGTTCTTTTACACTTTAAAAATATCTTGAAATCGTTTCATCTCGGTCAGTTACAAAAAAAGGGGCGCGTTTTTAATTACACGTGTATTTGTATGTACACAAGTGTTTAGAACCGTCACGTGTTAAATTTTTTATACTACACGTGCTCACGTGACACGAAAACACTTATCATTAGAAACATGCTTAAAAACGAAAGCAAGGTCCTACTCGTTTGCCTGAGGGAAAGGTCGCCAAAAATGGCATTCCCAATAAAAGTGTAATCTTTTGGCGAGAGCAACACATATCGACCGAAATGTTTTGCCCTTTTTGGTGCTTGATTAAGCAGCAAAACTCAGATAAATAAGAAATAATATCCGAGGAAAAACTCCTCCAAACATTAAACCGATCATTTGCAGGTTTTTTTTATCTTTTCTTAGATTTTTACTTTGTACAGAGCTATCCAACTGCAGTTTCAGAGTTAAAAAAAGTACAAATTTCAGGACCTTTTCGACCTAATTTATACACTTCATTCAGTTCATTGCAGGACATCCTGAGCATTGAATTATTTTGAATGTGTGGAGTCGGAATGGACAATAAATAAGGGTGATATTATGTGAATAAAAACCGAGCACTTGTTCATAGGAGGTAGGTATTCCATACAATGAAGAGGGAGTGCTCGATAAAAAAGCACTTACCAAACTTCAAAAAAACTTGTATTGAGCTATTTTTTGATAAAGAGCTTATTTCTTTGTTTTAAATATTTTCTAAAAGCAACTATAAATTTAAACTACGCCCCTAAAAGGCGATGAAAAGAAGTGAAATAAAGAATTTTACAAATATCTCCAAAGTTTAATAAAAAAAATTAGTTGCTTAGATCTCGAAGCCTACCACACTTTTCTAAAATTACTCCCAAGGAAAAGATTATCTATACGAAATCCACATTTATGTATTTTGCTGAATCTCTTAAAAAGCTACATATAATCCCTTGTAAATCATTTTCTTCTTTTTTTATAAAATTAATTTTTTTTTTATTTAAAAAAAGTCCATGAACTTCATCAATGAAAAATCAAATTATAAACAGTTTTTTGCTTTAACGTTGATGAACCAATTTATATCTAACACAATAATGAGGAGCAAATGCTCCTATCGATGGAGCCAGTGTTGTTCAAATCAATAACTATTTTGTACCTTTTCTACGTTAAAGTAGGTACAAATTGCGTAAATAAGTGTAAAAAACGTAAAAATCCCGTAAAAAACTCGTAAAAAAGGTAAAGAAGAGGTAAAAAAGTAAATAACTGAGAAAAAAAGAGAGAAAATGAGAGGCATTTAAATAAACAAAGAAAATTTAGCAGACGTTCAAAAATATCGAAAAAAAAACAAAATTAATAATTGAAGCATTTTATAATGAAAACCTTGGACTGAAATAAATTAGAGAATCTGTGTTTTAATCATTTTGTCGAAAATAAAATAAAAACCCAATAGTTTTTTATCCAACTGTCATCTTCAATCTTGAAGGTAACCAATTGTGATTATTTTTCGCATTTTTTTTTTACTTTCTTACCTTGTTTACGTTTTTTACATAAGCATGATTAAAATACAACAAGTAAAAAACTAATGTAAAAAACTAAAAAACTTAAAAACTATTTTAAAAACGTAAAGTAAAAAATTCGAACAACAATGGATAGCATGCACTTCGGTTTATTCATACCTAACAATGGAGTAGATCCTGGAGATGGTGCTCATATTGTAGAGCAACTCCTCAATTAATGTACATATATTCATACCAACTAAATCACTTACTATCAAGGATGAAATTAATAAAAAAAGGAGCAATTGCTCAGAGAAGATGCTCCCTATACAAAGTTGAGCAATTGCTATATTGAAAATGGAATTATTCAAGAAATATATGCATACCGATTGGGGAGCATGTGCTCCGAAAAGTGGAGTTTTCAGTAGGTGCTCCATTTTAAAGATTGACAGCACTCGAAAAGCTGAATTTTGAGCAAATGTTATTTTAGTTCTTTTCCTTAGGAATCATATCATTGCAGTAAATTTGGAATTTATTTGGTTAATTTATCATTGCACCTCATTGTGAATATTCACTCATATATACAACTATCCAAACCGAATCGATGCAAACGGAACCTTCGAAACAAAATATTATCAAAATCAACAAATGCGCTCATCCTGCAAGTTGTTGCAACACCCCGATGGCTGGGGCTTTATTCATATGTATATATATGGCTTGGTTATTGGTGGGCTCGGTTTCGAACGACTGCACTTTGAACTGGCCGCACTGTATTGATTTTGGGTTTTCTTTTTTTTTGTGGGAAAGAGCCCTGCTCCAATCAGCAAACACACACACTCACACAATAGTGAAAATCCATTTAGTCAGTCACCATTTTAAGAGACTCAAAGAATATACTCGCAATCACAAGCATGCTATGCACGCCTCGCCATTGCCGAGCCAGTGATGGCAACAATGGCAACTGAATGATGAAGATTCATTAAACCACGTCCAGAGGTCCAGCTTCAGCTTCAGAGTATATATAGGATCCAGGTATGCGTAAAATTTAACAGAAATATCAATAAATTTAATTGGATTTAATCAAATTTGTCAATTTAACATTTTAATTATTTAAAGTCAATCGTTTGCGGTCCACCAAAAATGCAGATTACACGTGTAAATTGCTCGCAGGTGCATTGAATGCAAATCGAAGGTTTGAGAAGATGGAGGCGACTGGTCTGGCCTGGGCCGAGTTCCGAGATACATACATTCGCCTGAATATGACAGGAAGCATTGTTTGAACACATCGCTTTTGTTGGTGAACATAATATAAAACAATATTCTATGTATATATAGCCGACAGGATGCACACACACGATGCAGCAATGTCGTCCATGGACAATAAATTTATTGTTTTGAAAAAGTCGATTGAATTATTTGCGATAAATTAATTTTCCTATTTTAATGAGTTGCTCAGGGTGAGAGGAGCAAGCAATTCTATATAAGTATAGAAGTTATAAAAGGGTTTATATCGGGGATGCGACGAAGCTTTAGAATGGATTGTAATTTGCTTTGTGACACTTTGCTATATACTCGTACTCTATAGCTTGGTTGTAAATACATGGTAAATTCGAATCGTGCTGCAGGCAATACTCTCCACTGCAATGATATTTGTAATTTAGATGATTTAGGTAAACTGGTATTTTAATTATTTTTTGAAACAAAATTAAAACAAAAAACAGACTATTGATGTTTTTTTTAACATAAAGTCAAATACGGCTTTAATTTCAAACTATTATTAAAATTTTTGGAAAATACGAATTCTGGAATTTAATTTGTGTTAAAAAGTTTTAAATGAAATTAGTATTTTAGTTATTTTCATTTGTATTTGTTTTCCATTAAATACTTTCGCATTTGACAAATGACAATGGCACTGGGAAAAGCTAATATGCTTTTGGGACTTTCATTATTTTCAACAATATCTATAGCTTGATTATATTTGCGCCAATGTCAACAGTTTTCTTGGAAAACTTTTCTGGCTTCCCGTTCGTTCATTCTTTCTATAAATTCACTTACATAATTTTAGCAAAAAAAAAATAAAATTCTAAAAAAAAAATGGTTTTCGTAGATTTTAATTTTCGCGAACACTAGTAAACATAAAACCATTTAGTTTTCAGTTTTTACTTATTGAAAATTAAAAAAAGCTATGAATAATGAAAGCTTGGCTTAGTACCTCGTTGCACAATTTAAAACAAAAAATGAATTTACAATTTTTTCAAGTTTTTTCTTTTCCCCAAACTGGTGATAGGGCAGTTCATGACTACTCAGAATTTACTAACTTATCCGTACCCCATCATAACGGTTTTCGAATAACTGCACTTTTTTGGAAATTTCGAAAAAACCCCTACTTTGAACCAGGTATTTGGTCACCCTGTCCATAATTGGATTTGTTTTTCTTAATTTATTTCACTTAAATATTGTATGATAGTAAGATCAATTTTCTGCATTAAAATATTTTTGATGTCCTTCACCATTTTGCTCAAAATTAATTGATAATACGACATTTTGATCGAACCTTTTTTTTACTTCAATTTTTAAAAGAGCATCCTAAAAAAAAATCATATGCTTCAATGCTGGTTTTTAGATTTAAAAATTGGCCATGATATTGAAGTTTCTTAAAAAATATATAAAACTCATCAATGACAGTCTTAGATTAAAAGTTATAAGAATTTTAACTCAAACGAACAGGCTTGTTAAATAAATAAAAATAAATCTTTTTTTGAGTTTAAATGTAATTTTTTCGAAAACTGTTTATACAAATAAGTTTATTTAAAAATATTATGAAAGAACAAACTTCAGGCTTTCAGAAAAGGTGAAACATTTTTTAGTAAGTGTTGCCATTTTTTTTTAATATTTTTTTTTTGCATTTTAAATACTTTTTTTATAAAATGTGCCAAAATACAACTTTTGAGCTAGATTTCTATTTAGCTGCCATATAATGAAATAAAGTGCTCTCCATACGCTTTCATATGACATAAGTTTCATCACTGTTGAGCAATGTTGAAAGTGGGCCCAAACTCCATACAAAGTTGCCCATGGTCAAGTAGTGGCTTCTGCTCTGCTTGACTATCGGGTATCGGATAAATTTTGTTAAGCAATTAGCTTAGAACATGAAGAATGGCCCAGCGCTTCGGACAACATCAAAAAAATATGGAATTAATTATAGAAATAGACGGATGTGTTAGCTTTTTCTCTTTTTGAAATTATTGTACTGAGTTTGCCGCCTCAGTCAAGCGTCGCCCTACGGCATATCAGATTTTGGATTCTTGCCTAAACTTAATTCTTATGTCACCACTCGTAACATTAATTCTTATGTCACACTCGTAACATTAACTTGTCACACATGTAACAATTTCAAAGAATAATTTTGAACAATAAAATGAATTTTATGAATAATGAAATATTTATCACCACGTCAGGCGTATATAAGGTGTTGAATTCGCGAATCAACAGTTTTGTTAAGGTCACACCAACTATGTTCTAAAACATTTACTTTTGAAGTTCATCGATTTTATAATTTTTGAGTTAAAATTATAAAAGAAACTGATGGTAACGCCCAAATTGTTTTTTTTGTCACTTAATCTACAGAGTTTATGTAATCTATGACAGAAAATGCTGATATTTTCGAACACAACATTTTTTACCACCTTTTTTCACCTAATCCAATAGAAAATTTAATAATTAATTTTCTTAAAGCGATTTTTTAAGCGGTAAAAAGGGATTTAGCTCTATCGGCAGGAGATATGGAAATTCGATATTTCATGCTTAAGACTTTAAGGAACAACAAAATCAAAATCCAGAGTGTTATTTGATTGAAAGTGAAATTTAAAACTAACTAAATATGTATACTTTCATACAAAAATATTTTCCTAGAAATAAGAAGACTTTGTAATTCTCAAAGATCAAAATAAATAAATTCGTTAGGCAGGATTAAAATCAGGGAAACACACCCAGAAAAATAATGAACTAAATTCAATATACTTTCCTGTTTTTATCTCATAGAATTGACCGAATACTAAAGAACATTATATCACAAAAAATTATAACAAATCCAGTAACATCAAATATAGGCTTCGAACTAACTTGTTAAACGTTTTATATACATAGGTATATACCCTATCAAGGAAAAGAACATTTTCCCATTATTTGTTGTTGGCATGATGTAACCTACGGTGTAAACTAAGATTGAGTCATTAAAATTTTACGACTCTGTTCAACTCCGCACGAGAAACAATCCTTTTTTTTTATTTTTTCTCTTTCCCATTTAAGCTAAAGCATCGGTGGACGTCCTTCATTCAACCTATACTCCTCCATCAAACTGGCATCTCATCTTATATTATATAGGGTCATTATTAAACTCAATAAATAAAAAAAAAAAAAAAACAACATGTAATTCCAAAACAAGGAATAAAAATGTCTGGGCGCAGAAAAAGAATCCATATATACTGGAGAGGTACAATAAGAAATGTATTTGTAGAACAAAAAAATACAAGGATATTCTATGTACCTAACCTACGTACAATCCTTTGGGGGAGTGAAACTTTTTTTTACGATCTCCAAAGGTTCGACTAAAGAAATATAAAGTCATTCCCGTCGACCTTTTGTCATAACTAAAAGTTTCAATGGCCAAATCGTGGAAGAATATACACAGCGATGACCCGCACCATCGACCACCTCACAAAATAAAAAAAAAAAACATTCAAGTTATGAGAATCAAGGACGAAATAAAAGCTTCTGAATAAAGTGTAGAATTGTATTTTGCACAGATTCTTAGTCAAGTTGAGGAGTATAGATGGAACTATGAGCTCAGAAGAGTTATGTGTGGTGTCTTCGTTTGTTTTCATGGGGCATACAAGAAGGATAAACTAAATGAACAAAACTAAATAGCTACACCACTCCTGGTAAAAGTAATCACATCATGGCTCGAGAGCATGGCGAACAAGCAACAACAAAACACCAGGACTTTATATTATAGATATATACGCCCAAAATGAATAACACACACTGTTAAAGGGTGGCACAACTCTGCAACACCAACTCAAAGTCAAAGTGGACCAACGTCCAAAAAAAAAGAAGGAAATAACAAAAAATAAAAATAATAATAAAAACAAATGGAAAAGATGGAGGGTTTGACTAAACCATCATCCGAAGAACCCGAAAAGGCAGAAACAACACAAACAGTAGCAGCAGCATCAGCATCAGCATCAGGAAAATGAAAAATAAAAACCAACGAGATTCTGATATATGAACTCAAATCCCAGCGGTCTTATTTCAAAAAGGCATCAAAACAAACCGTAACTGTTGGTGGGTGGAAAATTGCCGACCATTATACGCCATATCGGCACAGATCAAATGTTGCTTCAACTTCGCATTGTGAATAGGAAGGATCTAGATCCAGGACACCACCACCCATCAGTTATATACCCTTTTTACAGAACACACCACCATGGTCCTAGTCATCGTTGGCGTTGGCGTCGTCGTCGTCGTCGTTCTCGTTACTCTTGTCTCTGATGAAGAACAACAGCAAAACAAAACCAAGAAGCAAACGAGGGCGAGAAATATATGTGAATCCTTGTCCGTCTCTGACTCTGATCCTTTCCATCAGCTCAGGCACACACATGTCAGGCAGAACTGAGTTGTTTCCTTGTGTCCATTCAACCTTATACCAACCACCCAACAAAAATACTCGCCATTCTTGTGGCCCCTTTTCCCCAAACCATGTTCCTAGACAATATTTAATAGCAATTTTCAGGACGAGCTTGAATGCTTGAATGTCATTTATCCGACACTCGGACTCGAATATAATGTTGTATAGATATGTATGTTTGGGCTCATTCTCCTGCTGTTGCTTGTTTTAAGAGTGATTTGAGTCCTTGGTCAGCATTTGACGCGACCTCCCTCTGAATAGGTGTTTTTTTATTTTTTTATATCTTTCTCATTTTCCACTAAGGGCGATCCTTGGGTTTTTCGAATACTGTCCTCGAGAAAATTGTGTTGATGAATTCACGAGACGCCCGCAATGCTGAATGGGAATAACCGGATGAAATAGTGTTGCGCGCGTAGATACCCGTACCCGTATTAAGGGAGGTGAATTTCACGAAGACTCATGAATGGTGGTGTTGCTCGAAGTACAAATTTTTTATTTGAAGGCCAACAGATCCTACATTCGCTTAAGGATTTTTTTCCGATTCCATCGTATACTCAGTCTTTTTAATTTTTATTGCAGTTGTACCTTTTGAGGGTATGATATGTTTTGTTTTCATTTATTATTGGCCAAAAAAAGTAGGAACTGCAACCAATCGCAGCAAAAATCAAATTAATACATTTAGGGGCTCAACCGAGAAAAATGTTATTTTTTCTGTAGCACTTATTTTTACAACACATCCAATTTTACTAATATCTAATAAAAAAATGAACAATGTCCCACAAAAAAGGGTCACGAGGAAAAAAATTCGCATTACAAAAATTTCATAATACACCTAAAGCAAAATCAATCGGAATCCGTACAATATACATGGAAATTATAAGAACATTCTCTGTAACTTTTTTATTAAAAATTGAATCAAATTAATTGAAATAATTTGAGCATGTCAATAAAATCGTTTTTAAATTTTTTTGTTTTTAATCAACTGACAATGTAGGAAAGAAACTTAAGTTAAATTAATTACAATTACATAAAGACGAAACAATTATTTAGTTTGTCACGCGTATTAAGTATTTAACTGATTTGCGTAAAAGAAATTTTATAATATTCTTTATGTTTATAAGATTGTTTAAGACTAATTTGTTTATTACATCAGAATAGATTTTTTTTTGCAGCTTTTTCTTTGAATTTGTCCCACATTTTCGGTTATAGATTAAAACCTATTTTATACTTTTGAAAAATAAGAATTTTTTAATTAAGTCAACAATATTTTCCTGCAAATTTTAAGCCCTAAATCGTTTCTTAATTATATAATACAAACTGAGTAATTATGTTTTTATACAAATTTAAAATTTTTTTTTCCACCACTTCTTACCGTTAAATTGAAAATACACAACTCAGTCCTAATGTGCGATCACACTGTGTTTTCAAAGTCTAGATAATTTAGGTCTATTTGTGTGATTTTAAAAGATATAAATATCTACATTAGTTATGGGAACCTATATTTTATGCCAAATAAATAAATGAATTAAACAAAATCAGAAATTTTTTCAACATCAACACTATGTACGGATTTCTTAAATAAATCTTAATTTCTGAGAACAAAATTTCAAAAAACTTTGGAGCGGTTTTTAAAAAAAAATAATTTTTTATATACCATACATATGTACATATACAACAATTTTGAAAAAAATTTCATTAAAAAAAAAAATTGATATTTGGTAAATTGGCCATTTTTAAGTGTTTATTAATGCGGAGTTAAAAAATAAGTTTGAAAAAAAAATATCTACCAATTTTCGAAATATCGAATTTTCAAAAAATAAAAAAATTTTTTTTTAATTTTAAATTTTTTTTTTTTTTTTTTTTTTTTTTTTTTTTTTGTGATATGCAACATTGTTTATTAGAAGCTTTTGTTGAAATTTCAATGAAATTTCGATGAAATATGTACTTGAAAACAAACAAAATGATGGGAGGTACCGTTATTTTTGGTTATGGATAATATTACAAAACTGCTGGATGCTAAGTTTAATAAAAATTGATCAAATTGTTTTCAAGGATTCGAACCCACGCATATCAGGGGCCAGATTCTGTAATAAAGAAAGAGACAAAGAGTTGTGCAATAGAAAATTCGGATTTAAGATCTCTGTGTGCTACCCTAAGGAAATCGAAGGTGGCCAAGAAAAGCTTATTTTTCTCGCCATAAAGTGGGAGTGAGAAAAAAGTACGGAGACGTCAAAAAAAGTTGGCGGAGGCAGTCCAATGTGAAAACCTCCTAGATAAAAAAAAATGATACCTACATATACAAATGTTAACATTCGTCATACAAAAATTAATCAATTGAACCGTTTTTGAGAAAATCGAAAATAAAAAAAAAAAGTTCTATGCGGGAGGCACCATCGGTGCCGAACCTGGAAATTTTGCCGCCCTAGGCAAATTGTTATTTTGCCGCCTTAAATAAAAAAATACGATAACGAAAACATTAAAATTTACATGTGGTCGTATTTATTAAAAATGAAATACTTTCGACAAAGTGTTGACAAAGTTTTGAAACTAAAATGCAGTTTTGCGCGATTTCATTTTTGCAAATCTTGTAACGATTTCTTCTTCAATGTTATTAAGCATGTTTTTTCAATTAGAAATAAAGAAATGTTGATAGTATTTTAAGTGCCCTTAATAAATTCCGATACAATTAAATTATGAAGTGTGAAGGTTAATAGTTTAAAATTGACAAAGGTTTGAAACTAAAAACAGCAGATGTTTGATTAACTATAATAATTTCATTCAAGAGATTTTTAACTATGATATCCTCTTGAGCTTCGGTTTCAGTTGTTGCTGTTAATATTGCAAGACTCGAGCGATAAAATATGATTCGTTCTCTCGTGAAAAAAAACTCATTTTTGATTTTATTTTATTTTTGATCCGATCGAATCAAATCTGTTGGGATCTGTAAAATATTGCCACTTCCCGAATTTATCACGTGTTAACTATTGAAGATCCATATTGATAATCCAATAAGAAAAAAAATGTCAGTGACTTTTTTCAAATTTTTTTAGATTTCTTATTAAATTTTTGACTTTTATCAAAATTATTCTCCTTTTTTTTTCAAAATGTTCTAGATTTTTTTTTAAAAATGTTGACTTTTTTCAAGACTTTTTCAAAATTGTTCACTTCACAATCGAACTGAACGGATATTTGATGAATAATGCTTTGTTTTAAGGAACTTTTCGAATCCTTAACGTGAGATAACCATATTCTACCCGAATTTTATTTTTCTGATCTCTCACGAACGAGAAATACAAAGAAAATTGACCTGTAGTCTGTACAAACTAAATCCAATTTTTTTTGTGAAGATGAAAAAATTAACAGTTCGCGAACTTTATTTTTTATGGTTTGGGAAAAATTCGATAAAGAATGATAAAGACTCGGATTCTATGATTCGCTAACAATATTACAAACCCTGTAATGTTGCTTTAAGTTGTTCGCAGTCTTTTAACTTCACCTTCTTTGTAATATCCCAAAGATATCCGAAATTTTGGATGAGAAATTGACACTGCATAAAGCGCTCATCGAGAGAAGATAGCTTAACATCGTTAACGTATACGAAAAAGAAATCAGCTTTAATATTCAATTTTGGATCGATTGTTTCAAGAGATTGTTCATATTGATAACGGCGAACAAGTTGGCTTATCGAATCGGACGCAATGAAATCCACTAGAATAATTTTTCAAAAAAAGTTCACTAGAACGGTTTATGAGAAAGAGCTGTTGCAATTCATCTTAATGCTTCAAACAGGTTGATTTTAATTAATCATTTTCGAAAGGATAAAAACTCGTTCAAAATTACTATTGACAATAAAAACTTGAATTTGTGTACGCGTTTACCAAGTTGAGTTGTCAAAGTTATAGTTATTGAAGTAGCCAGATGTGTTTCGTATTTTTTGCTTTGAAATTTTTGTACTGATTTTGCCGCCCTAATCAAGTGCCGCCCTAAGCAAATGCCTGTTTTGTTTGGTTCGGCACCGGGCACTATTTATAACCATTTTTCGCAAATTTTTTTTATAAAATGGTAGCCTTTAAAAAAAAATTATTGTTTTTTTTTAAGTTGTGGGCAAAAGTTGAAAAAAATAAGATATATCTCTACAGAAATCATGCAGTCAGCACTGTCAAAACAAACCACTCATGAAACGATACTGCGATAAGATAAACATATTGCCGAGGTTGCCGCGATCGCAGTTATTACGTTGTCCTCTTTTTCACAGGAGTTGGACAAAAGTTTCTCTATACCAACTGGTAAAATGAAAAGAATATCAATCCTTAAGCAAATGAGTGTGATGAAGTTTGCAGCATAGATAATTTCACAAGATAATCGCTCTTAAGTTTATGATACATACATAGAAACTGATTATATAATTTTTTAGTCTCTGAAACTGTTTCTTAGAACCATAGTGCTAACACAAAATCGTCAAATTTTCGGTAGTTGGAAGAAGAAATGTGTTTCAATGTAATAATTTCTGCCATCAGAACAAGCTCATTTTTCTTCTCACTTAAAATAAGCTTTGGTGCGAACTCATTATCTCTGTCCAGCAATGGGATTTTCTTCTACTTGCTGAAAGTTCAGAACTACATCACTCCTTGCGATTCTAATGTCTTCTTCTTCTACTGGCCTATATTTCGGTTATGTGAATCTTTGGCAAAAAATTGAAACGCCAGTTTTCTTACAATTACTTTGAATATAAAGTATAATCCAAATCGTTAAAGTCGTTTTCCAAAAATATTGAAAAATTCAAATCATTGTATGGCAGCTTCCTGTTTTAGATGAGCTAAAACACAAATTAGAATGTTCCATCTAGGAAATTACATAAAATTGGCCTCTACAAAATTTGAAGCAAATCGGTTCAACCGTGTAGGTTCTAGTTCAAATTCCAGTTGTTTTGTTGAACGGACGCACAGACGCATAATCCGATATTCAACAAATTAAACGGCAACACTTACAATGTTATGATGTGTTTTTTTAAAGCCAGAAATTCATCTCTAAATATTATTTTTAAATTAAATTGTTTTAGTGAATAGTTTTTGAAAAATTAATTTTCAAACTAAAAATTTTTAATTTTTTTTTTTAATTTTGTTTAAACTATTTTTTTTTTTTTTTTCAAAATTTTACGTTGTTGAGGTTTTTTTGGTTTGCATATTCAATGCTCTTCTTAATTTTTAATCAAACACTCTGAACGGCCGTTGCTAAAATGTCTTCTTATTTTTGAGAAAATTGAAAATAACAAAAAAAAGTTTTCCTTAATTTGACTTCAATCCGTTGTTTAAGTTGTTTTAAAGATTTTATTTCATTTAGAAACAAGTTAGAAAAATTAAGTTATTTTCATCCAGTTTTTAGTGTTTAACTAAAAATTGACAAGAGCTTCGAATACTTATTCGAAACAAGTTTTATTTTTTATTTTCAAAATTTTGAGTTTGAAAATTAAATTTTTCAAAAAAAATTTAAATTTAAAAACGAGATTAAAAGGAGGATTTCTGGGTTTAAAAAAAGTACCTATATCATGACATTGTAAGTGTTGCCGTTTATGTTTAATGATTTGTTTTCTAATTCAAGTCAATTTTTTAGAAAATTGACCTTCCCGGCTAAACGGAAGGGAATACACCCCCCCTCCTATCGGATGTCCTACCTTATGCGAATTACCCTGAAGATAAACGAAAATTATATTTTTTGTTCCACTACACTTTTTATTACATTTTAAAACATTATTTGCACTCAGGGTTCATAAAAAATAAGCATGTAGGTAAATTTTAATTTCAAAATAATTTTTCCAACATCTTAAGAAATTTCCCTTCCACACTTAATGGATTGAAAAAGAAACATCCTGTCTCATGTAAATTTTGTCTTACCTCAATGTTCTATTTTTTCGTCGCATCTCATGCGAATTCCTCCGTATATACCAAACTTTATTTGAAAACTTTTAAAAACAAAGCCGAATCCTCAGTTCAATCAGATGCTTTGAATTTTGTGACGAATTTTGAAATTCCCTTCGAATAAATATTTTCTTCCAGCCCTACATTTAGATTGAATCTTCCAAAAGCTTTAACCTCACCAGACCAATGACCATAGGCAGCATCTATTGATGAATTCTGATTTGAAAATGATTATCTTACGATAGATTTTCACTTGTTTTTGAAAAGAAGAAAATGCAAAAAAAATAGAAGCTCTGATTTTGGTATCAATACTTATCAAACTGCGTCTTTCAAGGACAAGTGAAAAATTCCATCATTACATTTTTGGATTTAGTTAGAAAAAAAAAAAAAAAGTAAACGACAAAATTTCTTACATGGTTGATCTAAATTGAGTCCTTCATTTTCATTTTTATCTGCAATTACAACGTAAGTGAAATCCCTCTTCAAGTCAATTTGATGGAATGTGTTGCTGTGAATTGCACAATGGGATTTAAAGGATTGAACATACAATTGAAGTTTTGTGATTGTTGTCTGTCCATCGCACCATTGTTTTGGGGATACAAGAGACATAACGTAAACGATACACATGACGATATGACATTAGGAGGGCATCACAATACCAGTCCAGAACGCATCCTCGAAAAAGGACACACATGTGAACCGCAGTTTCGAAATTGTATAGTAACATCAGGACGTTCTCAATATTATATACATATATAGGTATGGAAAAGTTTCGAGAAAACCAACTTAACCAGCACCAGAACACACACACAAAAAAAAGGAACCATAATAAAAATTGGAATTTGGAACTTCCAAAGAGAAATGATTTTCGATTTGGTGGAGTGCCCTCCTTTTAGTTTTTCGTTGTTGATGTTGTTGTTGTTGTTATTGTGAGGTCCTTTATTTTTGGTTTCAGTGACATTTGAAGGAGTTTGGGATTCGCCAAGAGTGTAAGGACTTAACTACTGCCACAGATTTGTTCGACCTTCTTGCTTTCGTCCTGTTTTCATTTTCCTTGATGGTTGTTTGTTGCTTCCCCCTCGTGATACTTTACCTACTTGGAAATATATATATGGTATCTCTGTGGGGTTGGTGATGTTAAGGAAGATAAAGGAGAAGGGTTGTTGGGAGTTTTTGGAATTTGAAGTGATTGCCATTTCTTCGATTATCCTTTCTATTTATTTTAACCCCCCTCTTTCGAGTAATTCTCTCTGATTTCTTCACACTTGAAACTGTGTGTTTTGTGACTTGTTGTTGTTGTTATTTTTCAATGAGGATAAGAATTTATATTGGCTTGAAAAGTCCCTGGAGTGCTTTCAGCTTTACACATGTAACAAATTGTAACAGTTTGGATATTTTTGTTGTTGCTTCCTTATTCTTTTTTTTTTTTTTTTTCTTAGGTCCTTTTACCGGAATTTATTTTTTTTTGTTTGCGTCATTCGTTTGATTTTGATGTCTTTTTTTCGGGAGTGGTAACCCGAAGTTTTTGTTTATTTCTATTTTTTTTGTGTTGTATTTTTAAAGCCATCGAATAATATTTACGACTATACAGCTCGATTACCGAAATGTCCTTGTTTCGAAGAAGAAGTTGTTTGGTGTTATATATTTTTATTTATTTATTTTCAAAGTATAGAATGGGTATTTGACGTGATTGTGCTCTCTCAAGTCGGCATTTGTTTTATGGCGAATTTAATTTGAAACGGGTTCTAGATCAATTTCAAGTTGTAAAGTGAAGCCAATTGATTGGGGTTTAAGTGATGGTCTGGGAAATTTAAAATTGGTATAATTTTTTATCGTGGGTGGAGTGTGGGTTGTGTATATGGGTATATATCGGAGGTGGTTGGTTAATAAAAATGTATGCCTAGATGAACATGTTGTTTTTTATAGCTTTTGGGTATAAAAGTAATTGAAATGGTCAAGGACATTTGGAAAGGCATTAAATGTATGGTTTCGATTTCAAAAAAAAAAAGGAAGCAATATTATTTCGATAAGTGTGCCCTCGAGTTTGTATAATTTGTACCTGGATGCTGATTTTTAATCTGAAAGGGATGCGAAAAACTCGTATTTGTCACAAGAAATGTCAAATGTTCGGATGTATTCGTTTGCAGCTGCGTATGGTGAAGCGATGTTTGATTTTGAAGGAAAATCAAAAAATAGACTGATTTTAAATTAAAAATTTGCTAAATAAACTCCAGCGTCAAGCAAAACAACATTGCAAAAAAGCAACTCACATTGCTGACATTGGAATTGCTATACTATAGCATTGCATCGATTCTTGCAATGGTCATCTACAGCCATGCTAGGTATCCGATGCGAAATGTGTTTGCGTGCTAGGAAAGTATTCACAAGTTCTTCCTTAAAAAATAAAAACAAGGAATTAGTATTTGTAGCAGAAAATATCGCTTTACAGTACGAAGCTACATAACGGGTGATTTTTTAGCTGGTTTGGTTTTGGCAACACTGGTTTTGACAGCTGACGTGTGTTTAGTACCTTGTGTCACTGTCAAACAGCTTCAGTTTGGTTTGCAATTTAACCATGGATCGTCTTACAAATGAACAACGCTTGCAAATTATTGAATTTTACTATCAAAATTCGTGCTCGGTTCGAAATGCTTTTTTATCGAAAAATTGTGTTCAGCGATGAGGCGCATTTTTGGTTGAATGGGTACGTAAATAAGCACAATTGCCGCATTTGGAGTGAAGATCAGCCAGAAGCATTGCAACAGCTACCAATGCATCCCGAAAAAGCCACTGTTTGGTGCGGTTTATGGGCCGGCGGCATTATTGGGCCATATTTCTTCAAAGATGATGCGAATCGCAGCGTTACTGTCAATGGTGAACGCTACCGAGCGATGATAACAAACTTTTTTTTGCCCGAAATGGAAGTTCTTGACTTGCATGATATGTGGTTTCAACAAGAGGGTGCCACATGCCACACAGCACGCGAAACAATGGCGCAATTGCGAGGCGAGTTTGGTGAACAGTTAATTTCACGTTTCGGGCCGGTCAATTGGCCGCCTAGATCGTGCGATTTGACACCATTAGACTATTTTTTGTGGGGGTATGTCAAGGCTAATGTCTATAGGGACAAGCCCGCTTCGATTGACGCACTGGAAGCCAATATCCATGCATTCATTCGTGAGATACCGGCCGATATGTGTGAAAGAGTATGCCAAAATTGGACTCAGCGGATGGGCTACCTGAGACGCAGCCGCGGTCAACATTTGCATGAAATTATCTTTAAACATTAAATTGCAAGGTTCAAACTATCGATTCAAATAAATATTTCATTCATTTTTTCGAATTTTTTGTGTTTTTTTTTAAAAAAAAGTTCTAAACCTCTTAAAAAATCACCCGTCTAGAAATACAAAATCTATCATATTAAAAATTTCGCATTACGAAATCTCGCAATCATAAAATCCTGCATTTTATAATCTCCCAATCACAAAATCACTCCTTTACACGCATTGTCTACGAATTCTTGCAAATCAAAATCTCGCATTAAAAATTTCATATTTGGAAATCTTGCAAATACAAAACCCCGCACATTATAATTTTGCAATTACAAAATCTGGCATTTTTAAAAAATCCGGCATTTTTTTAATTTCCTAATAACAAAAACCCACAAACTTAAATCTCGCATTTGAAGGAAAAATAAAGTGGTACTAATGAAATTAAGTCCAATAGAATATGGTCCAAACCAAAATGTTTGTACTTTGTTGTACTTTTAGGGACAGACATGAACCTATTTCAACAGATTTCTTGAAAAACGATATACGAAATTTTATTTTGCGAGACTATAAATTTTCGAGATTTCGTTTTCCGAGACTTTAAGTAAAAATGCGAGATTTCACTATTCGTGATTTAGATTTGCGGGCTATATTGCTACCAAGAATACGTACAAACACTTTTCTCGCATCGCAAATGATTCTCGCATGGCAAATGCTTCTCGCATTGAAAATGCTTTTCGCATCCAAAATCCTTCTCGCATGGAAAATGCTTCGCGCATCGAAATTGCTTCTTGCATCGAAAATGTTTCTCGCATCGAAAATGCTTCTCGCATCAAAAATCCTTCTCGCATCGCTAAAACTTCTCGCATCGAAAATCCTTCTCGCATCAAAAATGCTTCTCGCATGCAATATACTTCTCGCATCGAAAATGCTTCTCGCATCGCAAATGCTTTTCGCATCGCAAATGCTTCTCGCATCGCAAATGCTTCTCGCATCGAAAATGCTTCTCGCATCGAAAATCCTTCTCGCATCGAAAATGATTCTCGCATCGAAAATGCTTCTCGCATCGAAAATCCTTCTCGCATCGCAAATACTTCTCGCATCGAAAATGCTTCTCGCATCGAAAATGCTTCTGGCATCGAAAATGTTTCTCGCATCGAAAATGCTTTTCGCATCGAAATTCCTTCTCGCATTGAAAACTCTTATTCTTATCACATGTACCTATAGAACTTAAAGGTAAAATAACCTTACTTAATTTCATGTCGTTTCCATATTCATTGTATTACACAAGGTCAACACTATGAGGCGTTTTCATTGCCATAAAAAACAATTGCGCTCTATTGAACGAGAGCTAAAAACCCTATTAATACTATGTTGAACATCTCTCAGCCCTCGACCAAACCCATTTCCAATCATTTCCTTAAAAAGCTTCTTTTGAAAGTCAAGCTAGTCATCGCAAATATTTAATTAAATATAATTCCAGAGAAAAAAGAATGAAGGCATTAGGCAACATGTTATGACCGAATAATTCATATGGATTTTCAATCATGAAGCCTTTATATAGAATCTCCAACTGATCTTTTTGCAAAGTTTCCATAGCTTGGTCATACATTTGATTCATATATACCATAGTAATTGTCGTCTCTATTTATACATTATGTACCTACAATATAAATGTATGAAGCTCAAAAGCCAAAAAGTTTTTTCCACAAAATTTTACATATTTGTGGATGTTTATTTCAATTCTCTGACTATATCTAAGCTTTAAAAGTATTTGCTGTATTTGCCCCAACAACGGCGCGACGGCAGCTCTCAGCTTCCACACTTATCACCACCAAAAATAGTATTGAGTGTGAAATATCCACATGTAAACCATCGCCAAAGGGGCTGATCCACCACGGGCAGTTGGCCATATAGAACCTTCCTAAAGGGTATGAAAATATTTTAACTTTGCAGTTTGCACTCTCCAGTCTCCACCATGCATCGCGTCGCTTTGTCGTCGTCATCGTCGGTTGTTTCTTCGAAGTTTTTTTTTAGCGTCAGCAACTACGTCCTTTTCTCTCTAACCCTTTCTCGCAATCTAAGCTTGTAGTATATTAATATTTCCAATTCTATCTAAAAGAACGGATATGAAAATATTTTGGTTTACGGAAATTCTGTTTTCTGTTTGAAAAACTTTGCTGCAACAAAAATACCTACATATATGTATATATTTACCAGCTCTATATACATGAGGACAACAACAAATATAAAACACCAACTATGCAAGCCACACAATTTAAGGCGCATCCGGGTTGTCTACCAATAGTTTGGAGTCATAAATTATTTATTGAAATCAATTTCTCATTTTGAAAACATTGCAGGAATAAATTTGGGTTTTTTTTTTTATTTTTATAAAACCGGAATATCATAGGTAGACCCCACGTGTTGAATTTTTGAAAACTTTAATCTATAACTTGTCTATAGAATTTAACGGAAATAAACATGAGTTAAAATAAAAGAATTTGAATATTCATAGGTCTTTTATACAATTTAATACTTGGAAATATAATTTCTTATTTTATAAACGAAATATTTTTAATTTTTCTATGCAAAATTTCGGGCATGTTTATACCTACCCTTCATTCTTTGTTTTTGGTTATCTAATTTTATGTATTTCATTTTGTTTTCAAATCAAAACCATATAGCTTTCACCAGCGCTGAATAAATAAAATTTTATCAAATCGAATACAGACATTTTCCAATTAGCGATATTCGGGAATGCTAAATAAATTCTATATAAGTGGCTTTAAAATATCTGTGGAGTTCAATTAGATCCCTGCGCTCAGAGTTTTTTTTTCAAAAACATACAATAAATGTTGGTTTTTGTACTTTAGAATTTTAAGCCAAACACCTATACCAATCAAAACTTATTTAATTTTTATTTTTGGGAAAATTGAAATGGAATAAAACTAGCTGTGTGTTAAGTATTAATGAAATTCTTGTTTTATTTGTATGCCATCATGTATGGAATATGGCATCTTTCAAATGTCGGCCGCAGCTTCGCATGTTGGCCATCTAACCCTAGAGGTCAAATTTTCAATGACACTGCCGCATATAGACCCGGTTGAGTTCGAAAGGTGGTCTGGGTTATGTTGACTTTGAGGGCATCGGTCGATAGCGGCTTGTTGGCATAGATTTGGAACTTCAGAAAACCCCGATACAATAGAAAGTCTATAACGGGGTCAAATCACACGATGTTGGTGGTCAATTCCAGTAACCTCCACGAGATATAACCTTACCTTCATGTGGAATATCCATTGTTGTGTTCGCTGTGTGGCACGTAGCACAGTCCTGCTGGGTCAGTTACATCTTGTACTGGATCGACTGCCTTGGATTCTCATGCACATTTTCAAGGACAGCGGCGATGTTCTCGACCGATCTGGCGTTCCTTTGACGATTGTTGGGGATTTCTGACTGAATCGGCCGTTTTAGCCACCTGACGGAAGAAGAGCCATTTCGTCTGTCGTAAAATCAGCCCAAAGCACATCAATGAGTGAATATTAAAAATCAGATTTGACATACCCCGACAGAACAACATGGCCGCCACCGACTGTCAACATCGAACCGTTCCTATTGGAAAACTCTTTATATGTGAAATTTTGAATTCGAAAAAAAAACCGAATTTGAGATATTGATGAAACTTTCGACATTACGATGATAGTGATGTCGAAAAACCTAGCAATTCTCTCCGTCTGTCTTTTTCTCTGTGCTTTCGAGTGCAGCCTTAACGGGTGGGTCAATTTCCGTTAAATTTGGTATGTACCTATCTAACGTTTTTTAGGCATTCTCTTGACGCCTTTTTTTCATTTGTTTAGGATGAAAAATAACGGTACCTGCTGTACATTTGTTTTAAGCAAATAATGAAAATCTAATTTTTCTCAAAAACGTACCCACAACTTTTTAAAAAATATTCTGTATTTTTTTTAAAGGTTGCAATTCTGTATAAAAAACATTTCCGCAAAATGGTTATGAATGCGGTACCTAACATATATTTTCTCAAAAACGGTTCAAGATTTCCATCAATTTTTTTATGCAGAATGTTTCAAAAAATTTTCAGAATATTTGATTTTTGAAAAATGTTATAAACATTTTTTATCAGAACTTAATAGCTTGAAATCGAATGGTTGATTTTTATTAAACTTTTCTTTTAAACATTATCTAGCAGATTTTAAATAAAAATTATTTTTATTATCAAAAATAACGATACCTTCTTTACGAGTGTTAAAAAACCGGTAAAGAAAATTTAATTTTCTTCAAAAACGGCTCCTACGATTTTGATTAAAATTTTTCTGTGAACTAATACTAATTCGATGTATTATATATTGTTAGAAAAAATTGTATCTGCATATATTGATTAATAACGGTATCTCTCATAGAGCCATTTTTTGGGTTTCGACTATCTCAATATCTGTGGAACCGTTTTTAATGAGCTTCAAACCAATTTAAATAATATTGAATATCAAAATTTTCAAAAAAAAAAAACAAATTTTGGATATTTAAAAAAATTAAAATTCGGTATTTCGAAAATGCTTAAATAATTTTTTTAGTTTACATTAGTTAATACTGAAAAATTGTGTACCATTTTATTTTTCGTAAAAATGTTGGCAATATTTTATATTTAAAAAATTATTATTAAAACGATTTATTTTTCATAAATTTGGATTTGTGGAATCCAGATTTTATATTCGTCATTTTTGTCTACTCATATAATGTTGATTATGGAATACGCAATGCTGGATCCGCAGTGATTCTCAGAACAGTGTTCTCTTATCTTTTCAGTACAAATGGGTAAATAGAAAAGAGAGCACTGCACTGCGAATCACTGCGGATCCAGTATTTCGGATCCCATAAGTGACACGAATACTACTTCGTTTTTGACAGTTGGCAAAAATATGGGCTTCTTTTAAAATCAGATAAATAGATTTTAAATATTTAAACTTAAAATCACAATGTTATCTTCGCATATTCGTGCGATTTATAGTTGTGTAGATTATTTTTATTATTTTTGCTCTCCCATAGACTGCGGAAATCACGATCGTTTCTTAATTGCCTTTGGCCGCTTTCGGCAATAATTTTTCTTTGTGGCATTTTTTACATCAAATATTTAAAATTTAAAGTAGCTTTCTCTTTAAAATTTCTCAATTTTTGTGTCAAATTCTAATAAAAAATAAATTTGCTCAATTCTGCTCAATTTTTGACAGACAAATAATGTGACATACAATTACTGACCAAATAACTTCTATTTTTACTTGGGATACATGTATATGGTACTATATTTACTTGCTATAAATATGTAGGTACTAAATGGCAAGTTATGGATTCGTAAAAAAAATCGAACTCTGGATTTTGATCAAAGTTGACATTACGATGACAGCGAAATCGAAAAAAGTGTGTCTCGCAATTCTGTCCTTCTGTCTGTCCTTTTGGGCACTCCCCCACCCGTTTTTATCATTTTTTGTTAAGACCAAAAATAACGGTAGTTACCTGCCGTACAAATTTTTTTTAGCAAAAAATGAAAATCTTATTTTTCTCAAAAAAGGTGCCCCATCTTTAAAAAAAAAATTCACTAATTTTTTTTACAAAAGGCAACCATTTTATAAATTTTTTTTTTTTTCGAAAAATGGTACCTCCCATATAGAACTATTTTTTTTATTTTCGATTTTCTGAAAAACCGTTGAACTGATATTGATTAATTTTTTTATACAGAATGTTTGAAAATGTTTTAAAAGTTCTGTATACCAAAATTTTCAAAAAAAATTTTTTTTTTGATTTTTAAAAAAATGTTTCAAAATTTTTTTTTTAGAACTTAATAATTCGAAAACGACTCGATCAATTTTCATTAAACTAGACACCTAGCAGTTTTTTAACATTACCTAGCAGATTTAAAATGAAAATTAATTATTCTTATAACCAAAAATAACGGTACCTTTCATACAAATGTTTAAAAACCGGTATTGAAAATCTCATTCTTCTCAAAAACAGCACCTACAATTTTGATTTGATGTCAACTATAATATCTATTCAATCTACCATAATATTGAAAAAAAAAAAAATATCTGTCGTTTAAAAATGGTACATCTTAAAGAACCATTTTTTTGATTTTCGACTTCTTATTATCAGTTGAACTTATTTTTTTAATGAATTTTTTGTACAAAAGCTTTAAATAAGGTCTAATTATATTGCATATCAAAATTTTCAAAAGAATAAATTATTGATTTTTGAAAAAAATTTCAAAATTATTTTTTGAAAATTCCATATTTCGACAATGGGTGGACTATATTTTGTTTTAATTAATTTTTTAACTCCGCATTAATAAAGGCTAAAAAATTGCATACCATGTGTTTTCTTTTTATTTCTTCAAAATTTTATATGTATGTTTATAAAAAATTGTTTTTTTAAAAAACCGCTCCAACCATTTTTAATTTTTTTTTCTCATAAATTAAGATTTCCTTAAGAAATTGATTGATGTACATCGCATTGGTGTCAAAATAATTGCAGAGGTTGTTTAATCAATTAATGTTTAATTACATACTTTGTTTTTTAAAATTTTTCATTCTAAACTGTCTAAACTCGCATAATACTAGCTTAAACTATAACTAAGTTTTAAGCAGGTGGTATACGGTATAGGCTCCCATAACTTATTTATTTCTTTTATAAGATAAATAAAGTTTTTGAATTATAAAAACTTTAAAAACACAGTGTGATCGCACATAAGAGCAAGTTCGTGCGACCCAGTTGTGCACATGTTTTTTTTTAATTGGCAACACTGCTAGTATAGTGACAGTAAATTTAACAGGCGACATATGTCTTAAGCTCTGTATTTTTAACCGTTTCAAATTGAAAACCTCTAAATACCCAAACTTTCTATTAAACTAAAAACCCAAAAATGTAACAGTCATATTAAATTGGTAGGTATAAGTTATTTGTTTTAAATACCTCTACCAACATAAATATGTACATAGGTACTGTTCAGAATTTTGTCAACTAATTATTAAAGTTTTCTTTTGTTTTCTATAAAAACTTTTATATAGGTAGATAAACTTTTGTAAATATAAACAAAAAGCAAATCCTCCTGACTACAACAAAAAACAACAGCAAAATATCCGTGAAACCACTTCACTATACTTACTCAGTGTAACTTTAGTACCTACCTATAGTACCTACAATATACATTATAATATGCGGTCGAAGTTATAGAATGTCACTTCTATGGGACTCTCAAGGTACTGAGCTTTGGTCGCGCTATCAAAAAATAAAATAAAATAAAAAAAAACTTTCTCCATTCTTTCGTTGTTAATTGTTGCCTCTGCGGTTTCCACTTTAGGTCTCGCTGTTAAGTAAATAAAATTAAATTTTCAGAAGGATATACAACATGCGTTTGGGTATTCTGATCGTCGCCGCGTCGCGTCGCGTCGTCCACCTTAAATGAGGTCGGCAAATTAAAAGGAATTTTTTCTTTTAAAAAAGAGAGATGGTACAACGCACCGTATGCACCGCTCCACCGCGGTTAGCGGCGCTAATGAAATGTCATTGAGTTGATGTTGCTGTGGTTATATTATATACTATATAGTATAATGTGTAAGCTTGACAAAGACCCTTTTTTTTGGAAGGGATGTTGGCTGCCCAATATATATATAAATGCAAGCACATATAGCACCAACAACGACAGGCAAAAAGTTTAAGACGAGCTTCGTTTTGTAGGATAAAATGTCCCCATTAAGGACACCCGTTTTTTTTAAAGTTTATACACACATTGACAAGATGGTGAATGGGTGCAAAGGTCCTTTGGAACAAGCAAGGAATCAGGGCTGCATTTTGTGAGAAAATATAACTTTATACAGACCTCAGTGAATATTTAAAGTTTTTTGGGTGCAGTGTTTAACTTTTTCGGTTCAAGTTTGCAGATAGAAATGAAAGTGCTCTTTCAAGACGTCTCGTCCCAATTTTATGGAAATAAATAAACTATTTATAATTTTTATTTTTTATTAAAATGTATAAGTGAAGAGAATCCATCGGTTGTATAAAAAAAAATAAGTTTAGACATTTTGGTGTGCTCATCGGAACCATAGCTGATTCACCAAAGAAATAACAAATTTTGTAAGTTCTTTAGAAAGTAGGTAAATAAGTTTTATTTTATTAAAAATTCGTATGTTTTTATACCTGAGGTAGCAGGTCCATTAAATAACAGTCTGAGATAGCAGATACCATTAAATTACAGTCTGAGATAGTTGATCGGTCCCTTAAATACAGTTCGAAATAGCAAACGTCAACAAATTAGAATCTGGTATAGGTGCAGTCACTATACTAGAAATTCGAGGTAGCAGACGTAAGTTTTATACAGTATAAAATAGTGGAGTCATTAAACTATAGCCTGAGTTAGCAGATGTCTATAAATTACGGTTTACGATAGCAGATGTCACTTAACTACAGTCTGAAATAGAAGAGTCACTAAATTAAACAGACTTCACTGCACTCTGAGATAGAAAGTCACTTGATTACAGTCTGAGATAGAAGAGTCTCGGTATTAGACGTCATTAATTTACAGTCTAATTTGGCAGGCGTCACTTAGTTACAATCTGAGATAGCTGGTGTCACTAAAGTACGGGCTGAGATAGCGGCCGCTACTACATTTCAGTCTGAAATAGCATACGTCACTAAATTACAGTCAAAATTAGCAGACGTTATGAAATTACAGTCTGAGATAGCGAAAGTTAATAAATTACAGTCTGGTATGGCATATCACTAAACTACAATTTGAGTTAGCAGATGTCAATAAATTACAGTCTAATGTGGCAGGCGTCACTTAATTACAATCTGAGATAGCTGATGTCACTAAATTACAGGCTGAGATAGCGGCCGCTACTACATTTCAGTCTGAGATAGCATACGTCACTAAATTACAGTCTAAGATAGCAGACGTTACCAAATTACAGTCTGAGATAGCGAAAGTTAATAAATTACAGTCTGGTATGACATATCACTAAACTACAATTTGAGTTAGCAGATGTCAATAAATTGCAATCAGAGATAATAGACGAATACAGTCTGAGATAGAAGATTCAATTAATTACAGTCTGAGATAGCAGACGTCACTAAATTAGACTCTGAGAAAGAAAAGTCACTTAGTTATCATCTGAGATAGCAGACGTCACTTAATTTCAGTCTGAGATAGATGAGTCACTAAACCACAGTCTGAGATAGCAGACGTCAATAAATTACAGTCAGAGAAAGTAGACCTCATGTCTGTTCATTATACAGTCTTAGATAGTGAAGTGTAAACTGTAAACGTCGATCAATTACAGTTCGAGATGTCAAAGAAAATTGAATTGTAGTCTGAGACCTCAGGATCTAACTACTTTAAACGTGGACTTCCACTATTATTTCTTGAGCCACTGTCTTTAAAAAAAAAGTAGTCTTACCGCATGTATACTCTCCCTTTAGAGTCCTTCTGCTTAAGTTCGGGTATGCTCTCTTATGGGTATGAATTATAATTTCACAGACACAAACTTATATTAGTACTTATATTTGCACTTTAGTAGTGATGGTTTTTGTGGTAAGCACAACGACATTTCTATATGGAGTCTGCTGTTTTGACCAGACGCCATAGTTTTGACATTTTTATTTAAACCTCAATTAATCCGTCAAAATCGGTAGGTTTAAATCTTGAAATTTTTAGCTTTAGGTCTTTGCACTTTGTTGAATGTGTTTATTTCTTGGAGCTGGTTCCAGACTGAAAAGAAAACAAAATATTAACAAAAACTCTTATTTTCAATTTTAATTCAGATTTTATAAATTTGAAAAGTATTTTCGTTGTTTGAAAGTACACTCGACATGACTTAGATGGGCAAGACAATCAACTAAATCAATAGAACGCCGAAAGCTGACCACGTTCTGTTTGACGTATCAGAACGCGGAGGGCAGCGGAGCGTTCTGACCGTCCCGCCGGACCGCGTTCTGTTAGACCATTCCTTTAAAGTATCAAAAATCACATTTACCAAAATAGTAAGGAAGTATTTAAACTTTTCCGGTCAACGTCCTGCCTCTTGGTATCATAAAATTATAGCCAAAATCGTGAAAAACCCAGTAGAAAAATTGCTTTTATCTCATCTTAAGATTTGTATCAGCCCTGATAATGGTCATAATATGACTGTGGTTTAAAACTTTGTTAAAGTTGTATACTGCACACGACGACGCACGACTCTAACGTCAGTGGTTATAAATTTGATCCCAAAAAAGAGTTTGAAGTACAAAATAAATTTAAAAAAAAAAAAAAAAAAAACACAAACTCTCGCAAACATTCTCCAATTTTTTTCAAAGTGGACACTCTTATCGTAAGAAATGTGGAACACATCCTCTTCCCCAAATTCAAACATCCTTATAACACATCTTTATTTTCTTTTGAACTCTAGCTATGCCTATACAATAAGATGAAGACATTGAGAAAATATACCTAACCTACCTTCCTATACTTCGTCCTTATTCTAGTTTATGTTCTTGTCGGCGTCGGCAGGCATTCCACCAAAAGCAACAAAGAAAAGAAACCTTTTCAGTTTGCCTAAGAAAGGAATAATAATAAAAAAAAAAACAGAATAAAACGAGAGCAAAAAAAAAGAAAAGAAAAACAAAAATTCTAATATAAAAACTTTTTCAAGGATCTAAAATAACGAGTAGAATTAAGTGGATAATTTTTTATTTCGAGAGCGGTACACAGATGCCCAAAGCCCAACAATTCTAACCACCTTGACTCTCATCTCGTCTCGTCTCGTGTATAAGGAACGCAGTCAGTCAGCTGGTCGGATTGGTTGGTTGTTTTGTTTGTCGGTATCCTGCCATGTTCGAGGTCCTAATGCTGGTCCTTTCCGGTTCAGTCTGTTTCTCGTCATTCTTTTGGTCAGCTTTAGTCAAACTGAAGTTCAAGTTGGGCCCTTCTTTTTCTCTGTCTCCCTTGCTTCGGTGTATGGGTAGGTACTTGAAGTGTTGGTGTAGAAGAGCCCAGTAAATGGGATGGAAAACTGGACGAACGATAGAATAATATTCGTCAAAGGACGAACTTCTGGAAGAAAATAAAATAAAGAAGGGTGGAAGCGCAGCCGAGTTCATAACAGTTGAATGCGATTCCGTTATAGGTAGGTGGACGATGCGATGATGATGGTGAGCATCAGAAGACAAGAAAATTGTAAACTTTTCTTTCCGCATAATATACCTACCTATCCTACCTATCCTACCTACCTACCTACATTCCTTTATATTTTTTTTATATTTAGCTCCTGTTATGATGTTTGTGTAGTCATCGTATTCCTTAGGTAGACTTTCTTCTTCTGCTTCTTCTTCCGACAAGCTTTTCAACCCTTACTCCAGTGGCCTGCTGTTGCTGTTGCTTTTGCTGGCCCCCATTATCCTTTGTTTGTGTTATTACGCTTGAGGTCTAGGACTTTTCTATTATTTACTTCCCTTTTCATTAGGTCGATAATTGGCTTGCTTAAGTACTTTTTGATGATGGTACATTTTTCTTCTTTTTTTTTTTCTTTTTTTTTCCGGTTTGTAAGGATATTAAAATATATGTGAGTCCATCTGTACTTATATGAAGGAAAGAAAATTAGGTGAGTTTTCCATGTACCTACCTTATACCTATACATATATCATTTACCAACAAAACTGAATGAGTGCGGCTTCCTTTAACATATTGAGGATTGAAAATTTTGCTATTTGGCTTTTTGCATTACATCATAATATAAAGTCTCGATGTATGTACATATTTGAATGTATGTATATAGGTAAGTCGAGTGCAACGAGTTGAGTTGTGCATGAAATCCTTTGAGAGAAGAAGAAGATTGATCCTTCTGTATAAACGGTCTTATAGGTATTGATTTTCAAAATCATGTTTTGGTCTAAGCATACTTATTCATTGGGTTTATTTATATTTACTATTTCGTTGCCACATCATCATCCATCCCGTCTATTTATGTTAAAGGTAAATCAAATAGAAATTCTATAATGGATATGCGATGTTTGGTATTTTTGATTGCTGCACATATCATATGATGAATTGAATTGTTAAATCTATACCAATGTGTGTGATAATGACTTTCTTAAGCTCTTAAGCTAATAATAATATATATATATGTACCTAAATACAACAAAGAAGTCTTCAAGAAAGTGGATTCTTATTGTTAATAGCTTTGAAGGAGATAAGTTCTTAAGGATTAAAGGCAATCATCAAAACAAGTGGTTTAGATTATTTGTGTAAGGCGATAAATGGTTATCTTTATTGATTGCAATTAATAAACTTATACCTATAATAGGTGTTATAAGGAAAATATTATATAAGCTCTAAGCAAGCCTATTTATACGAAATGTTTAGGTAAGTATTAAAGTATAATATGGGGATATAATGACATTATTTGTTTGAAAATCAATAAATATTTTCAGGGATTGAATTGAAAAGATTTATTTACCAATATAACATGGAAAGCGAAAGAACTGTTAATTTAATCAAATCAAATAAGAATTTCTTATTATAAGTTAGATTCATATTAATATTGATATTTGAGATAGTTATAAAAAATAATCTCCAAAGGGCTCAAATTTTATTTTTTCTTCAGGAAAACAAACGGTGCACGAAGAACCAAAAAATCCGGGCTATTCGCTGCTTGGGATTTCTAAGGGCAAAAAAGAAGAGATTTTATCTTCCGTCTTCCCATAGGAAAAAAGATAGACAACGAGGAAATTTAACAAAATAAATTTAAACCAAAATTTCATATTTTTTTATTTTTAAAAAAATGATTAAATTTTTTTTTTTAAACTTAATAATTCGAAAACGACTTTGTTTATTTTTAATAAACTTTGCACTTAGCAGTTTTTAACATTTTCCAGCAGATTTTCAACAAAAATTATTTGTGAATTCGAAATTGCTTTTAACGGCCTTTAAGTCCTATACAAAAATATAGTTCACACTAGGTATTCGTCGCGAAATCTATGTAAGATGAACTGAACTTAGCAAAAATTGCGTATTGACAAAGGCCCTCACTTTTCAACTGATGAGTCCAAGTGAGATCGCCGGGACGAAACGCCAATTTTTGTAGGACTTAAAGCCCGTTAAAAGCTATTTTGAATCAATAATTCAACAAAGTCCATTAAAATAGTGCTAAGTTTTCCACTTGACTGATGTATTTCTGTAGTATAGTATATAGAACTTGTATTATTAAAAAGGCCTTCTTAAAAATTACACAGGCCTACAAAATAAAGAAAATTTTATGGTGCCGCTATAAATGATATCATTTTTGTTTGTCCACTGTCACTAAATACGAACAACGGTATTTTCAAGTTAAAGCTACGTACAGTTTTTTAAACCCTCGCTTACATTTTTTTCGCATATGTGGCCGAGCTTTCTTGTCATTTAGGTCATTTTGTCTATTTTCAAGCGATTTAAATTAAAGTTTTTGATGTGTCTTCTTAGAAGAGGAGATGCTTAAATGATCCAAACTCATTTTGTTATATTTGTGGTGAATTCACAGTGAAAAAAGGTCAAAAGCACATTACAAAATGGAAGTAAATATGGTGCCGTTCCACTAGTTCATTCCACGAAAATAAAGTAGTATCAGTCTGTTTCTCTTGTTTTAGAATAATTGAAAAATCATGATCATCAGTGAGTTATATATGCGTGGATTTAAAAATAGTTACATTTTTACTGGGACAACAAAGCGGCTTCACCAAATTTCCATGTTTGGGGCAAAAACAAAATTGACCACTGGATAAAGCAAGATTGTCCTGTGGGGAATCTTTAACTATTGGCAAAAACAGCGTCTTAAACACACCTCTAGTTTTGAGATAAAAAATAATTTTGCCTCCATTGCACATAAAATAAGTTTTGATGAACGATACGTAAAAGCATTTGTACTGGCTTTTTTTTATTTATATTTAAAAAAAAAAATTCTTAGTTAGGGCTGGTATATTTGATGGACCTCAAATAAGATATTTGATAAAAGATAACCAATTCTTTCATTCAAATGATTTAGAATCTGCAATATAGTGAACAATTTTTTAAGAAATCATAAGTCCGTAAATTACCAAGACTTAGTTCTGGGCTTTCTGGAAAATTTTAAAAGAATTATTATTAAAGTTCAATACCTGTACAGTCATTCGGAAAGATTTTCCAAAAATCTTGGTTCATATAGCGACAAACAAAGAGAACGGTTCCACCAGGACTTAGAAGCCATGAAAGATAGGAATCAAGGCCGATGGGAAGATGTTATGATGGCTGATTACTGCTGGTGTATCCGACGAGAATGTCTTAAGGACACTCATAAAAGAAAATCTCTAAAAAGAAGCTTTCTTCATGTAAAATAACGCAATTAACTGTTAAAAAATCGCTAAATTTGTATTATTTGCACATAATGGTGTATCTCAAAAATTACACGTAGGATCAAAAAAGTAAGTATGCAGTTAGAACCAGGGTAACTAGTTAACATAGAAACAGTTTTCACTTTGGCGGCACCAAAAACACTGTAGGCCTGTGTTATTTATATATCTAAAAATAACGGTACCTACCTACCAATTACTACCATACAAGTGTTAAAAAACCTTTAATGAACAAATTATTTTTTTTCTAAAATTTTGTTTTAAGATAAGTTTTTGAAAATTGGTGGTGCTGATTTTTTTTTAAATTAATTTTTAACTCCGCATTAATAAACAAAAAAAGGGGTACCTACCAATTTTAATTTTTCAATTTTTACAATATTTTATATACAGGGTGTCCCGAAATCACCGTCACATATAAAAACCATCAGTTCCTGAGGTCATTTAAAGTAGAAAAACTTAAGAGATAATTTTCTCGTTTTCGCTTCGTTTTCGAATTATAACGGTTTTTATGATTTTTATTCTTTTTTCCTTTGACTGGCTCTAACTTTGCAAAACTACAACCGAATTTTGACTTGAATTTTCTTTATTTTTTATTATTTTTATTCTTTTTTTATGATTTTTATTCTTTTTTCCTTTGACTGGCTCTAACTTTGCAAAACTACAACCGATTTTTGACTTCAATTTCCTTTATTTTTTATGATTTTTATTCTTTTTTTATGATTTTTATTCTTTTTTCCTTTGACTGGTTCTAACTTTGCAAAACTGCAACCGATTTTTGACTTGAATTTCCTTTATTTTTTATGATTTTTATTCTTTTTTTATGATTTTTATTCTTTTTTCCTTTGACTGGCTCTAATTTTGCAAAACTACAACCGATTTTTGACTTGAATTTCCTTTATTTTTTATGATTTTTATTCTTTTTTTATGATTTTTATTCTTTTTTTATGATTTTTATTCTTTTTTTATGATTTTTATTCTTTTTTCCTTTGACTGGTTCTAACTTTGCAAAACTACAACCGATTTTTGACTTGAATTTCCTTTATTTTTTATGATTTTTATTCTTTTTTTATGATTTTTATTCTTTTTTCTTTTGACTGGCTCTAACTTTGTAAAACTACAACCGATTTTTGACTTCAATTTCCTTTATTTTTTATTTTTTTTTTAATAATTTTAAATGTATTTTTAGGTAAAAATATGTTAAATATTTTTAACAACATATGTTGGGTTTTCATAAAAATAAAAAAGAAATTATACCTACTTAATAACGTGTTTTTGTGAAAAAAATCAAATCGAATTAAAAAAAAAAAAAAACAACCTAAAAATGCTTAAAAAATATGTTTGATAATAAATTGCGGGAAAACCGTTATCCACACAGAAAAAAGTTGTATGGTGGATACTACAAATTTCGAACTGTTCTTGTTTAAATTAAAAAAAAATTAAAAAATCGATTGTAGTTTGGCAAAGTTAGAGCCAGTTAAAGGAAAAATAAATACAAATCATTAAAACTGTTATAAGTCAAAACGAAGCGAAAACGAGAAAATTAACCCTTAAGTTTTTCGACTTGAAATATGAAGTTGAAGATCGCTGCATCCGAAGTTTCTTTTTCTTTAGAAAAAAATTTATTTTTGTGTATCATATTTTTTGATTATTATCATTTTGTTATAATTTGTTGTTAGGCAAGAATAAAAGACTTAAGAACATGAAATAAAAAAAAAAAAATAAAAAACATCACCTCTACAGTTTGGAAAATCTAATTTATGCGTGTAATTTTTTTTTATCTACCATTCGTTGATCCGAAGTTATGAGGATATAAACTTACCTGTATTTCCTTTTAGGATTCATCGTCAAAAAACCTTAATAAAAAAGAATAAAAAAAAATAAGCAACATCGCCCCTAGAGAAACGTATGCTCTACATAGTGCAATTTTTTTTTTTTATAAAACATTAATGTAGGTCTATCTTCACGTCTAAAAAATTTAACTTAAAAAGTTTAGAAGCTCAGTTAAAAAAAAAATATAAAGAGGTTCAGTTCAAAAAAAGTAACAGATATCGCCCCTGAAAAAACTTGCACTCAACATTTTGGTGTTTAAAGTTTTCCAATAATATTGATATTTATCGAGAGCTGCAAGTCTAAAGAAAAAAAAAACTTCGGATGCAGCGATCTTCAACTTCATCTTGAAATGACCTCAGGAACTCATGGTTTTCTTCTGTGGGGTTGATTTCGGGACATCCTGTATATACATTTTTTTTTTTTTTTTAAACCGCTCCTTAAAATTTTACTTGCGATATACTGTAGGATGTACATAGGTTCTATATGGCAAGTTAGGCTAAACTCATACTGAAGCTGCGAGCAGAGCGGAGATGCGAGAGGTGAGCATTTTAGGTGGAAGATGCAAACCAAGAGGGAAGATTGCTATTGAAATTTAGTTAACAGAAAACTTGGTTGATTCAAAACAGCTTTTAGAATATAGAATTTGTATTATTAAAAAAACCTTCTTAGAAAACTTGGTTGTTTTTCAAGAAAATAAAATTGGAGGAAAATAGGTATAGGTTGGTAGGTTAGTTGCTATTATGGTAAAAATATTATTTTGCTATTATTGTAAAAATATTATTCTCCCCCCCTATAAAAAAACGTTTGGAATATTTTGGTTGGAAAAACATCGATCTGGGAACACTCAACTGAATGAGCTTATGAAAATATTTTTTTGTTTGATAAATTCAAAAATGACGAGTTTATGCTTATAATAAATATTTAATTTTTTGAATACTTGAACATAACTTCACAACTTGGTGCAAAATTTTTTTAAACCACCAAGTATTCCAACTAAATTGTTTTTTAATAAGCCAGTCATCTTTATATCAAACTGACAACAACCAAGATAGGTAGGTATACATACTTCCTATACAAGTGTGCTAAAATTTCAAAAGCATTTGTATATACCTATACATGTAGAGAAGACAAACACCTTATTTTTTTTAAACCACTTTAGTCAGGCCGCACATGCAATATCCTTCATCAAACAACTGTTTTGTATATGAATTTAATTCAAGTGGTTCCTTGAGGATGAAACAAAAATTAAAAAAAAAAAAAAAAACAAATTCAAAAAGAAATGCGTCCTTTTTCTTTTGCAATAAATCCAACCACCTACACACCATTCATACGATATACACAAACAAACACATACATGCTTATACCTAAAGTTTTCAATGCGGATATTTCTAGCATATATAGAAATTTATATCCAGGAGCACCATAAAGTTGCTAAGATCTGTGTTCGTGATGATGATTCAGCACATAAAACACAAGAAGCTTCAAGTCCTTCTTGTTTTCTTGATTTTTTTTTTATTTTTCTTATATAGTATAACTGCTGTAGTTTGATGAGGATATCCAAGAATACTACGAGTATATATGTGAGAATATATGTATATGTATACATGCGCCTATAATATATGTAGTATTGGATTTTATAGAAAGGAGGCGTGCCAAGGCACAAGAAAGGCAAGAAAATTGCGAAACAAGACAACAATTTAAGTGCAACAAGGCACTTTCTCTTTTTTGATGATGCATCATCATCATCAACATCATCATCAACCCCAACATCCTCAATATGCCCATCGTCATTGTTGTTGTCGTCATTGTCGTTATGATAAGAGACTTTGCAACATGGTGGACATGGACACAGAAAGTCTCCCGCTTATTCCTGCCCATCCCTATTCTACTGCCCCTACCCCTGGACGGCCTAACGTAGTTTTTTGTAGTGTTATAAAGCACTCACTTGTAGACATCCGGTCTGACAATTGTTCCAATTTGCCGCTATCAAATAACACAAGGACATGCGACACAACAAGGAGGGTTTCTGCAACAAAAGTCCCCTCGAAGACGAAGCTGGCTTCATGGTACAGTGCATGGATGATGAAAATAAAATGTAAGGAAGAGCAGACGAGAGAAAAGAGCCAAGGCGACACACCCCAAAGGATGATGATGATGATGAATGAAAAACAATAGAGACAAAACTTTTGTGCACTTCGTAAATTGCAGTCCTGCCGGAAGACATAATAAAATGTACCCCCATTCCCTCAGAAATTGAGGTGCTATATCCAAGAGCAGGGGGAAGGAGGGGGGAGGTTGATCTCATTCTTCAACATTTTATAACCACTAGTACCTAAACCTACCCTTTCTTCTTTTCTTTCTATGCATTTCTCATTCACTGCTTCCCTTCGTTATTATTGTTATAATTTTTAAACCTCTTCTCCTTCGTCCTTTTCCTGTCTGTGTTATCCTTGGTGACGGTCTCTGTAATACACTTAAATGCTTAAGACAATTACGGGTGCAACATTGCAGTACAACACGTCGTCATCGTCACCATTATCATCATCGTCGTCATAATCATCATTATCCTTGCTACAGTAGTCAAGTGAGGAAAAAATTTCAAAAAAAAAACAATAGCTTAACTCAGAGTCCGGGTTCGGGTCCCTTGATGGTGTGGAGCTTCCGTTGTGTCGACGAGTTTCGCGTCAAGCATTGAGCAGCCATGTCGTTTTGTGTTTGGGCGCGTAAGGTTTTTAATTCACAATGTCACTTGGAGATCCGGCTCGAAGGACCAAATACGTACACATTTTCGTTGTGGGAGGCATATTTCACTGATGGGAGGATTATATCCTTTTCAATGACAACTCTGCTCTGCTGTTATAGTAGGTTGCTTGATGTGAAGATGATGCATGAGTTTTGATTAGGCCTGGGCATGTTATTCTTCATCTTCTGCATATCGTTGTCGTTGACAGTAGCAAAAGCAGCATCGTTATTCTGTCATTTCTGATATCCTTTTCATAAAATGCAACAGTAGATTGTATGTATAGCAGGCAGCATTGCATACATCTGAATAATGCGGTGCTTGACTTTGGCTAGAAGCAAGAGCACACACTATGATAACAATGATGTCTGGAGTTTCTTTTATCAATGCATGTAGACTTTGTTTTTTGTTGCTACGCACTGCACCACATCGAAAAGGAGTAGGTACTTAACTTTACGCGCTCATACATGTGAAATGCAGGGAGCAGAAAAAAAAAACATCTAATTACTTGCATTATGTGTGAAAATGTTAAAATAAAGGATTTATGAGGCAGGTTATTGCAAAGCAGCTAGAGTGCTTCCTGTTTCAATTAACTAGGCGTTTTTTTTTTAGTTTTTTTTCTGTTTTGTTATTTATTGTGAAGCTCTTCAGGGGTAATTTTTTCATCCGTGTTTGCACAATCGTTCTTTTCATTATCACCCCAAGTTTAATTGGAGAGCTTGGATATTGTGACGTTATGATGTTGATGATGATGATGATGGGGGAACAAGAAACGATATACATATATGTAGCTTAACAATTGTGAGTAAAAAAACAAACATTTTTCAAGATGGAGTTGATGTGAAAGATGGCAGAAAATTGGTATTGTGAGCATTTAATCCATCTTTTCAATTGACAACAATAATTTTAAAAATGTTTTTCTCATTCCAAGATATTATGAAAAGTAAGTGGTCGTACGTAAGCCAACAACAATGTGGATTCTTTGGTAATTTAAAGAGTAGGTACTTGAAATTGCTCATATATGATTTGAATAAACAAAAGTTCTAAGTATAATATAGCTCTGGTATAGATTTTCTTCATTAACAGTAATAATGAGGAAATTAATGGTGGGAATATTTTCTCTCTCAAAATTACTAAATCGGATATATTGGGAGTATTCATTGCCTAATTTTTATTCAACAATTAACAATAATAAACTAAAGCGTGTAGCAAAAAAAAATCCTATGGAAGGAGGGGTCTATTTTCCCCATTTATCCGGTAGGTGAAATTTTATAAGAAATCGACTTGAATAACAAAAATAAAATGGACGACTGGATCGCACGCTCTTATGTGCGATCACACTGAGGTTTTAAAGTCTGAATAATTAAGATCTATTAGTCTGATTTTAAAAGATATACACTACTTCTGGGATCTTATACATATTTTATGCCACCTGCTAAAAACGTATACTTTAGTATAAGGAAGGTAGTATTATATAAGAATACAAAAATTAAAGCGATACATGATGCAGGAAACATGCATGAAACTGACAGATAAAAATGAAAAATTGGTAAAAAATAATGTATAATTAGAAATAAATTAATTTAAAAACATCTGAAATTTTTTTGATACCAACGCTATGTACGTAGTCTGATTTCTTAATATTAATCTTAATTTATGAGAAAATTAAATTGTTGGGGCGGTTTTTTAAATAAAATAATAATTTATAAAGGGTGTTTTTTTAGACGTGTGGTTTCCAATCTGGCAATACTTTTTTTGGAGTTGGTCTTTTTGACAGCTGTCAATTGAATTATATGCTCAATTTAGTTTGCCATTTCATAATGAATAGACTAACTCCTCAACAACGTTTGCAAATCGTGCAAATTTATAACCAAAATAATGGCTCGAGATGGCCACCGATCTCGATTTTCACAAGAAAATTTTGTTCAGCGATGAGCTCACTTTTGGCTGAATGGGTACGTTAATAAGCAAAATTGTCATATTTGGAGTGATCATAATCCACAAGCCATTGTTGAGACACCACCCGTGACATCCTCAAAATGTCACTGTTTGGTGTGCTCTATGGGCAGAGGGAATCATTGAATTGGAGGATGTTGATGTGGACGATCTTTGGTTCCAACAAGACGGTGCCATACAGCCAACGAAACAATCAATTTATTGAAGGAACTTTTTGGTGAGCGCATTATCTCGCGTCGTGGCTCGTGGGTCTGTGGCGTGGCCTCCAAGATCGTGCGATTTAACACCGTTGGACTATTTTTTGTGGGGTTATGTGAAGTCGCTTATCTACGCAGATAATCCCGAGACGATTGACGCCTTGGAAGAGAATATTCGGTGCGTTATTGCTGACATACGGCCCCAATTAATGCAAAAAGTGGTCGAAAATTGAACCTCTCGGCTGGAATTTATTCGAGCCAGCCGTGGCTATATTTATAATAAAGCTAAATTCTTGTCCAAAACATTAAATTATATGCGTTTTATTTCTTCTAGAAAACCACACGCCTAAAAAAACACCCTTTATACAAGAATTTGAAAAAAAAAATTTGAGAAAAAAATATTGGGAAGCCATTTTTAGTGTTTATTAATTCTATTTAAAAAAAAATCATCTAACTATCCTTTTTTGAAATATCAAATTTTTAAATTTCAAAAAAAAATCGATTATAATCGGTTATGATATACATATTATGTACTCGAAAACCAAAAAAAAATGCTTCTTTATGAGAGATATACCGTTACTAAACAGAAGATACACGATTTCTAATAATATGGTAGATCGTCTGATATTAGCTCCCAAAAATTGTTTCATCAAAATCGTAGGAGTCGTTTTTGAGAAAAATGAGATTTTCCTTACCGAATAATTTTTATTTAAAGTGTGTTATATAATAGTTTAAAAAAACTCCTGAGTGCTAAGTTTAAAAAAAAATAGGTCAAGTCGTTTTCGAATTATTAAGTTTTCAAAAAAAAAAAAAAAATTTAATTTTTTTTTTAAAAATCCAAAAATTTTTTTTTTTTAATTTTGGTACAAAATACTTTCAAAACTTTTATAAAAATACTCCATAAACAAAATTTATCAAAATCAATCAAACCGCTTTTGAGAAAACTTAAATTTAAAAAAATGGTTCTATTGGAGGTATCATTTATAACCATTTTTCGGAAATTTGTTTTTAAATAATGGTAGCCTTTTGTAAAAAAATAATTGCTGAATTTTAAAAAAAAAAGGGTGGGCATAATTTTGATAAAAATTAGATTTTCATTTAAAAAAAAAAAAAATTTGTGCGGCAGCTATTGTTATTTTTTGTCCCAAAAAATGAAAAAAACGTGTCGGGGGAATGCCAAAAAAACGGCTAGGTACTAAGATTAAGGCAAATTGACCCACCCGTTAAGGCAGCAGCTGAAAGGACAGACATATTGAATTGCGAGACCCACCTTTTGTTTACTTATTATCTAAATGTCAAGTTTGATCAAAATCTCGAGTTAAATTTTTTTAATATGATTTAGTTTAGTGGGCTTTAGGACCTAAAGCCCACTAAACTAAATCATATTGTTAAATACAAAGGTCACTAAAATAATCATTTGTTAAATTTTTTTTACGAATCCATAACTTGCCATATAGTATCTATATAAACGCAGGTAAAAATAACAAATTAATGGAAAGGCAATTATTTGGGAAATTAATATATCTATATTATCGAGCAATTAAACTTTATAGTTTTATTAATCGCAATTCTGTATTAACAAATGAAAACAACATCACCATATATTGAAGGTAACTTTCAAGTTTCAAGCAATACAATTGTATGGTTGTCCTGTGCCTACTGGGAAAAGCTGCTGGAACAAATTCTTAATAATGATACCCTGGCGTCATTCGACTCTAGACCAAAGAGCGAATGTTGAGTTAATTTTTGATAGAATTCAAAAAAATTATTTACAGCTGTGATATATAGTTGTGATCCACTCATTATCAAAATTATGCATAAAAACTGTGATAAATATTTATCTTTATTTTTTATTTTAATTGTTAATTCATGTATACCATACGATTATTATTTTTTTTAATGATTACATTTAGTGTGTGACTAAAAATTGATAAGAGCATTGTATAGTAACTAAAAACATAAACAATATGGTGCTTCTTAATGCAAAATGAAAAAAAATAAACAAACAATTTTAACAAAAATTTCTTCACATTTTTTTTTCAAAATTTTGACTTCAAAAATTATTTTTTCAAAAGTGCCTCAGTAAAAGAACTTTATTGAAAAAGGAAAATAAATAATGGATTTAAAAAATCATTGTTAGAATTGCCGTGGTTTTTTAAAATTTTGTTTTTCAGAAAACAGGGGGAAATATAGAAATCCCCTCCAATAAAACTTTTTTGGTCCCGACCCAACCTACATCACGCTCTAGTTTCGGTCGCATCTTATGAGAATCGGTTATGAATAAAGCCTAGTTTACAGTTCCCATGCAAACAATTAATTGCTATGCGAAAATTTTCGCATGTAAAAAATTTGTTGGTACCTGTAAATAAATGGCTACATTGAAACTCGCTTGAAAATTTACAAATTTGGAAACAAATTTTGCCTTGAATAATCAAATAAAAGTAAATTTAAAGTTCAAAAGAACAAAAATCAATAATAGATTAAATTGCCTCTATCTCCTGATGGATACTTTTGATACTTTTTATCATTTAAATATGAAACATTTAAATTATTTTTTAACCCCATCCTCTCTCTCTCTCTCTGATCTATTTTAAAATTAATTTTCAAACCAAAAAAAACCCAAACCTAGAGCGTCAATGACATTGGCAATATGTATAGGTAGGTTTATATATACTCAAAGCTAGTGAACATATTATATTTAATTAAACAAGAAGGAATATAAATGTTCATCTCTATGAAAACCCATCTTCAGACAACAACGAACAAAAAAAAAAAAAAAGAATTAATAAAAAAATAGAAGGAGAATTGGACAACCAAAATGAATCTATGCAATATTCTGTCTTGTTGAATGATAATCCTGATAGATGTCGTTCTCTATCTACACACAAAGTACCCCCTGGTGACGTTTCTACCACCAATAATGGTGGTCTAAGCTTTAATTCCTTGCATTATAAGTTCTCTATCGTCCATATTCTCATCATCTAGATGAAAAAAAAACGAGACACAAAATATAATGTCTATGTTTGAAATTGTCATCTCACTCTGTACTTATCGTCACCATCATCATTGTCCGTGCCCGTGTCCGTCGTCATCGTGTCGTTGTCGTTCTGGTTTTTGAAATGCAGAACATGCTATGGGTTCTCTTTTATATACCTACCTATAGCCATAGTAGTGTAGTAGTCATCATATTCTTTGTCCTTGTCGTCATTTTTATTGCAAATGTTATCCTTTAGGAGCAATACTGTTTCGCGATTGTGTTTTGCAAGCGAACAAAAAAAAAATAGGGATACCAACAAAGTGCTATTTCTAGCACTTCTTCAAGTTGCGGCTGATATATAGCGTGACTTATAGATGAGGGAATCAGCCAGATGCAATTTTAAATTCAACATTTTTATTCTTGCATGCGAGGGAGAGAAGCAACAAATTAACTGTGAGGGATGGAAAAAAAAAGTTGTGAAAATGAGAAAGAATTCCCATCACGGAATTAAGCTAAAAGTATGAAGAATTGCTGTAGGTATATATATATATAGTTTTTTCAAAACGACGCGACGTTACGTTGGTAAGCTTTGGTATCCCAGCTGCAGTTCAAGGAGCTTCTCACTCACTGCCAAAAAATTCTTTTAACAGAAGATCCGAAATTCAAATCTTTTAACGAGAAAGCAAATATTCAGCTAATTGTGACAAATATAATTCCATCGATACACAATTATTTACATATGTATGTACATTCAATCTGGATCAGGACACAAAAAAAACCTTAAAGGGAATATTAGGTCTCACTCTCGCGTTCCGGTTGTAATTCAGTGTGTGATTAAAGATGTGAACGTGAAGTCCTTGGGACAAGAGAAGATGGTGCACAGGATACGTGCCTTTAGTGCATTTTCGTCCTCAAAAGAATCAGCTTGAAGAATACATTTTTTTTTTTGTTGCTGTGTGTGTGTTGTTAAAGGAGATCTAAAGATGTCGTATGTGTCTCGTCGGATGTGTTGCTGCTGTCAGGGGCGTGCTCAAGTATGATACAACGTTGCTGCTGGCTGGAAACACCATTGCTCACACATTTTCCGTGTTCCATGATGTTAAGTGTCCGTTGTAGATATAGCTGTCGGTAACACATCATAGTCGAAGCCGAAGGGGGTGTGTTGAATGAGAGAGACCAAGAAAAAAAGTTTCCGGTTCGTTTAACACGGTTCACCTTCAACCTTCAACCGGGAAGAAAAAAAAAACAGAACAGAACAGCACACACATATAAGTATCTCCTCTAGACATCGTTGAAGAAATGAGAGGAAGATCCGGAATACAAATCCATTAGAAAGCAGTTCAGTCTACGCCTTTTCCCGGTTACACTCGCTAAACTTATACCTACCTATATACCTTGCCCTTGTGTTTTATCTTTACTTTCAATTGCAACAGCCAGCATCAAACAACCCATAACACATGAATTAAGGATGCTCAATGTTGACATTTTTATCATTAGGTACCATCCACGATTGCAAAATGCCTTATACCAATACCTAGTTACATCTTCGTCATCTTAGGAAGTATGATGCCGAGCTTCAGACAGAAGAAACTTTTTATTTGTATTTCTTTTTCTTACATAAGGATAAATAGATAAAAGGGAGAGATGTTGGGAGAAGCTAATGGAAGTTCAAGGCCTTAACGAAAATTCAAGGTGTTTCGTGCGAAGGTAATTTTGACAAGTTGACTTTTTTCTTGTATATATATATAATGAATGAGAATTGAGCGTAAAATAAAATTGCATCGCAATTTGTTAAATCAATACAAGAATTTCTAAGAAATTTCTGTTAGATTTTCTTTCAAAACTTCTTTGACAAATAAAAACAAAAGAGAACATTTTTACTGAATCTAAAGACTTAAATATTAAAAAGAATAGGTTAAAGGTCTTATTGAAATAACACAGATTATGGAAACAGAAATTTATAAAGAAGTAGAACAAAAAATTAAGGAATTTAACAAGTGCGTTCGCATGGTTTCAATCAGGAAATGATGGGAGCAATCTTTTTTATTCGAAAACTAATTCAACTAGTTTTTTTAAATATTGGTCAAGTTTGTAAAAGTTAAAGTTCGTCAACACTGATGCCACATTTGAGTTCCATTTCTGCAGGTAAATACTGAGCGTTTGAAATTTTCTTTACTCTTTTAGAAAATTCGATGTTTGCTCTCAGTAAAGAAATAAAATTTTATCCAAAATGTACATTTAAAGAACAATTTTTTAAAATTGTTTTTAGCAGTGATTAGGCATGTTTACTTGTTTACTTTTACGAAATCGAGACATGTCTTTAGTCTGAAAAAAAAACCGATACAATTACACAAATTTTATTTTTTAGCAAAAACAATATTTGAACAATAATTGAATATATGAATATTATAACAATTGTGAGTACTGAAAATTCCAAATATTGACCTTAAGACTGTGTTTTTTAAGCACAAAATTCAGTTTTTAACTAAATAATTAAATTTTTTGAAGCAGTCAATTTTCTTCCGAAAGACCATAATATGTTGTGAAATTTGACTTCTTGTTAATTATTAACGCAGAACTAGGATTTATAGGTAATTTTAAAATAACATTTACAACAATAAAATTAAACTACTTCAATTCTACGAACATATTTTTTTTTATCGAGTTAAATATCTAATTTTACTGAACTATTAATAAAAAGATTAAAATATCATTAGATAGTTTAAGAACTCATTTAATGTATAGGTAAACATAAACATGATAATGCCGTTTAAGGTTCATACAATTAATTTACCATTAAGAACAACACTATTGCCTTCGATTGTGGAAAATGGAAAGTAGTTTTTCAAGATTCATTTATTCCACGTAAGTTTTAATGCAACGAGTCCAATTTTAAATTTTGGTATAAATTTGAATTCTCATCCATTTCAAATTCAGACTTCTCAGAAGCGAGTACTAGTTCACATCACTAGCAGCGTTTTTGAGTTTATTCCGTGCATACAAGCAAATTACATTTTAAATATAATCATGAGAGTTTTTGTTGCATTGTCTGCTTTGTTAGCAGTTGCTTCTGCCAGTCATTTGTATTTGGCTCCATCAGCTCGTCTCATTGTACCAGCTCCATCCAATCAATATCACTCTCAGGATGGAATTGGCCAGTACGTCTACGGTTACAATGATCATTTGTCAACTAAGCAGGAAATAAAATCACTTGATGGAACAACCAGAGGATCATACAGCTACATTGACTCAAACAATGTTCTGCAAACTGTTGACTATACTGCTGATGCTGGTGGTTTCCGAGTTGCTGCAACAAATCTACCAAAGTCTGTGGAAGCTCCAGTTCAGGATCTACCTCAACAAGTTTCTGAGACTCAAGAAGTTGCTGCTGCAAAATCTGCTCATTTAGCTGCAGTCGAAGAGACCAAGAAGCAAATTGGTTACCAAGTCATTTCAATGCCTGCTCCCATTGAACTTCCTCGACCAGTTGAGGACACACCTGAAGTTGCTGCTGCTAGAGCAGTTCATTTGGCTGCCGTAGAAGAGGCAAAGAAGCAAGTTGGTTATCAATACGTTGCAATTCCAGCTCCAATTGAAACTCCGCGACCAGTTGAGGACACACCTGAAGTTGCCGCTGCTAAAGCAGTCCATTTCGCTGCCATAGAAGACGCTAAGAAGCAAATCGGTTATCAGTACGTTGCAACTCCAGCTCCAATTGAACTTCCCCGACCAGTTGAGGACACACCCGAAGTTGCCAAGGCCAAGGCAGAACATTTGATAGCAATCGAGCAGGCAAAACTGAGGAACTCTTACCAAACCGTCTATCAAAGTGCTCCTGTTTTTGCATCGCAACTTCCACTGTTGTCTTCTGTTGGTTCGGTTCCATTATCTTCTCAAGGATTCTCATACTCGTCTAGTGTTGTGAATGCCCCATTACTTCATCAGCTGTCAGCTTCTAGTTCAGTACCATTACCATCGCATGGATATTCATACTCACCAAGTATTGTGAATGCTCCCGTTTCCCACTATTCTTACGCACCATACGTTAGATATTTGTAACTTTTTCGAGTTATGGAGTCAAAACTATAAAGTTATTAAAGAATTCATTTTAATATCAATTAAATCACTAATTTTGTTAATTAGTCTCGAACTAAAACTTTTGAGAAAATAAAGTTTATGCAAGCAATTTATTTTGTATGGTTTTTTTTCGAGAAGGACAGTCTTACTGTCTTATATTTTTTGTTTCTCATTTAAAAATCGATAAAAGTCAGGAAAAGAAAGCCTTGAATACATACACAAGAACACTCCGAACCCAACAAAAAAAATAACCAAACAGTTTTTCCCGTTTATAAATTTGTAGAAATTCTTAATTTTCATTCGGTCAGCTCTGATACTGACATTTAATGAATCTGCAAGAAATGGTCCTCAATTTTGAAAACTAACAATCATTGGATCGTATCCCTTGTGAATCTTACTGTGGACTATTCAACGTTAAGCTGATTATGAACGCGTAATTACGTCAAATGTATAATTTCCTGATGACTCAGGGGCATAGCTACCGCCGCGCTGTATAAATGATGCGGGGCTCCCGTTATACATGTGTATAGTAAGAAACTGATAAATAAGATAAATGTAAAATACCTTAAATGTCAATATGTATGTGAAAATGAATAACACCTTTTACATGTGTCATCAGAAGAAGAGAGAATTTAAGTTCCGGAATCGTACTGTAAAGAGTATGCGACAAATCCAGAGCCTCAATTTAGATCATTATAGTCTAGTCTAAAATGCACGACTGGGCCGCACTACCTTGATCTTAGGTGCTATCACATTGTGGTTATAAAGTCTAAATAGTTAAGATCTATTCATCTGATTTTAAAAGAAATAAATTAGCTATGGGAGCCTATAATTTAATCCACCTCCAAAACGTTAAAAAATTTAAGGTATTATTATAAGAGTAAATGTTTATATGAACATATTATACATTACATGAAAATTACAGTTTAGACTGAAAATTGTTAAAAAAATCAATATAATTAGAAATTAATTGAGCAAACAACCTCTGAAATTGTTCTTACACCAACCATATACGCAGTACGCCAACTGGTTTCTTAAATAAATCTCAATTTATGAAAAAAAAAAAAAATTGATTTTAAAATTTTGTAAACATTTTTAAGGAAAAAAAATTTGTACGCAATTTTTTAGAATTTATTAATCCGGCGTTGAAAAATTAATTTTGAAAAGGAATCATCATCACCCATTATAAAATTTAGAATTTTCATAAAATTATTTTGAATTTTTTTTTAAAAACGCAAAATTTGTATTTAAGATCTGCTAGATAATGTTATAAAACTACTGGATACCAAGTTCGATAAAAATCGATTAAGCCGTATTAGAATTATTAAGTTCTCAAAAAAAAAAATGTAAATTTATTTACAAAAATTTTTAAGTTTTATTTAAAAAAATTAAACTAAAAAAAATAATCAAAATCTGTTAAAACACTATTGAGATAATCGAAAATCAAAAAAATTGTTCTATGGGAGGTACAAATTGTAACCACTTTTTGGAATTCTTTTATATAAAATGGCTGCCTTTTGAATTGGAATAACAAATAATTGTAAACTTTAAAGAATTAAAAATATGAATTTATAAAAAATTTCCTATAATTATAACTCTGGAAAATTTAGTAGTGACAGGGTTTTTAGAATATCCCAAAATCCCATATTGGCGTGAGTGAAATGCCTTTATTTCTTTAAGGCCTACCTTGCAACCTTTCTAAAACATCTAAAGGTAGGTGAAAAACGAATTTTTTTAAGCTCAAAAAGAAAAAAAAAAAATTAAGACATCAAGACAGTTCATCTCGGAAAATAAACAATAAAAAATAAATTGCTTTCATAATCTTTATTTTCTCAAAAGTTTTAGTTCGAGACTAATCAACAAAATTAGTGATTTGATTGATATTAAATTGAATTCTTTAACAACTTTATAGTTTTGACTCCATAACTCGAAAAAGTTACAAATATCTAACGTATGGTGCGTAAGAATAGTGGGAAACGGGAGCATTCACAATACTTGGTGAGTATGAATATCCATGCGATGGTAATGGTACTGAACTAGAAGCTGACAGCTGATGAAGTAATGGGGCATTCACAACACTAGACGAGTATGAGAATCCTTGAAGAGATAATGGAACCGAACCAACAGAAGACAACAGTGGAAGTTGCGATGCAAAAACAGGAGCACTTTGGTAGACGGTTTGGTAAGAGTTCCTCAATTTTGCCTGCTCGATTGCTATCAAATGTTCTGCCTTGGCCTTGGCAACTTCGGGTGTGTCCTCAACTGGTCGGGGAAGTTCAATTGGAGCTGGAGTTGCAACGTACTGATAACCGATTTGCTTCTTAGCGTCTTCTATGGCAGCGAAATGGACTGCTTTAGCAGCGGCAACTTCAGGTGTGTCCTCAACTGGTCGCGGAGTTTCAATTGGAGCTGGAATTTCAACGTATTGATAACCAACTTTCTTCTTGGCCTCTTCTACGGCAGCCAAATGAACTGCTCTAGCAGCAGCAACTTCAGGTGTGTCCTCAACTGGTCGAGGAAGTTCAATGGGAGCAGGCATTGAAATGACTTGGTAACCAATTTGCTTCTTGGCCTCTTCGACTGCAGCTAAATGAGCAGATTTTGCAGCAGCAACTTCTTGAGTCTCAGAAACTTGTTGAGGTAGATCCTGAACTGGAGCTTCCACAGACTTTGGTAGATTTGTTGCAGCAACTCGGAAACCACCAGCATCAGCAGTATAGTCAACAGTTTGCAGAACATTGTTTGAGTCAATGTAGCTGTATGATCCTCTGGTTGTTCCATCAAGTGATTTTATTTCCTGCTTAGTTGACAAATGATCATTGTAACCGTAGACGTACTGGCCAATTCCATCCTGAGAGTAATATTGATTGGATGGAGCTGGTACAATGAGACGAGCTGATGGAGCCAAATACAAATGACTGGCAGAAGCAACTGCTAACAAAGCAGACAATGCAACAAAAACTCTCATGATTATATTTAAAATGTAATTTTCTTGTATGTACGGAATAAACTCAAAAACGCTGCTAGTGATGTGAACTAGTACTCGCTTCTGAGAAGTCTGAATTTGAAATGGATGAGAATTCAAATTTATAGAATAAATTTTATTCGGACTCATTGCATTGAAACTAACCTTGAAAAACTACTTTCCATTTTTCCACAATCGAAGGCAATTGTTGTTCTTAATGGTGTACTAATTGTATGAACCTTAAACGGCATTAACTTGTTTATATTTATCTATCAGTGAAGTAGAGATTTAACCTTCCTAATGATATTATAATCTTTTAAATAATAGTTCAAGAAAATTAGACCTTAATCTTGGAAAAAAGTTGTGTAAAGGGTTTTTTTTCTATTGAACCAGTATAAGTGCTGTAAATGTTTATTTATTCATCTCAGCTAAGTACTAGCTTAACAAAGAATTTATAAATAGTTTATATACAGATTATGAATATTTGGCAAAAAAAGTTAACATGAATTTACTCGATAAATTTATTCTTTGATCAAACAAATTGATAAATTTATCATATTGAAATAATTAAATAATTTAAACATTTTATTTAAAGGAGAAAATTGTTCATAGTTGTTCCGATAGTTTGAGATATGTATGCAATCGGTCAAATTCCTCAGGTTTCTTTGGGGAACATTAAAGTTTATTAATTTAAAAATGAAGACAAAACATAAATAAGAACGTCTGCTCTCAGGACTCGGCAGTCGACATATCAATAAGTACAAGTCTATGGTCGTAAGGTGGAAGATCGTAGGGATTATCCCATCCTAACCCCCTAAGTGCAAATCTTAGGAACCTTTTTTGGACCTGCTCTAGCCTGGATTTATGGCAGGCATAATTGGGTGCCCAGACCTGACTTGCGTATTCTAGAATTGGTCGAACAAGTGAAATGTTATGAAAAGTTGCTTTATAACAAAAGGATCAGAAAATTGTTTTGACTCTCTAGTCTCTCTTAATCCAACCAAGAATGGAATTGGGCTTATTAGTTATAGAGTTTTTGTGTTGTATGAACTTAAGTTTGCCATCAAATGACACAGCAAGGACAGACATATAGTTTACACGAGATAATGATACACCATTAAACAAATAATTGAAAGAAATTAAAGAAAGCTTTCTCGTAAAGTTCAAAGTTTTACATTTATCGATGTTAAGAAGTAAACAGTTACGAGCACACTAATCAAAAAATGAATTAAGATCGCATTGCAACTCTTCACAATCACGAGTATTTGATATAGTTTTAAAGATTGTTACATCATCGGCATAAATGAGGCACTTAGAGTGCTTCAACACAGACGGTAAATCGTTTATAAATAAAATGAAAAGGATAGGGCTCAAATGACTACCTTGTGGAATTCCAGAATTAACTTTGAACTTGTTTGATTCACAACCATTGAAAAGTACAGAGTAAGATCTATCAAGTAAATAAGATTGGAGCCACTTTACAAAATGTTCACTAAATCCCAGCTTTCTTAATTTAAAAAGCAAAATATGATGTGAGAGTTTGTCAAACGCCTTGCTGAAGTCAGTAAAAATACAGTCCAATTGTTTTTTGTTGTGTTAGAGTTACCCACCTAAATAGCGCTGTCAATGACCATGATAAATAGGATTGTAGGGCAACATGCGATCTTTTATATAGCCACTGTAAACATGAACATGACTTTTATTAAACACTAGCTTAAGATTTTTGGCATTACCATTTTTTAGGATCACAATATGTTATTTATGAAGGTCCTGCAAAATATCTTAGAGAACAAATTGCATCCGCTTTATTCAAATAATCGCAATCCCTTCCGAAAATTTAATTAAAATACCCTCCTTTATTTTACAGATATCCCTTTTTTGGCGAAAACTTTCCAAACTAACTTATCCTTCTGTCACACTCGTTACCGGTAAAACACGGTCGTACAATTCATTAGAACCATATACTCGAATCATTAATTTCCTGTTTATGACTTCAATTGGCAATTATTGCGAGTTTTCAACCTTCCGAACGAAGAAGTGCTCCTTTGCATCCTTAATGCATTCAAATAAACGACTTTTACCTATATGAAGTTGTATTAATACTTACATACTTACATAGGTTATATCCTTTTTTGAATATCTTCACAATGACACAACCTCGTTGTCAGTTCGTCGTTATCATCATCTTTGGTTCGTCGTTGTGCAAGAATCTTCTTCTATGCTGTGTGCTGCAGTGTGTTGATGGCTGCTACCACACGGCTAAGTTTGTAGATGGGACAGCTCTCTTGGTATAGCGGTTGTGGTTATATGTACTTCCTCAATGAAAAGTCTCAACCCGTCTGCATTATGGCCGAAAACTAATCCAATTACATTCGATTTTCTCCAAATTAATCCACTGTTGCCATCGCACGTTGTTCTTCAACTCCTACCTACCTCACCACCAAAAATGCCACTATCCTTCTTCGAAGGTAACTTGAACCACATATATATACTCGATTCTTGAATATAAGCGGCATTTTCATTCTGAAGCATGCAAATATCACCGACATTAACTAAGGAACCACAAACTACCCAACAGGAATGACAGCAGGACTATTAAGGTACAGAGAACTTGAAATAGTTCTAAACCGCCAAAAACTTGCCATTGGAGTTTGTTCTATAAGCAAGCTCACCCACATAAAACAACTATGCTTGACAAGTATTAAGATATACAAACAAAATTTTGATTGCAACAGAATTTTCAAAAAATAGTTTTTTTAATTGTTTTGATTTTTAAAAGAAATGAGAACACATGGGCCATCTATCTTTTTATGAGCTATCTAATTAATTTCCTAAAAATATTATCTTAAACATTTTTCCCCGAAAGTCAAAAATAAGCCAGAGTCTCCACAAAAATTAATTCTCCTTGCAACTCTTGTTGATGAAGCTCGAAATTTCTGTATGACGTAGTTGAATCATTAACAATTTGAAACGGACCAGCTTTTGAATAAATCGTTTTCAAGTTTTCAAAATTATGTTAAAGAAATATTTAAAATTTCATGTGTCAATTTTATATCTTACTAGCGGTCCATCCAGTATTTTAAAAGCAAACATCCCTTTACAATAAATTTTTTGGCGCACTCCAAAAATTTGTATACAGAACTGTAGCAGTCTGAGAGCAGTGGCGAAGCGTGAATTAAAAATGGGGTCGTGCACATTTTTTGTATGTTTACAATTAACAGGTACATATGTTGGTATTACATAAATTCTAATTCCAATGTTCTTTATTACTTCAACAATATTTGTAATACATTTTAATAAAAAGAATCTTCCGACTGTTTCTGTCGCAAAAATTTTTTTTTTCAATGGTAATCATCGAAAGTTCTAATACTTCTCTCACAAAGTTTAAATATTTCTGGAAAAACTGACCCGACATCATCATTTCGAATTTTTTCAAGAAATATGGCTTAACGTTTAAATTTAAAAAATTAACACTTGAAGTTTCACGAAAAAATGGTTGACTCTTCCAAAGTTTTTCAATTGCATACGTAAGAACTTTTTCACTACCTACTTGATGTCATTTTTTAAAATAAATTTAACCTAAATTATAAAATCATTACTTAAAAAAGTTTCAAAATTTAATATACAGTTTAAACAAAAATCGTTTTCTTACCTTTCTTAAAAAAAAACTCAATTCATTGCCAAAATTCCCATTTCATTCATAATCTTCCAGCACGAAATACGAATAGAACAATGTCACATACAACAACTATCCTATCTAAATATATCGCATATTATGTACCTACACATTGTGCCTACACTTCTCCCATACACATATCTGAGTGTGAACTTTGAGCAAAATTTGTTTGGATTCGTTCACAGCTAATTTGAACGAATCGGCTGATACGATGAGAGCTATACTTTTTTGTTTGTGTGTATACTTTCAGTGGATACATTTCGTTTCCAAATCAGGTGAAAGAAATGGGTGCTACAAAAATGTGAGCTTTTTGTTTTGTTGTGTATACTTCCAATGGATACATTTCGTTCTCAAATCATGTGAACGAGTTGATGTTGAAAGTCAAAAGAGAGAGACGTTATTGTTGCTAGTGGTGTGTGTTTTGATTTAAATTGAGTGCATGAAAGTGTTGACGAGTCGGAAACTGGGAAACAGAGTGAGAAATTCACTCAAATTAGCAGATAAGTAATATAATTTTGTGGGTTGTTAGGATAACGAGAAAATTTTAATATTTGCATAAGAAAGTTAGGCGTTCATGAACGAAATGAACAATATGACGCCTCGCCACTGTCTGAGAGTGTATCGCCATCTGTTGGCAATCTTTCGTAAGCGACAAAATTAAAAGATTGTCAGTCCATTAGTGTTTGTCATTTCTTACAATCCAAATTTTATCCTTCCCGTACTTCCCGAATTTTAAGATATCATCGCGATCGCCACCATTAACCCCTTAAAGTATGCAATTTCGGGTTTTCACTATTTTTCGACTTATCCAATTTTTGGCTCTATTGCGTTTTTACTTGGTTCAATACGAATCCAGCAGAAGGATCCCAATGCAAATCAGATGATGTTCAGCCGAGTACAAAAAAAAAAAAAACGAATTCATTTTCATATATATTTAGATAAAAAAAACCTGGCAATCATATTTTCTAGTTTAAAACGGAATGGGTAATCTTGACAGGTACCTACATTTGAAAAATATTCTTGCATCTTCTTCCTATATAACACTACAATTAGAACTTGTTTTAGAGATTGTAAGTGGCACTGGGTGGGCTTTGGGCTTTGGTTTCTGCTTCTTGTACGAAGTAAAGAAGAGTATAGAAGGAAAACCGCCACCGCAATTCACATTAAAATGAAAATACCTACATCATGCAGCGTTTTGTTGAAACATCTAAGCACAGTACACACACATCTCCTAAGAAAATTTCTAATAAGAGAGATAGAGGCCATGTTGCAACCAGATTCAGTGTAACGTAACGTAAAACGGCAGAGATGAATAGAAGAAGAACATGAACATTATTATGTACCTTAGTATATAAAATATCCTTTTCCGTTTTGAATCGATGTATACCTTTTTATGTACATAGGTATAGCTTAGAAGCTATAGAGTAAGAGGATGTGCAAAGTGTAAGTGTTTGTGTCTTTTCTTCTTACTTACTTGTTTTTTGTACAAATACATATAAAAAAAAAACAAACAGAAAAATAAATAAAAAAAAGTAGAGAAACTATCAGTGCTCTTCGTTTATTTGGCATGCAGCTTTTTAAGGGTTTTGTAAAGGTATACTGCCACTGCTGTTGTATACATATGTATACAAAAGAATGAAGACTAAAGAAGTTCCAGAGTAACAAAATGCTGATGAGGCTAAATTAACAGTCGACGCTACGTGTTTTGCATAGTCAAAACCACAAGTTACAAGAGTAAAGCTTTTGATGATATACGAAGAAGAAAGACAAGAACTCGTTGTGTTACTCATGTTGATACTGGCAAATCAGATGAAATACACCACACACATGATTCGAATTGAATTTTTTAAGGGGGAAATATCTAAGAATTGTGCGAAAACGAAGGTAAATATTTTGATGAGGAGTGGTTTATAACAAATACTAGAGAAAGGTTTTTTTTTTTTTTATACTTATTCGTTTATCAGACTGTAAACGTTGAGTACCTATTGGAGCAATATTAACAAGTCAAGGTTTTGAACTTTGAACTTTGGTATTTTTTTTTTGATCTCTAATAATATAGATAGGGAGCAACAAATATGTTAATGAAATGAGGTGAAGTACGCTAAATAAAGGGTCATTCACTTTTCGGCTTCGAAAGTAAAGCTAAATAAAACACACACAGCGATAAATTTTTGATGAAAATTTTATTTCATTATAAAGTTTGGACTTTGCCATTAATGTGAAAAACAAAATCATTCAAATAAATGGTCACCTTGGGAAAATTCGCAGGATGCGATTCTTTTGAGGTAATTTTTTACCACGTTTTTGCACATTTCAGGTGAGATCTCGGCCATAAGTTGAGTAATGTTGGTTTTTAATGCGTCTATAGTTGGGAGATTATTTTCATAAATATACAGTCTTTTGGGTAGCCTCACAGAAAAAATTTAACGGTGTCAAATCACATGATTTTGGTGGCCAATTGACGTCACCAAAACGTGAAATTACGCGACCAGGAAACTTCTCACGCAATAAAGCCGCATAATTGGTCGTATTTTGTGGCAATTGTTGCCCCGTTGAAACCACATATCGTCCAAGTCATGATCTTCAATCGCCGGCCAAAAAAATCGGTTATCATTCGACCATATCGATGCGAATTGACTGTAACTGTTTGTTACGGATCATCACCAACACTTGCACTTGCAGAAGCAAAATTTCGAATGAGCGTGCATATTACGATGATGCACATGGCCTTACGACATCAGTAACGCTTCCACTCTCTTCAAATTTCTTCACAATTTTCCGGATTTCTTGCGTAGTCGGTCAGTCATGACGACCGTAATCATGGCGTTATGCGCGAAAAGTGGCTACGTTTCAATCAACACTTTTGTAGTAAGTTTAAATAATTTTAACGCGTTGTTCGATTGTTAAGCCATCCATTATCGTAAATAGCAAATATTAAACTAATAGTATGACATTTAAAATGACAACTGAGTTTGACAGGTGTCAAATGCCAGTGCTACCAACTTCAAACCACGAAATGAATGACCTTTTATATTTAAAAGGGAACATTGTTGTTACTCTTCCTTAATAATTCAAAACAAACAAAATTGAACTCAATGAACCTGGAATATTTTTCTATATTGACTTTACATCGTTTTAACCAGGTTCAAAAAAGCAACCTTTTAATATTACTGAAATTTCAAGGAAATCTAAAAAAAAATATATATAAAGTCGTGAGAGGGAAACAAAAAATACATTCAACAAATATTTAGGTGTCACTGATATTTTATATTATTTTAGAAATGTTCCTGCTTACAGGAACTTATATAAAAAATCAAAAGAAACAACAAGTAAAGTATAACTACCATTATGACGATGAAAACAAAAATACAAAAGGACATCAACATGAGTAAAATAATAACTTGCTCAATTCTTACTTTGTGTTTGTTTCATCTTAATGTAAACGGGTGTTTCAGATGTAAAAATTGTTGGGAATAACTTATGTATATAATTGATGAAAAAGGATTTTTTATTGAGGTTCTTTTGACATTGAAATCGTATCATAATATAAGACTAAGTATTGTAAAAGTTATATTAAACGAAATTATATAACGAAAATGTACTATAATGTAATGTATTTGCTTTAATATTTCGAGTGATGATTATTTTGATATTTTTATTAAATATATTGAATAAATTTTTTTTTTAGAAATTCAATCAAATAAAAAAGTTACTCATACACCCAAGTGAACAATTATATTTAAATTATGTTTTGTTTAAAGAAAAATATTTAACCAATTTTTTGAATGCAAACATATTTGAAATATTTAGAAGCATCACATTTAAAAATCAACACAAAATCGGTCAAGCCATTCAAATGCTATAAGTTCTTTACTAAAAAATCAGGCGATTTTCTCTAAAAACTTCAAAATCCAATTTCTGTTATTGTTTTTTTCATACCGAAAACATGAAACGCGGTATCCTTAAAATTACTTTGGTCATTATAAGTGCAAAATTTAATCAAAATAGTTATAGCTGTTTTTGGAAATTTTTTAAAAAACCGGAATCGTTGTATGGCAGCTATCCGTTTTACTTGACCAAAAACAAAAAAAAATCGAATTTCCCCTTTAAATCATTTTCACACCAAACCCAAAACTAGGTTTTCGGCAAAAATTGATCACACCGTTTTCGTTTGACATTTCACAAACACCCACTCCTGTCCTGCAATGCAAAACAAAAGAAAAACATTAACAAAACAGCTCATCGTCCAAAATTTTCTTTTTTTGTTATTTATTTTCAATTCCATGTTCTGGAAATGAAAACAAAAAACAGTTATTATCATTTTGTAAGGAATCTGTATAAATAATATTACTTACCACGACCAAATATGATTTTAAAATAAAATTTCTTTTGACAGCAGCCTTCTGGTGTTTTTTTTCAAACATTTTCTTGAGCGCTGAATGTTTCGAAAAGTTTGTTTGTTTAGTTCAAGTTTGAATTGCAACTAGTTTTTGAGAGGTTTTATCTAACACTTGTGGCTTACGAAAACTTGTGGTTTACCATAAATGTATGGTAAAATTTGAGTTTTCGATGTAGGTTTTCCGCCAAAGCCGATAATTTCACGAAAACCGTATTTTCAGTTTGGTGTGAAAAGGCTATTAGAAAATCACATAAAAATACTCTGTTCATGCGTAATTTATATGTTTTAAATATAGATTCGATTTTTTATAATGGCAGATTTTTAATAAAATTGTAAATTATGTGAATTTAAGTGAGGAAACATATTATGTATAGATACTTTTATACATGAAAATTGGAATAAGGTACCTTATTTACATCAACAATCGGTGTATATTATTCTGCTTTAAGATTATTTTTATTTTTTAAAAATAATAATGGGAATGGGTCGTTATTCTGTATGACCAAAATTCTGTAAATGGATTGAAAATTCTGTATGATCATAATTCTGTATTTCATTATTCTGCAAATTTTTTATTCTGTATTCCAAAATTCTGTAAATTCAGATTTCTGTATATCAAAATTCTGTAAATCTATAATTCTGTATATCAAAATTCTGTAAATACAAAATTTTGGAAAATTATAAATACTGTATATTCTGACCTCCAAAATGCTGAATTTCAAAAATTCTGTAAATTATTAAAGAAAAATTGTTTTGAAATTAAAAAGAAGTGCGCACTTTTTTTCATTATCAAAACAATTTTTCTTTTATAATTAACAGAATTTTTGAAATACAGAATTTTGGAATACGGAATTTTGAAATACAGAATTTAAGTCTTACAGAATTTTAAAATACAGAATTTTTAAATTTATAATTTTGGAAACTGAATTTTCGCACTTACATAATAATGACCCCAACCCAATAAAAATGAATGATTTGAAGTAGGTACATACATATCTACCTACAAAAGATTTGCTTGAATTGCTTTGCTTTTTTGTTGTGGAAAGCAAATCTGCAAATACATTATTTAATATTGGCTACTTATTAATATGTTTATATGAGCCCAACTGCCGTACCTGGGCTAAACGCAATTTTTTTGGAGTTCACTGTTCAGGTCACTTGAACTTAAAAATTTAAATATGTTTTAGAATTCATTTCGTCTGTAGGTTATAAATTTTTACTTGAACTTAACATTTAAAATTATTCACGCCACACCACTGCACTGGTAGCTAAAATTAAAATTTATTTAGAGTATCGAAAATTATAACTAAAACGAAAAATTTTGAAAACAAATTTTTTTTTTAAGTTTTTCTTGGAGTTCTATTTTTAAAATTTTGAGCTTGAAAATAACTTATTCAAAAATTAAACTCTAAAATAACTTCATTTAAAAACTTAGCAATTAAAGAATGGGTTTCTGGATATAAAAAAAGTAAAATAACAGAATATTGTAAGTGTTGCCTTTGTTTTTTAAATTAATTTTTTATTTCATATACATATATATGTTTTTTTTTTTAATTGCCTCTTCCGTTTTATGTCCAACTCTTATAGGGCATATAAAGTGGCCCAATATCTTAAAATAATGTTCAAAAATCATGTAACAACAATCAACAAAATTATATGCTTTTATTACAAAATTTAATGACGTTTTGTTGAAATTTTGTTAAATTTTGAAGATTTTGTGAAGTTTATTTTGCACTGATGATTTATTTAATTTAAATAAAATTTATGTATTTAAAGTTAAAATTTTTTTAAAGTAGGTTTACTTTAATTAGTTGGGTTAAGGGAAAATCAGTATTTATTTTTACAAAAGTGAACCTAACACCTTTTATACTTTAAATATAAATTTTGTTTAAATAAAATCAATCTTAAATTCAAAATAACTTCACACATCTTTCAAATTATTTTTTCTGTGTTTTTAGCACAAACAAATTTTTTTTTTTAAAGTGAAGTCAGTACCAACATTTTCATAATTTCCAAAAAGTTAGCTGTACTGTTATGTGCAAAACTTTTTTCTGCCACGTGCCATATTAGTGTACAAAAATTTTGCATATTTTGAAATAAGTTGTGCTGCAGTTGGGTGCTCAGTTTTTGATCTGTCTTGCAAGGAAAGAATTTGTTCAAATATCATTGTAAAGGCTTTCTTTATTTTAAATTCTACGAAACACAGCAGCATAGCACATCACTATGTTTACTTCTATAAAACTTATAAATTTGGTATCACAATAAGATTCAATTGAAAAATGGATAAGATTCAATTGAAAAAATCCTTATTTTCTTAAGGGATGATACCATACTCTTTTAATATATTGGTATAAAGTCATTAAATTCCTGCATCACCCTGTGCATTACCTTATAACTGACAAAGGTGATGCTCCTGTCATCATCATTCTCGTCATCATTGTAATGTTGTCCTGTGTGTCGCATTGGCAAACACTCCGAGTGCCACTCAATAAAAGGTAACGCATGTCCTGAAGAGTAACGAAAGGCATTTCAGGATACTCTACTATATACACATGTAGTCACATCTAGTCAGCTAGTGAACTATTTGCACTTGTATACATCCTTAATCCCTGCTGCTGTTGTACAATGAACAATCTTGTAGTATAGGAACACAATAGCCAAAGGGCTTGGATCAGAGAAGGGTGGTAAGAAAAAAAAATGGAACAAACAATTTCGAATGAAAGAATGAGTTCAGGGAATATATATGTACAAGGATGCGGGAAGCACGAAGGAAACAACCCCGGAGAGGAAAAAAATGAAGCGAAAAACTTGTGATTATTACAGCACACATCACGGGGGACTCGTAAAACGTAAACGAATCCCAAAACCAACTAAATATACTTATATACGATGGCGAAGATGTCAAAAGAAGAAAAGGACCTTAACAAACCCCATAACCATGTTTAGCGCTCATATAGCCGTGTTGAAGCTAGCTAGCCGTGATGCTGCTATTACTACTGCTGGTAGTAGTGGTGGTAATGGTATTGGTGGAGGTGGTGCTGGTACTGCTTCTGATGATGATGATGAAGAAATGAAATGAAATAGAAAAGGACCTGCAAGCGAAACTTTAGCAAATGGTTAACTTTCCAACTGAAGGATTAACTGCAGTGGGTAAATTGCAATGGGGCGTGAGGATGGGTCATTCCGTTGGGATATTATATATAGAGATTGAATGGGGCTCACATCAAGTCCTCTCTTACTACTTCAACTTGAGGCTAACAAGGGTTGTTGGGTTCTTTTTGGTACATAATATTTGTTCTTTTTGTTTTTTTTTTTTTTCGCTGATTATTTTGGTTGTTAACTAGAGTGTGGCACGTGAATTAAAGGACCATGAAGAGCACGTATCAAACAACCTGTTGACTTGATGACCCAAGTTATAGTATAGGTATGTGTAATATGTACGTACATAAAACAAGGTGTATTCATTGTTCAAGGCTTGTTTAGTTTTTATGGTCAGTTTAGTTTTTTGTTTCTCTTTTTAAAAAAAGGTCACATAAAAATTATGTATTAAAAAAATTGTGAAACTCGAAGCATTTTGTCGTCCTTGTAGGTTTTATGTTTCGGTATATTAAAAAAAAGTTTGAATCATGAATTAGTCTCATTTAAAAAAAAATAAGAACATTTATTTCACTGAAAATTTACTTTGTTCTTCCTATAGTTTAATTTTTATCAGCTTAACGTTGAATTTTGTTTCAAAATCTTATGCACCTTTAAATTAAATGAAAAATGTCATTTAAACGACTTATTTAAGATGACAACAAAAATCACTATCTTTAAAAATCGGCTCCTCAAAATTAGGTGCCCCGCGCCAAGAAATAAACTCTTCAAAAACTCTTCAAAACTTCAGACGAAAAAATGAGGTATGGCCCCAAAATTATATACAAACATCAACAATAAGAACAAAAATTGTCAAGTTTTGGAGTCTTATCTCATTTTTTGGGGCCTTTTTTAATAAATAACTAAAGTGCCAATGAAATAAGAACCCAACATTAATTTTGGGGTTTAATTTAATTTTAATTTGAATAAAATTTTGGGGCCCTATTTCATTTATGTATGTATAACTAAATCGAGGACTCAGAGCTTCAAAAATACTGCATATTGTTGACCCAGAATAGCTGATAAAAATCGCGTGATTTTTCAACACGAATTTTCAAGTTGCGTTAGCAAATTTTTGAATGCTTTTTATTCTATTCAGCTACTCTGTTGCCTTGAAGGCATTAAAAAAATTGTGCTAAATGCAAGATGAAAATTGAAGCGATATCGATAGCCGAAGGGCAGGGGCTTTATTTCCATTTTGTTTAGGTGTTGTTGCATGGGTCATAATTTCTCGAAGCCTTTTTCTTCTTTCAGCTAATTTTAGAACCTTCAACGTTTACTAGTCCATAATAGCCGCGTTTTACTGTCGCCAACAACCCATATGGTTCACCCCAAAAAAATAAAAAGATTTACGTATCCTTTAAAAAGAAAGCTATGTTGTATCCTCATATCTCTTTCTTCCTTATGTTTGTTTATTTTTCATGTAGATACTGTCTTTTTTCTTTTCAATACAATCTGCACTACCTTACCATTGAAAAATCTTGAAAAGCCATCTACCGGGCAGAGTAAAAAACTAATTTCTCGGTTTATAATTCAAACCCCGATAAAAACCTATATCCAATATTGTTTTTGTATTACGTGTGAGAATACAACCACCCGTAGATAATAAAACGCGGCTAATCTCTCTTTTTAAAAATTCGAATAGGTAATAGGTACTTCACTATAAGTCAATTTCAAAAACCCTTATGTCCATGTCCAATTTTCGAATTTCATATTTATATAAAATTATTTAAATTGGCTTTTTTTCTCTCTCACAAGAAATTTTTGATTTTCGACTTCCGATATTTTGAAGAAAATATAACTGCAGACGTACACAAACAATTTGGATAAATTCTACTTGCCTAGTTTTAGGGAGCAGCAAGATTTCTCATAGGACTCAATCCTTAACCAATCTAAGTATCAACTATTTAACTTGAAGATGATTTCAATTTTCGAATTATGTAGGCTATAGCCTGTATAAAGTTTCCATAAAGCTTAAATATGCAATTATTAAGACAAATATTTCTCAAAATTTAACTTAAATGAATTTAAAAATAAATTTTAAATTAGTCTGCTAGATTTAACTTGGACAAGAGCGCTATAGGCCTAGCAAAATTGGTTTACTAAAGCGCTGAAAATAATAAAGCTTTAATAGGTATATAGAGCATTTGGCTAAAAGCCATTAAAAAACATATTCATTGTGTAGAAATTCCATAGTTTTGCAGAACGGAAATTCCGTTAAATATTTAAAATCGATTTTCGTAGGAATTAAAGAAAAACGAAATATTTTAAATAAAAAAGCTACAATCATATTTTCCTTATAATTCTTTTTGATTGCCACTATTAAGCTTTATCGTGTTATTTAAAGTAAAGTTCGGTACTTCTTCATAAATACTAAACCGAGAATAAATTATTACAAAAATTGAGAGGTAAACAAAACGGATACTTAATTTGTATACGATACTTACAGCTACTGCCTTCGGTAAGGAAACATAGTTTCTATAAAATGTTATGAATAAACTTAAGGAAGCAATTGGCTCCATTGGTGAACTTTTGCCTCGTCTAAGAAGCAATTAGTAGTATTTTTTTGGATTATATTTTATTTACGTATATAAGAATTTTAATAACCAGCAAATTTAAAATGCTTCAACAGTAAGCTGAAACTTTTTCTTCTGGTCCAGGCTTTGTTTTTAACCCTCTACAGCACGCACTATGATCCGATGAAAAACAAATTTTTGGTTTTTTAAACTAATTTTATTAAAAATTATTAATTTTTGCCATATATGGCTGCTTGTGCAGTTACACTTTTTTCAAGCCCAGTTACTTTTTGCCATATATGGCCGCTGTGCAGTTACATAATTTTGGGGTTCATTATATTTTGGCAACGTTGATACCAACCTGCACACAACATTTTCCGCTAACACCTAAATCTGGATAACCGTCTGCAATAACGTTGCCCTGCTCCCCTCTGAATAAGTTAAAGTAAAAGCTAAATCCCGAATTTCCGCTAAAACCCTTATCCAAATTCCAATATCCGGCGCTTAAAAATCAAAAGCCATATACGGCTTCTTGTGCAGTAGAGGGTTAATAAAAGGTTTTGTATAATACGAATTCTATATACAGATTACTGCAGGGTCTTTCATTAAGCGCTTCCTAGCTTTTAATTTAAATAAAACAGAGTGTGTGTGAGATATTTAAAATTTTTTATTTTTTTGAAAGATCTATTAATGCCATTATGTATGGAATATAACATCGTTCAAACGTCTGCTGCGACTTCTCTGGGTGGGATCCAAAATATAAAATTTTCCATGACTCTGGCGCATAAATCAGGCTGAATTTGACAGATGGCATAGGTTATGTTGGCTTTGAGGGCCTCTAAAGTTTGTGGCTTATTTGCATAGACCTGCGACTTTAGAAAACCCAACAGTTCATACCACCTCCACTGTCCACATGAGATGACCATGCCCTCGAATCGCCCGTGCAGAATTTCTTATGTGGTGTGAGTTGTGTGACACGTAGCACCGCTGCGCCATCCTGTTGAAACCACTTGTCGTTATAGTGTCCACATAATCTATTTCAGGCCAAAAGAATTTGGTATCGTCGTAAATTCAACGACAATTTTGTTTGTTGACTTAAGTGGATGCAGGTCCAAGTCATGACGCAAAATTCGTCAAGTTGTGGTCTACAAAAAACCGAGTTCTTGTGAGCGACACAAAACCGACTGCCGACACTCTCACAGATATATCGACGATGTTTTTAGCAGATCTTGCGTATCGTCGAAGCAAGGGTATTGGTGGACTCAAATTTAACTATACCACAATTTGACAGATGTATAGCTTTAGCAATATGGCTACTATCAACTGTCAAATTTCGGAAGTTTATTTTGGAAGACCCTTTTCATACTACCGAGAATATTATTACCTCTATGTTTGCTGGGATTTTCAGTAATAATTTTATACTGAAAATGTTATAAGAATGTTACATTCTCATAAAAGCTTTTGTTTAAACGCCATATTATTCACTCAATTAATCCAGATTAAAACTTAAATCCGAATGTAAATTACTTTAAATCCAAAAATTTAATCCAATTCCATATTAATCACTCGTTAAATGCAAATTTAAATCAATTTTTTTAAATACAATGTCAATAAATCCAATTGCATTTAAACTTATAAAACTATAGCTTAACCAGAATTAGTTTTTAAATAAATTGGTTGTTGCAACAGCTCATATTAAACAAGGGCCTTATGACTCTCAAATTTGAACCATTCCCAGTGGACAGTGGGACCTACAATTTTCTGCCGAATTCGAGACTTTTTATTTTGTATTCTAAGGAAATTTGACATTTAAAAAAAAATATTTAAAATATTTAAAATATTTTACATCTGAGTTTAAGACAAAATTTATATCAATTGGATTAAATACAAGTTTTGGTGTTACTAATATGTATGTACATGTAGATGTAATTTTTTGGATTTAATAAATAATAGGTATGGTTGAATTTAAAATTCATTTAAATAAAGAGTGAGTAATATGGCCGTAAGTCTTGTTATTATATCTAGCATTAGATAATGCCTATATGGGTGATTCTCTACCAACTGTGATTAAAAAAAAATTCAAAATCATTGAAAATTAATTTTATTTGTCTTTAAATAGACATGGTATTAAATCTGTAAGAGCATTTTACTATAAATTTTAAGAAACAAAAAATACCGTAAAAAGTACTAAATCTCAAAGACATGGTGCTGACACTGATTTTTTATTTTTGAATTTTTATACGTTCTAACTCTTTTTGACAATATTTTTGGTGAGTTTCTAAATTCTCTATTTTTGACGTTTTCAACTTTGAAAGGCGATGTTTTATTCAAAATTATATGTTATTGAGTTTTTGAAATCTTTTTTTTTTAGGGATGGAGTCTTTATTTTTATGCTATAGGTTATAACTCAACATTTATTGCACGGATTTTTTTTATATGTTTTGTCCGAAGTATTGGTACGATTCTTGATAAAAAAATAATAAGATTTTTAGCAAAATTGCTTGAAATCATTTAATTTAGATCCATTATAAATAATTATACCACGGTACTGACAATCAGGGTACTGACATTTAGGCTTTAATATAAACTCATATTTCAAACATTCTGAGAAAAATAAAATCCGTTATAATTTTAACTTATATGCCTTTAAAAGAAATACAATTTTCTAAAAATCACCCCAAAAAAATTCAAAACACGCTTGGATAACACTTCCACGGTACTGATATAGGTAATTTTGTGACACACGATTTTGGAATAAAAACACTTAACTCTTACAGCAAAATTAAGTTAGTAAAATAAATTGACTTTCGTTAACAATAAATAAATAGTGCCTCTTTCAAACGGTACCACACAAATGCCATCAAACTAAAAACAAAATGGTTGTTCAGTGGGAAATCTATTGAATTCAAATATAAAATGAAATCCGGGGAGACCATTCAGTTATTATTATTTAATTCGAGAGCAAATATTTTGACTTGATATTGTCAAAATTTAATCAAGAAACTATTGTACTCAAACTTCTCTGAGGACAACATTTTTATTCAATGATGTATTTTAATAGAAAATAGTAGATTTAATTGGGGAAACAAGGATGTGACGTGCCACGGTACTGACATTTTGCGTATACTTTTTCAAGTCAACGGAAAAGGGTAGCAAATTTTTAAACAATCTGTAATGTAAATTGTAGTACAAACTTATTTCCACTATTCAAACCAGAAATTCATAAGAAAATTTTACATTTCGTTACAAATAAAGCCCTGGACACAAAGAAACACAGTTGGCTAGAGAATCACCCATATGCACTTAAAAATCATGTGTTATTTTTTTAAAACATTGTACCTAATTGTTTTTTCATTTTTTTTTAAACCTTCATCATTCCCCCTTTCAACCCTCCTGCCCTAAAAAAAATCACTCTTCCTCTATAGATATTTGTATGGTATATATTTTTTGATTGTTTATTCTTGTGGTAAATGAAACGCTTTTTCAAAGTTTCATGAATGGACAAATATCATATCAAATCATATATACTTTTGCTCAAAAAAAGACTTATGCTTTTCTTACACGTCCGAAAAATCACCACATTTTCAGCCATACCCATTCTGTCAAAAAAAAGGAAGATTATGAAATTAATAATAATATTTTTGTCTGCCATATTATTATGTTAATCTAGCTGGATAGTGGATACACATATAAGATTAAAAAAAACTAAACATTAAGTAATGATGCTCGGCATTTTAAAACAAAAAGTCTTAATTTTGTATCTGAAAAGTCATCTCCTTTCGTTAAAAATCTTAAAGTGTATATGATATTTTTTTAACCTTAAATTCTATATATACATTTGCTAAATTTTAAGAGCAAAAAATCATTATAAAAAGAATAATTTAGGAAACATAAAAAAAATTACCCAAATTTTAGATGTTTGGATATTGGCCTTCTATCTATATTTACATCCAAAAGATTCTGGAATAAAAAAAAAAGTCCCGCTATATATATACATATACCTTCTTCAATCTAATCTCACCCGATGGCGAAACATCATTCTATTTAATTGGACTAATTTAGCATTTTTAATTTATAAAGCATTCTCGATCCCGCAGTAAAGCAAAGCAGCATCCAACTTAACAGCGCGGCATTCTACATTACAACAAATACAGTCTTTGCCACAATTCTTTGGACTTTAAAGAAAAAAAAAAAAAAACAGAAAATATATATCTAATCTGTCTAAGTATTATACTATGTAGTAAAAAATAAAAGTAGGTAAGTATATTTTTAAAACGCTGCAAAGTATGCACTGATTTCCTCCATAAATATTTAGATCTGTTAGTTTACTTTCCAAAATTTCCAATTTCTACTAATTTCGGTGCAATTTTATTTTTTATATGAATTTTAACAGAACTTTAGAATAAAATTAATAAAAAATTGTAATTTTTTGAAATAAAACGAAGGGAGAGGTTGAGTAAATAGTTGGAGCTGTTTTTTTATTTTGTATTAACATAAAAAAATTGTATTCTATTTCTAAGCATTTACTGACTTATACCTACCTAAAAAAATCAGATTTTATATATTTTATATAAAAACGAAATAAAAAAGAACGTACATAATTTTTTCCGACTTTTCAAGATTATAATCCAACAATAAAAGTTAAATTGTCACTGTCAAAATAATTATAGCATCGACTGTATTCTTAAAGACATTCTGAATCTGTTGTATATTATATCGGATTTTCCATATAACTCAAGGCAGACATAAAGGATTTTCTTCTCCTCCGCAGGCAAGCAGGCAGGCAGCCACAGTGCAGAGCAGAACAGTCAGCACTGTTGAATTGTGGTATTAAAGATAGCGGAGTAAGTAAGGGCCCGCGCGCATATATCCTTAATATAGCTGTTAAGGAGATGAAGTACAATTTCTTCATCACTCAATCTACTTTAAGTGTGTTGTGTAGGTCTATGCTCTTCCTTAACCCCCATCACGAAAAGATCTTTCTTTACGCTCCACTTCGATAGTCAACTAAGGGCTACTTAATAATCATTTATATTTCCCTTAATTAAGGACGAAAGGCAGAGAGAGAGAGAGAGAGAGAGAGAGAGTCAAGGGTGGGCATTATTTTTTTTCTGTATTTTGTAGCAATTTTTTTTTTTTTTTTTTATTTCACTGTGCACTTCCTCTCTTCTGGGTATTAGTAAAATTTAATTAAATAAATTCACTGATTGGACAGGAAATTAATTTTGGCGCCTATTTCTTTGGCTATGGAATCGTGAGTTGGAGAGTGTTTTTTGGTTCAAGTCCAACGATGTGGAAAGTTTTACTTGGAATATTAAGGACAGATAATTTATAACAAGCAACAGCAACAGAAAAAAAAAGATATACGCAATAAAAAGGACGCGCCTTGAAATATAACAACATTTAACTAACAAAAAAAAAGATAGGTAGGTACAACAGGTACGTACTGTACATAATCGGGACGACAAGACTGTATAGTATAGTTAGGTTACAATCAGAGAAATTGTTGCTCTCTAATCGGATATTCATGAACTAGGATTGCTATGGCATTACGAAAAAAGTGAATGGAGATTTTGTGATAATTTGAAGGTCTTGTTTCTTGCTTACTTTTTTTGTTAAAAGGTGAAAACTGATTGGGGTATTTTTTTTTTTTTTACTTTTTTCATTTATTTATTTTGATTTGGGTCTTCTTAGCAAAGGTTTTTAAATAGCTATTTACGAGCGATTAAAAGAGAATCCATGAGTTAACATGAAATCGATTAATCGTAAAAATATTGGAATAAGTTAAGGTTAAGGGGTTTTAAAGGTGAACATAAAGTTATTAAGATCAAATTAGGTACTTGATATTTTACATTGCGTTCGATTTTATAATTAGGTTCAAAGAAAACAAAACTATTTAAAGATTTTAAGAATAATTCAATCAAAAATTATACATTTACTCAGCTTGTACTTACATTTATTGATGCTTCTTACAGGACTGCCTGACTATCATACTCTCTATTAATACATGTTAAATTAAAAGTGTGTAAGAAGTCCAAGCGACTGTCAAAATTGTTTGATGGAAAGTGATTTTCATATTTCGCTTTGAAAATTGGTTTCAATCCCTAAAAAAATTGATGTATAAGAACCATCTTAAATCATAGCTGAGAGATGCTGTGTGAGATGGTCTGTCTGATCCATAGTTGGTTCACCCATTTTTGACAGGTTTAAATAAACTGTGAGATAGTGTATAAAATGTATTAATATAATTTTATATAGATGAATGTAAATTTAATTTGGTCAAATTATCCGAATACGTCCTAGATCTTATAGATTAACTTAAGTATTGGGGCTCAGGAATACCCAAACTTATTTTAGATATACTATGGGTGTAGATTCAAAACATTGGCAGATGATGTTGTTAAGATATATTTACTTATGAAACTAATAATGAAATAATCACTAAAGAAATGCTCACTTCAGGAGCAAAATTAAAAAGATTGCTGAAATCTCAGCAGATCGGGTGTTGTCGTTATCAGTTATGCCCAACAGATAGCGCTGTTAAAAAAAATTAATAAAAACACACGAGTATATTCGAATGCAAAGTTGTGTAAAAATTTTGGAAAAATCGGGGAAGAACTTTCTGAGATTTGAGATAACGAACAAATGAACATTTACATTTTTATTTATATAGATAATCAAATTTGTATTGGACAGGCTTAAAGATCAGTATTTTTCGAATGTATAAGCCAGACCCACACATATCTCGTATATAGGTGTGTTGTGGAGTAGTGTGTCGCTATTGCTTCAACGTATTTCATATGCGCAGAGCCATATTTTACTCGTGTGATGTGGTGTGTTGTGTTGTGTCGGAATAAATCTTTTTCGATTGCGCCATACAACCCTGTGTCGGAGACATATTTTTTTGTGGGGAAGGTGAGACTGTCCTCGGGGAAAAGATCAAGTAAAAAGAGAATTAAAAAATTGACAGTTTGCAATATAAAACGTTGATTATTGTGGACAGTCAGCGACACAACACAACTCACCGTAACGCACCACACCACACGAGACAGGTGTGGCTTAAGCCTATCCAATACAAATTTGATTATAAATAATAAATTTATTACACAGAATCATGCTTTATCTTAGCAGCTCTTAGATATCTCAGAGATTTTGCAAGTGAATCCAACATTTTATTCCTTAGTATTTTGACAGAAGGACTGAGAATTTTTGCTGAGGCATCCTGCAGTGTTCATGTAACCGAGATTGCCGAGGTCCCTGAGATGTCTTTTTTCTAAATTTTCGTACTAATTAATAAAAAAAAAATTACTAACGTACAAACCTACTCCTTTTTCTGAGATCGTGTCCTTCTATGTACAGACTAAGCAGTCAAAATACTTAACATTACCTTTTTCAAAATCAAGGTCAAGTGGGGTGACTAAATCCAGAGTAAAATAATAAAAATAGGTAAAATATAATTTCTAAAAAATCTATATCTGCCTAAGTGTCCTCAAAAGAAAAATTCATTTTGAAAGTATCAGCAAGAATATTCATATTCAAAATTGAAGAGCCAGACCATTCTTTCACAATACCTACCTAATTGTAAAAAAAGACTTTTACATGCTACATATCTTGGATTGTGTCCAATTAATTTATTTGAAGTAAATACCTTTATAGAGATCCACAAACGATGGAGAAGTTATTTCGAATAGAACTTCATTGATATTTTTGATAGTAACATAAATTCAATTCTTTAATTGTAGGTATACAGAAAAAAACAAAGATGTCCGCAACTGCTGGAATCGCATTTCAATTTATATTATCAATTCTGAAATGTTATACCAAAAATAAATTGAAAAGCTTAAATACATATTGCAATAAAAAATGGCAATACTTTTTCCGATATCTCTTCAAATTTAAGACCTACTTAACTCAAGAGAGTCAAATTCACTCACTCTCGACTTCATTTCACTCACATCAAAACGTTTTCTTGTTATAAAAATGATTCTTCTTTTCGCGTCTTCATGTGAAACAACGGGAATTCCATTGGGCTAATTACACGGAATTAAGAAGAACCCAGTCAAGACGCTTGCTTTTATATTAATTTGGGTTCAGATTCAGGATATTTACAAAGAGTCCTTTTTTTCTCGTTGTAGTTGTGTATAATGTGTTAAAGTCATCCTACTGCTACTGCTGTTGGTTGTATAATACTCTGTGTCCTAGTCATCGTTATCTTATATATATTTTTTTTTCCTTCTTCTTTCTATATCGCGCGACCTCTCTTTCTTCAAGAACGGCCGCGGGCAGTGGTACTTTGGCACAAGGATAATGCTAATGTAAGAAAAACGAAAACAATTTTCCAGATTACTTCCATAATGGCACCTAGTGTAATTCTTTTTTCTTCTTTCCTCCTATACATATAACTCCTAACCTAACTACCCGATCCCACTTTAATGGTGAAAATAGAAGGAAAAAAAAACAGGAAAAACAAATGAGGATGGCATAGCCAATATTTCTATGGTGTGTAAGTTGTTGTGCGTCCTTCAAGGAGTGAACTAACAAACGGGACATTAAATAGAAAAAAAAAAAATAAAACGATGGCAACCTACCCGCGGCGATTCGTTTGTTTATTGTGAGGACTGAGGACAATGCGACAGATAAAATGCAATCCTTTTTCCTCAAGAGAAGCTATCGCAGATACAATTGTAACAGACAGCCGGGTCTTACTCTTATAGCCCCGGAAGGAGCTGTAGCGAGATATGAGAACAGCAAAGAAAAAAAATACAACGTCCGACTAATTATTAAGCTTAATTAGTAATATTCTTGTTTAAACAGTTACACAGGGTTGGAAAAACTGTTCAAAAATGAAGATGATGCTTTGAAGGGAGTTTTTTTTTTTTTTGAAATCCTTCGAATGCCAACGGCTATTGTTGGAATGTCCTAGTCGCTTCGTCTGTTGATGGTGTTTATGTGCGTTGTTTTTTTTTTTTTTTTTTTTTTAACCAAAAATTATTATTATTCCACCCATTTTGTGTTGTCCAGGATTTTGCATAAACATTGTTTCTCTCCCTTTTGAGACAAACCATCGCCACCCTTTATACCAACTTTAAGGAATCTCCTCCTCTCGTGCCACCCTTCCTACTTCCCAGACATCAGGAATGCAAATGCGCAGATTGTAATTAAAAGCAAGCAAATCACTGCAATCTTTTTCAAGAAGATGGATTTTTCTTTCTTTTTTTTTTAGATTTTAAAATTTTATTTTTTTTTTTTGATTTTTTTTTTCTTTTCGTTTAAGAAGCCATTCACCATCAGAGCCATCTCACAGCCAACAGAGATTGAAATAAAGTTTCAAGTTTCAAGTAGAAAAAGTATCTGTTAAAGTGTCTTACTTATGGCGAAGTCATCAAGCACACGCTTTCCTCTTCAAAAAATACAAAAAAAAAAAAAAATAAAATAAAATAAGAGAAGAGTAATGATAGCAGATGATTGATAGTCGCAAATTAAAGAGATTGGCGTGCGATTATGCCCGATGATTAATTAGGAATTCTACTACTTCTAGACTTGTTCGAGGATGCGGAGGGCATTATACATAGGATGCAGGAATTTACTGCGGATGAAGATATATAAAAGGATATATGTATATGAAGAGGTGGAACTGGGTTTCATCATAAATTGAAATCTTGATGGTTCAAGTAAATTATTTGAGAGTGTATAAGTATAGCGGAAAGTGAGAGAGAGAGAGAGGACCAAAGAGTTCATATAATTTTCTCGACGGGAGTGCTGCATAATAATTTCAGTATCAGTGGAAGTTAATGAAACCAACACTAGAAACAACAATTAAACAGTTATACCTAAGTACAAAATGCAACAGAGTGTTATGAAAATTCTTTGATTCGCGCAGTTAGAAGTGGTTTATTATTGATTTTGAAGTTTTTTTTTTTTGCTGAGCGAAGCAGTTCTCAAAATTTAATTTCGGGGTCAAAAGTATAACAAAAATTTTAATTAGTTTTAAGAACCCTTTAGAATTTATTTTATTTTACATTGACACAGGATTTACAAAAAAATGATCTGTTCCAAATTTGAAGCAAGTTCGTTATTTCGTTTATGTCCTATAGCTCAGTGAACCGGTAGATAAAAGATGGATTAATCGAAAAAATACAGTGGATCAAAGTGCCCTTAAAGGAGGTTTAAATTCAGCATGTTGAGCTATGAACCTGAAATATTGTACGATTTCTTGTGTGACCGATATATTAAGATATTTTCAAATCCACCCTTGGGCACGCCCACTTTTGTATTCATTTATTTTGATATAGATTATGTAATATGTAGGTACTATGTCAAATTATATAGATTCGTAAAAAATCGAACTCGAGTTTTTTATCAAACTTGATATAACAATGATAGCGAAGTCGAAAAAGTGGGTTTCGCAATTCTGTCCATCTGTATGTCCTTTCAGCTGCGGGTGGGTTGATTTTCTTTAAAATTGGTGCAGAGCGTTTTTGGGCACTCCTCCGACACCCATTTTTCATTTTTTTTAGGACAAAAATAACGTTACGTGTTGTAAAATTTTTACAATTTTGATGATTTTCAATTTTTTTGATGGTTTAAAATATAAAATTTAACATTTTTGGATGATTAGAAACATGAAATTTTAAATAAATAAAAAAAAAATAAAACTTAAAGAACTTTTATTAACTTGTTATATAATATGTAATAATTAAATTTGCCAATTTAAAAGAAATATTTACGGCACATGCCGGCACAAGTTAAGCACAATACAGCACAATTTATTTTTGAAAATCGAAAATTGCGCTAACTTCACGCTAAAAAAAATGGCTAGCCTCTAAAAACCATACTTACGCTTAGTACGATTTTTTTTTAATGCGGCACATCGCAGCAAAATTTGGGCAAAACGGTTTTTTTTTTTTTTTTACAAAAATCCAAAATGGCGGTGATAACTTCACACACATAATGAAATGGTTGATATTTTTAGATTCTCTTCTGTTGCATAAACTACAAGTTGTTGCTATAAGTCGGTTCTTATTTTACTCTGGCTCTAAAAATCGGGCTTATAATTTCGGATGTGTAGTTGTTATTGAAATAAATTTCTGCAGATAACATGTAATATACTCTGGAGGCCGATGAAGATGCTCTAGTTAAGTGCTTGTCGCATATGTTAGCATTCACTTTAGCTACGTTACATTATAGGTATACATTATACTCTCGGATAAATATAAAATGAAATGGTGGTTCAATTCAATTCCCTGAAAGGAAAAGCATTGATTTGTAACGATCTTAAAAGGATTGATCTATATCCAGTTTACTCACATTTCTCTTCAATATTCAAAATAAATTGGAGTCAACCCAGACTGGACGTGCAGCAAAGCATTTTATAATGGTGTTGAGATGGGTAAAGGAATAGTTGTTTTAAGAAATATCTTTAAACAGCCTTAAAATCTTTAAATGGCCTGACTCCAAAACATAACACATACAAGTGTAGACTATATATATACTTGATATTTTGAAGCAAGGTCAATGTTAAGTTACAACTTAGCTTCGGTGCTTTTTTCTTAAACATGTTTTCCAAAGTTTAAATTAGACGATAATAATATACACAGATATTTAAATTCTCTCACAACTTCTAGCCGCTCGTCTTCCTCTTTATCGATTTTCATTTTCATGACGTTTATATGTAGATCCCATGCCTTACAGATGGTCTGTAGCCTATTTATTTGTAGTTGAAGGGCAAATGGATTTTCCGCAAGTAACACCAAGTCGTCAGCGTATAGAAGGACCTTTATGAGATTTCCGGCAAAGTTTACTGCAACCGGAAGAATATCAGCAATGCATCATCAACGAACAGGGTGAATAAAATAGGACTTAAGATGCATCCTTGTGGGACATTTTGGAACCATCCCACACAACTGCACTTGAAGATGAAAGGAATTTTAAATAAAGCATTAAGAATTTTTGGAATATTCCAAGTTATGCCAGTTTATAGATAAATCAAAGCCTGTCTATTGACTGTATCAATTAATGCTGCCTTAATATCAACAAAACACACACACAGCTTTTTGTTCTTTTCGACATATTATCGAGCAATGCTAGACAGAGCAAAAATGTGGTATAAAGTCGAAAATCCTGGATGAAAGCCTGCTTGGTATAAACATTAGCCGGTTGCTATTTTCTAACCAACTCAAGAATCTTCCATAAGGAATAGAAGCGAAAATCTTTCTAAGCGAATTAAAAATAGAAATTCCTTTATAATTTTCGGCCCCACTCGCATCTCCTTCTTTTAAAAAATGCTAAATATAATAACTAAAGTTAAACTAGCTGGCACACAAGCATATTATAACTAGGTATGCTTGTAAGTAAGTAAGTAAGTTGAAAAAATATACTATGTAATTTTTGAGTTATTCTGGTGCATTTTTATAAAATTCTTATAGCACGCCATCAAACCCTGGGGCTTTGTTGTTCTTCATAGACAACAACGATTTTTCGAGTTAACTTAAAATGGAAACTGGAGAATCAAGCTCAGACACATTTTCATTCTGTAATTCAGAGCTAAAAGTATGTCAAAAGAGTTTTAAGATATGCTACTAGAGACTCAAATTCAAGGGCATTCTTCATACTTTGGTAACGCCCACCTAAGTCATGTACATTACACCAAAATTCCTTCGAGTTTTTACAATGCTTCAATTTTATTGCGAGATGCTTAAGATAAAGTTTCTGTTGAGTGAGCATAATTGCTTTTACTCTTTGTTGGCACGGAAATACATATTTTTGAAGACACTGGTGTTTGTTGAACTAAATAATTTTAAGTATTTAAAAGAGAACTTCCGAAGATTGTCAAACCATTTACATTAAAGGTGTGAGAGTATTATTATTATTATTATTATTTAGAAGTGAAGCCAAAGCGAATATTGACTTGAAATACTTTCCTCAATTTCTTCCATAGCACTGGAGGATAGCGTCGGAATTCGGAAGAATATAACAGTGGTCATTAAAAAGTTTTATACTGAGAGGCTCTACTCCCATTCCACCAGTTTCCCATAGAAATCTGGATTCCTCGTCTGCACTTCCTCATCAAAATGCGCTTTTACTAGGATTGGCATGTGAGTTGTAAAGTATTTCCAAGCTTGGATTCATATTAAAACAGGTAAAAACACAACGAAGCCAAAAATTAGAAATTTCGACAGGAAAAGTAGGAAAATCATGAAAATCTGAAATTGCATACTTTCAGGGGTGGATGGTCACGTAATCTAAAAATTCTATTTTACATGCGAAGGAGAAAATATTGATTCTAAGGAATGACAATAGAATTGACAATCGTCTAATTTTTCCCTCATTATATCACCAATAGATGGCGTTACCCTATAAGACTGCTAAATTTGTGTATATATCAATTATTGGAGCTTGCCAAAAGGGTTGTTTGAAGCCCCTATATAAATTTTATTTCCACTTTTTAAAATCATTAAGTTGATGAAAAATTTCGTGCGAAGCCGGGCGTTTCAGCTAGAACGTTAATAAAAATTAATTAGTTATTTTTTAGTACGTACATAACTCGGGTGAATATCACTCGATTTCCATGGGGATTTTTTTGATGGATTCTAGTTGAATCAGGTGAAGACACTACAGAGCCGAAAATTGGAAATTTTGAGAGGAAAAGTTTGAAATCGTGAAAACCCGAAATTGCATACTTTCAGGGGTAGATGGTGACTTTATATAGAAAAGGAGAAAATATTGATTCTAAGGAATGACAAACACTACAAAATTGGTAATCACCTTATTTTGTCCTTCATATGAAATTGGGATCGCCATTCGCCAACGCCCAACAGGTGGCGTTACGCTCTCAGACTGCTAAATTTGTGATTGGAGCCTGCCAAAAGATTCATTGTAAAGGGTTGTTTAAAGCTTCGATAAGTTTTATTTTCCTTTTTAAAAATGCTTAAATTGATTAAAAAAATCCCTGCAAAGACGGGCTCATTTCTCAGAAATTCATTTTAATCATAAAATTACGAAAAAAGAATGTATTTATATTTCCCTTAAAATTTTTTTCACCTATTCTACATATGATTAAACAGTCAAATGAAGTGCATATCAAAATAGATAAAAAAAAAAAAACAAAAATATATATATTTCGTAAGTGTAACCTGGGTTTAGTTTTTTAGCCTGCTGATACTTTAGCTTCACCTAATCCTATATTGATATTGATCTGGGTCTTGAACTTTTGAAATAAGATTTTCATCCAAAATAAGCTCTTTATACCTTTATTCTCACTCAAAGTTCACTTCAATATCTCTGACAGAATTCAATATACACTTCTATACCTACATATATGTATGTAGATAAAATACCCTTTAAAAAGAAATTGATGCCAATAATTCTTCAAGCGATGAATTGATATACAATTCTCCATCCATCGTTTATGCGGCCAGCTTGAAATTATTCAGTCTTCATCACTCTTGAAAGTAAACTGCTCAGGTTTTGTTGTTGGCTGGGATTCAACTAGTTCACCTTTTTCATCATCATCATCATCATCTGCTAGTTCCACCACCATTACCATTACCATTATACCATCACCTTCATCACCGAAACCTTTTTCCATTCGATATATATAAAGTAGCATCGAAATCGAAACCTGTTACCTCGTCAGAATTCATGCTCAGCCTCAATTGATTTCGGTTGCTTTGGCCCAAATCGAAGGACCTTCTTTTATAGGAACTCAACTCAACTGTAGGTATACTCTATATAGTATTACAGTTGGAGAATTGGGGCAACTGATGGTAATACACCTTAATGCGGTTGCCAAATTTACCTCGGAATTGTTGTCAGTCCTCCATCAATATTGCCCGCGGGAGCGATACTCCTGGGGAGCTATACATATATAGCTGGTGGAGAAGCATGACTCTGTGGCGGCGATACTGTTGGTTGTATAGCTATATAGCTGGTGGTGGTGCAGCAACAGTAGTGGTAGTAGTAGAAAAGTTGTAGCGTCGATGGCGGCAGCGGTGTGAGGTGTGTAAAATCGCATGTTGCCATGTCCTTGTTGTGTTTTCGTTACAGCAATTTCCCATGTTTTGTTCGATTCAATTTGATTTCCGCATTTATAACCGAATCAGACTCAATGAACCGAGACGATTAAATCATTGAACATTTTGGACTATTGTCGTTTTTGGTTGATATATAAAATTGTCAATGTGTGTATGTGTATGTGTGTGTGTGCTTTTGGGAATAATAGACAATATAACAACTATACAAACGGTCACCGAACGACAAACCACTGTAGAACAAGTTCAAAAAGCTGCCGCTGCAGCCTTTTCCTGGTCTATCTAAAATCGGAATGATGACAATTGGGCGATAGCTATGTGGGGAGGTTGAGATGGTATGGTTTGGCATGAGAGCTATAGTTGTTCCTCTTTTGCCTTGTTCATTTATTTATAGCAATAAGTTGTCTGATCCACCTACCAGACACAGACACAGAGAGTGAATGCTGCATAGATGATGAACGAGCTTATATCCTTATAGTCCTTGAATACAATAGCACCATATTATACATATATGTAGGTATACATACGAATATGTATAGTATTGGTACTTCCCTTTTGCTGACCGATGACTGTGTAGTTTCTGATGGATTTGTATCTAAATCTGTTTTATTTCGAGTACAAAGGAATTTTAATGGGATTTGTCAATGCGATGGGGCAATCATTTGAGTTTCGAAGTTATTTATGTATGTAATATACCTATACCTAGTCCTATATATAACCTAAGGATGCGGACACAGCACAACATTGTTCAGCACGAATATAGAACTCTCAAAGGCAAATATAAATAGGAAAGGGAAACAAATTGAATGCGTTTACTAATTTACTGCAAATGTATTGGATATAAATTTATATACAAACTTAATCGCTTTTATTGAATTTATTTGATGGATGTTTTTGATTCAATTTAATTTTTATCAGGTTTTCAAAATTAAATTTCAATGTACATTTAGTATATATATTATGTAGGTATATAGGTACGGAAAGTTTAAAATTCTATAACAACAATTTAAATACTTTAGATTTGGAACTTGATAATCAGGAATCTAATGAAAAATGGATATAATAGGATATAAGTAATTTTATCGCGCGATATTTGTAGTTTCAAAATTTGCAGCGCCCACAAAGGAATAGATTAGGTATCTATGTATATATAAGTTTGTATAGAAGCGCGTGTCAGTTCAGGCGGTTAGTTTTTTTTTTTTCAAAACACAATTTATAGATTTTATGTACATAAAATGAATTGCGAAATTTTAGATTGTAATTTACGAAACTCTTTTTTTTTAAGTAAATCAAGGCGCTTTTACTGAAAAAATATTGAAAAATTGTAATTTATCATTTGAATCTTCGTAAAAAACAAAATTTCATAATTTGGTACTTATGTATTATCAAAAGTCATAATTCGAGCTTATTGACTTCAAATTGTATCTACGCGTTTTGAGAAAACTGATTTCAATGCACTTTTTTCTTTTTTTTTTACACTATCAGATCTTTGCCGAAGAGAGCTTAGTACAAGCGACATCTTGCGACCAAAGATTTGCCAACACAAAATATGTGTTATCCTGCTCATCATTTAGTGCAGTGTTAGTAGTTAATAAGTAAAAACAACTACATACTAACAAAACATACACTTGAGAAACAATTAATACAAAACTACGTCCCTTATTTTGGCGGACACTTTTTGGCGGAATCAAAAAATTTTGATATCTGAATTTGTAGATAATTAAATGCTAATTTGTTGCACAAACCAAAAATTTGTAGCTCGCATAGTTTCGTAGTTATTCAAGTTTCCGCTAAAATAAGTCTGAAGTTAGCGGACAAATTCTAAAATAATACAAATTTTTAAATTTGATTGACACCCAAATTTGTAGCTTTTTAAATGCTCTTGAGTTGCGAAAACCGCGATTTTGTAGCTCAAGTGGTTGATTTTATATTCAAGTTTCCGCTAAAATAAGTCTGAAGTTAGCGGACGAAAATACGAAAACCATAATTCTGTTGGTGTCAAAAATTGTAGCTTTTTAAATGCTAATTTGTTGCGCAAAAATAAATTTTTTAGCTTTTATGTATCATTTTATATTTGCATTTTAAGTTTAAAAAGTGCATTTCCGGTAATTTGAAATAAAACGGAAGTTGGAATGAGATTCTCGAAAAATTTTTTTTGCCAGAAATTGTAGCTTTTTAAATGCTATTTTTTGGCGCCAAGAAGAAATTTGTAGCTCTAACGGTTTTTTTTATATTCAAGTTTCAAGTTACCTCAAAATGGAGCTTCCAACATCTAAAAAAATGAGAAAATCAAAACTCAAGAGCATTTAAAAATCTACAAATTTGGGTGTCAATCAAATTTAAAAATTTGTATTATTTTAGAATTTGTCCGCTAACTTCAGACTTATTTTAGCGGAAACTTGAATAACTACGAAACTATGCGAGCTACAAATTTTTGGTTTGTGCAACAAATTAGCATTTAATTAGCTACAAATTCAGATATCAAAATTTTTTTATTCCGCCAAAAAGTGTCCGCCAAAATAAGGGACGTTACAAAACTATAACATAAGATTATAAAATAAATACATACATAAATAAATACATAACATTAAGAAATCAAACTATAATTAAAGACATTTAAGAGCGTGATGCACTGGTCCTTAACGTATGTTTTAAACTATTATTACTAATATTAAAATCAAAGAGGTTTGAATCCAAATTCAAAAGCTTGCACATGCGGGTAAGAGGCTCATGCATACCATAATGAGTACGGCGTTGGGATAAATTTAATAATTCCAAATTCCGAATATTGTAACTTACCCTACGGTAAATAAAACTAATAAAATTTAATAAATCTGGTGCATCAATAACGCCAGTTATAAGTTGGTGAATAAATATTATATCCATATTAATCCTCCTTTGTGATAAAGGCTGAACCTGAAGAAATTTAATTCTGTGTTCATAAGGAGGAAGGTTATAAGGATCGGACAACGGTAGCCCTTTCAAGGCGAAACATATGAAATTTCGCTGTACGGCTTCTACTCTGTTTTTATGGGTTTCGTAAAAAGGATTCCATACCTGGGATGCGTATTCAAGATGGGGGCGGACTAAGCAGTTGTAAAGAGTGATGGTAACATAAGGATCTTGAAATTCTTTAGACCATCTTTTAATAAACCCTAACGGCCTAACATTATAGAGTTGGCCTTATTGACGATCAAATTGATGTGCTCAGTAAAATCAAGGTTGGAAGTAAAGTGTACTCCGAGGTCTTTAAAACAATGAACACGGCGTAAAGTGTGCTGTGATATTTTGTAATCAAACGAAGAAGGAGTTTGTTTTTTAGAAAAAAATCATTGCCTGACATTTAATAGATTTAAGTCGTTCTTATTACACCAAATAAGAAAACTGTATATCTTCTTGCAGAAGTAAACCATCATTGTCAGAGTCAATGCTTTTAAAAATTTTCATATCATCCGCAAAAATTAGAATTTCGCTATAACGTATACAGAAAGATACGTCATTTATAGCTTAGATAAAAAGAAGGGGACCTAAGTGACTTCCTTGAGGAACTTCCGATTTGGCAATGAAATGGTTAGAGAAAGAGTTTCGGAATTTAACTTGGTAAGATCTATTAAGGAGATAGGACGAAATTCATGTGATGAGTCCAGGAGGAAACCTAAACACTTTTAATTTAAACAAAATAATTTCATGAGAGAGTTGATCAAAAGCCTTAGAGTAATCTGTATAGATACAGTCGAGTTCTAGTCCACTTTCTAACGCAGTAATGCACTTATGCATAAAAACAAGCAGATTTGTGGCTGTTGATCGCTTCTGCATGAAACCATGTTGTTGTTTGCAGATAATGTTTTTACAGTGGAATGTCAAACTATCGCACACCACCTGCTCAAAGAGCTTAGGAATACAGGATAGCTTGGAAATCGGCCTGTAATTACATATGTCAGATTTGTTCCACTTTTTAAAAACTGGTGTTGTAAATGCTTTTTTCCAAATATTTGGAAATTTACCTGAACTAAGAGATAGGGTAAATAATTGTGTAAGAGGGGAAGCTAAAATTGATTTGAATTTTTTCAAAATTATAGGAGGGATACCATTTGGTCCAGATGAGTAATCATCATGAAGTAAGGAAAGATAATGTAAAACTTTCTGTTGTAATTGGAATATTGTTGAAGGTTGCTTGTGGGCAATCTTTTAAGTAAAGAAAGAATTCTTCGTCAACATCAATTGAAGTATCAATGAAGGACTGACGAAATTTATTTGCAAAAGCAATATATGCATTATAATATAATCATCACTTGTATTTATCACTTTATTAAGAAATAAACACAGTTTGATCAAATTAGTAAGAGCTGTTTCCAAAAACGACTTACACAAAATTCGGTTACGACTCGACTGTACGAAAAAAAAATCTTTTAAATAAATGTGTGGGAAATTCGAAGTAATAACGGGGTTCACTGCTGGTTTTGTCAAATTTTACATAGTGTATTTTTACTAAATTCATTTAATTTTAAAACGATTAGAAATTGATTTTATACGAACCAATTTCATTGAAGTAATTTGAAAGCAGAATCACGAACATAAAGAATTAAAAAAATAACGGAAAATGTAGAATGGTTTATGTTGAGCTTACAATTAAATATTTCATTTCAACACGATTCAATTTTGATTTTATATGAACAAAATTTTATTTTAACTTGAAGCTAAGCAAAAGCACTTACAGTTAAAAACAAAATCGAGAAATAATAGACGAATTAGGGCATTTAATTGACCTACCATGAAATATTTAACTTCAAAATGAATCAGTATTGATTTTACAAATAACAATTTTATTTTAACTTAAAGCAGATTCAAAGTAAAATCCCTAAGAATAAGAATAAAGAAAATAACTGACAAATTTATAATAATTCATGATGAATTTTAAATGAAATTTTATATACATATGTATTTCAAAGTGAACTAATGTTGATTTTTAACATAGGGTAAAAGCGGGTGAGATGGCGCAGTGGGGGAGATGGCGCACCTTTAATATCTCTTACATTTAATATTCAATCAAAACTTTTAAACCTTTTTTCTATGCATTTTATAATTTTAAATTGAAGTAGCCAGTATTTACCGATTTGTCTGTATTGCAAAAAAAGAAAAAAATCTGAAATTAAAATCAGGTAGGTATTTTTTTGGAAAAATTTTTTTGCACTCTTTTTTGCTCCGGTTTTTTTTGTAAGACGATTGTTGGTTGGATGTCTATGATGTATCAATACATACAAGAAAGTATTGTCTATGAACTCTCTATTAGAATTTTGTTAAAGTGGCAACGGGTGTTATTTTGTGCTTTAGAAAAATGTAATATGACAAAGAGGGGGAGATGGTGCATTTTTTTGAGGGTGAGTTGGCGCATTCCACTTCACACATTTTCATTTTTGTGTACTATGGTCGCATACCATCTCACCCGATAAATTACTTATTATTATTTCAAATATTTCAAAATATGAAGCTTTGTTTTTCTGAAATTTTTTTGGCACAAGTGAAAAAGTTTAAGTGAACGTATCAAACGTTTACTAGTTATTATCATTATTTCGCTAGTGGTCATGTGCTTAACTTCGTTTACCCTTGTTTATCATATATGCGCCATACCACCCACCTGGGTATACCATCTCCCCCACCCTATAGTGGGAGATGGTTTTTCTTAATACTTTTTAATTTTTTATATTAAAAATAGAAATTACATTTATAAAACATTGTAATGTTAATATTACTTATGTAATAAAATAAGGAATATTTATATGAAATTAAAAAAACAAAATGTTTTTATTTCGGAAGATATTGACAAAATAAAAAAGGTATGCCATCTCACCCACATTTACCCTATCAAATAGGTTTTATAATTTCATTTTGAATTTGTAATGAAAAATGTAATTTCAAAACGACTCAATGTTGATTTTACACGAACAAATATTGTACAGTAAAACCAGCTTAAGATAAATCTGCTTAAGAGAAAAACCCGCTTATCTGAAACAATTTTTTCATCCCCAAGTATTTGTAGACCAATTACCTTTATAACACTCCGCTTAAGCGAAACATCGCTTAAGTGAAATACCCGGATACCTGAAACATATTTTCAGTTAAATTTAAATTTTTCATTGAAAAAACTCTCTTACGTGAAAAAAAAAAAATTAAATAGAACAGAACAGAACAACAAATTTTCTGAACGCTTTTACTTTTTTTTTATTATTCACCTCCATCAAATTTTCATCACGAAAATGACATTTGAATTTCTGATATGTCAGAACCCTTTTTGGAATTTTTAAATCCGTTTGTCACTTATCCGGACTCCGCCTAAGTGAATTTTTTTTTTTCACTTAAGCGGGGTTTGTTTAAGTGAAAAACCCGCTAAAGTGAAAGAAAGACTGTGACAATTTGCAGTTTCTCTTAAGCGGGTTTTATTGTGGTAACATGATCTTAATGAAAATTAAAATCATGTGTTTCTAAATGTTAATTCCATGAACATTTATATAAATCCAATCGTAAAAAATGTCAGGTCAAAATGATACAATCTCAAATCGCAATGAAAAAAAAATAAAAATGTATTATTATAAAAACAATAAATTTTCATTTTGATTTTACATTGGGTTTTTTTTCTGTGTGTAGGTGTACAAACAAAAAATCAATATATTTTTTATATATTTATATTTAATTAGTAGTTTTTTTTTCATCGTCATTTATTTTATCAAATTTTAAAAATGTTTTTCTAGAAAAAGCCTTTTTGACAATTGCCTTCCAACAATTGTTTCCTATAGAATGCGTTTTAGCATTTATAAGGTTTATCTTGATATCAAGGGTACTTAAGGGCTTTCTATATATTATTATATCGCTGTTATTATTTTATCATTTAGAAACTTTAAGCCATTGAAACAAATCACCGAATTGACAAAATAAGAAACAAGGCCATGATATTATTATAACTTATATAAGGATATAAATGTATGTAATATCTTATAGGTACACTTTTCTTCTTCAGCATCTTGAAGCTCAAAAGCCATTAATGGCAAACTAATGAAACTGTAATGGCTTTATCGTGGCAATAAAAAATAAATCACTAGAAGTTCAAAAACTTCTAAATGAGAAAAATTCCTTTACAAAATATCTTATGTATAGGTAGGTACATAGAGGTGTATACTGTATAGGTATACACATGCACTTGACAAAAAAAAAAACAAACAATAATGATAACAACAACAACGATAACGAAATATACAAGAACAAAATATATACAAAAAAAAACCAACTTCACATTACATCAAGCATTTTGAAACAAATCATTCGCCTCATAAACTTCATAGAAACAGCGCTCGTAATCGTATAACCGAACTACCAACCGACAGCCGTATTTATATTATACAGTAATATGCTATAGGTTAGGTATACCCCAGCTGTTTAAGCATTGAAGTTGCACTCCTGGTCGTCCACCAGGCTGCTTGCACAGCACAGCACATTTGGAATTCCTATAAACCTACTATACGTATAATATGAGAGTGCATCGTAAGCGTTCCTCGAAAAATGTTTATCTATGCTTCGGAATAGTTATTAGCACGGAAAAGCGTGCAAAAATAATGACCACAAAAAAGTTGTTCTTTTATATCGGCAGTGACGAGGCGTCAATTAGACATTTTAGACAATGTCTACCCAAACCATTCGTTTAAAACATAAATACAAGTGCCATAACAAGATAATCTTCAAATCAAGGAAATCTTATATTTTTATTACGTTTATAATGTCCCTTCTTACCCCAATATACATTTATTTAAGAAACTTTGCTTTGTTCACGCACGCTATATAAATCAACACGTAAACTCTATACACACAGACACACTCAAACCTTTTTCATTCTTTCTATACGTGCATTCAACACGAAGTATGAACAACAACGATCGGCACAGGGCCGATCAATCATTCGTAAAGCCGAAGACAGTGTCTTCGCTTTCAACCAAACTATAGTAAAAAAAAATGGATGTATATTGAAGGTATACCATTCTCATTTCGTATTTTATATGGAGGAAATAGACAAAATTGAAAATGTCTAATCGTTCGTTTACTTTGAGTTAAATTCTTTTGGGATGGCTGAGGCTACGATTTTGCCTGTGGTGAGAATAAAAACAATTAAAAAAAGCAAGAAATATTGTAATTTCTTATTTTTTTTATTAAATTAAAAAAATAAAAAAATAAAGAAAATGAAAAAAACAACTAACATCTTCTTGAATACATCTACCTTGACGTGGTAAGAGGGCTTTAAACCAAATGATGTACCATAAGAATAATGCAAAATATAATCACTGAAAATGAGTAACTGTCTACCCACTTTGCATGAGTACGGGACGTCCCTGTATATCGGAAGGTTTCACTGTGAACTTGCACTTGGACTTCTCCTTCTTTTAGCTTTGTCTTTAATTCATATGATGGCTGGAAGCGTTTTACGAGTTCCATAATAGTCAAAAACTTTTCCCTACACCAATCTGTCCATCGCCGCCATCATCATCGTCATAGACCGGCTCGTCTCAATCCCCCTCTCCCTCTAACCATAAGACAAATATATACACATGGTGCATTATATGGCCTTGCTGTCATAGAACAAGTTACTGAATATGGAACATTTAAGCGGAAGGACCTTCGTATAATTCGTGGAAGTTATGTGTATGTGCAATAAGACTGCAATTTTATTCGAACGAAGAAAGAAGACCAGACCAAAAAAAAAAAAATTAAACCAAAACACAAAAATCCGGGCCAGTGCATATGTAAGTATACATGTATAGGTGTGTTGCATTCTTCGAGTCAAGTGGACATTACACTGAATAATAAAAGACCATCATATCCTCGGGGATAAGGACGCGCACCATATATACTTGAGATTCTTAAATAATGGTGCAGCACAGGCCAGTATACGCCACAGGAGCATAGGAAATCGCCATCACCACAATATTTTAACTGCAGTTAGCCGCAATTAAAGTCTCCTGATGGCGATATGGGGTTGCCCATGGACTTTTTTGTATTTTCTTAAACCAACTTTAATTTTTATTAAAAGAAAAAAGTTGGTTGGTTGAGAGGGGTAGGTATTATATAGTGCTGATTGAGCAACACTGCCACGCGGCGTTGTTGGCCGGTGGCGGCGCAAACAAACTTTTCAATGAGTTGATCACATTCATTTAGTATTCATTGCAATTGGAACAACTGCATCAGGCTACAGGCGAGAACTAGACAGAGAGAATAATAAATTTTTGTTGCGCATATACCTATACTAATACTCATCATCGTATACTATAAACTTCACTTAAACAATCGTGATGCATAAAGTGTGTGTATATACTCTATAAACACATATACATACTTATATAAATATATTCAATACACTTTGGGTGCAAAGTTTTCGTTCAATTGTGGCATTTTTTAAAGTAAACATTGACGTTGAGTTGAAGAATTTAATATTTTTTTTTTTTGTGGGGATATTTTAACTAAAAGCAAAAACTCATACACCCGATACAAAATAAACTAAAAAAATATTCTAAATTCTTGATTCTAGTCAATTTTTACTTTGCAGATTCCATAAGGCAAAATGATTATAGTCCACGAGTAAGTGTTAAAGAGCATTAAAATAAGTTTGGTGGCGCGTCAGATAATGGAGAACCTGGGCCCTATTTCATAAACATTGACAATTGCGACAGGTGACAGGTGACAATTTGTTAATTTACAACTTGAAAATTGTCAAAATCTGTTTCAGAAACAATTTGACAATTATTGTAGAATTGTCGGAAAATACCCGACAGTTGTAAACTTTTCGTTTCATAAAGAAATTGTCATGACAATGAATTGTCAAGTATTTTTCCACAATTATCAGGAATTTTCCCACAAATTTGTATCTACTGACAATTCTTTTATGAAATGAAAAGAAATTTAAAATTTACATATTTGTCAGTATTTAATTGACAATTGCGACAGTAAACTCAGTTACGGATAAGTTTTGACAGTAAAAAGACAGTAGTTGATCTAAAATGATAAACGATATATTTTCAAATGAAAGCGAAAGTGATGACGATTCTCAGTTAGATCTAATTGTAATGCGTCGCCGCCGGCGCAGCGCCCTCGGAATTTTAAACCTGCCTACAATTTAAGAAAAATTTTGGTGTCAGAAAAACAGCCACGGAATATATTTTATCGAAAATTGGTATTTGGTGCAAACTATGAAATTTTAAAATTGAAACAGTGCCAGCGTTCAGTTAACATACTTCTAATATCGAAAAAATTGGTCGAGAAACGATAAAAATTAAAACAAAATGGAAAGGGTTTGTTCCATATATTTCATCGTTTTTCGATCATAACAAATTTCAAGATTATACAATGACATAATTGTCACAATAAATTTGTCAGTAAGTACTGGGCCCTGTTTCATAAACATTGAGAATTGCGACAGGTGACAATTTGTTAATTTACAACTTGACAATTGTCAAAATCTGTTCCATAAACAATTTGACAATTTTGTAGAATTTTCGGAAAATACCCGACAATTGTCATCTTTTCGTTTCATAAAGAAATTGTCATGACAATGAATTGTCAAGTATTTTTCCACAATTGTCAGGAATTTTCCGACAAATTTGTACTGACAATTCTTTTATGAAATGAAAAAAAAATTACAATTTACATATTTGTCAGTACTTAAATGACAATTGCGACAGGAAACTCAGTTACGGTCAAGTGTGGACAGTGAAAAGACAGTAGTTGATCTAAAATAATAAACGATATATTTTCAAGTGAAGGTGATGACATTCTCAGTTGGAATTCTCAGCCCTCGGAATTTTAAACAGAGAATAAATAATGATTTCGAATCGTAAAAAAAAATTTTGTGTCGGAAAAACAGCCGCGGAATACCTATATTTTTTATTGAGAATTGGTTCACATTTACAGCATCCCATCAAAGAGGAATTACTCTCTAGATGCTAAAACCCAACTTCTATGTGCATTACATTCGCTTTGGAAGTGGAACTCAGTACATATACCATGTAGTCATTGTCACGAAAAATTTGTCAGTAAGTATAGGTAGGTATGACAATGACAAAATTGTCACGACAAATGTGTCAGTATATGACAATGACAAAATTGTCATGACAAATTTGTCATTGTATTTTTCTGACAAATTTGTCACCTGTCAATATTTTATGAAATACAGATTTGTCAGACAAGTGTGTTTGTATAATTGTCACCTGTCAATTTTTATGAAATAGGGCCCAGGGCCTTCCAACCTTTAACCAGTCCTATGAATTTTATATATGAACAGGAATGAAGGAGACCTACAATTATTTTGTCAATTTTTCGCAAGAGGCAGTACCAATGCAAAAAAAAAAACCATTTCTGTTTTTAGGTTACAGAGGCTGGGAATCGATTCCCATAGATCTTAAATACAGTTGAAGTGAAAAAAAAGTCTATAAAGTCTAGAAAACTCTGTTTTTATGCGTCTAGCGGTAACTTAGAAAATCAAATTTTTCACCAAAAATAAAAATCTAAAATAGCCATTATCCCTCAAAGTTTTGAGCTGGTAAACCCACCCGTTGAAAAGATAAAAATCAAAAACCAATCCGTTTCTTAAGAATCCGTGTAATAAAGATGCGAGTATGCTTAATATCCGGATACACGGATATTAAGCAAATAAATACACGTGTTTTTAGAGTACGGATTTTTATTTGCTTGTAATAATTACACGGAGTCCGTTTTTCAAATACACGGACTGAATCGTAGGCTCTAGTTTTCATAAATATTACTCCAAATACGTATAGGTAGTCATAACATTCATAATAGTTTTTTTTTCACAAAAGAGGGTTTTCCAGAGAGGGTTTGAAATTGAGTCTGAATTTTTGTGAAAATAATTAATCAGTTCTGTTAAATAGAAACGTGAAAAAAAAGTTGAGACGTATAGTGCCATGGCCCTGCGGCAAAACTGAAGCCTTACTGGCTGAACACAATACGACGGAGCCGCAGTCAGAGTCGGAGCTGGAACACCTGTCAAAATATTAAATACACACAAAATAAATGCTACGAGCAGAATGGAACGCAACTGCAGACGGAGCTGCAATCGCAGCCGCATTGGTTTACGAACTTTTAACTTTTCACGTGCAGCACTTTTGACGTTTCAATTTATATTAAGAAAAAAAGAGCCGGAAAAAAATATTGAAGTTTTTAGTGCTTATTTGTGTTGCGAAAAAAATTATTAATTAAAAGAAAAATATTATAAATAAAAAAAGTAAAAATAAACTCGTGGCTATTTTTTTCTTCTTTAAAATATACAAAAACCTGTGCAGCTCATTGTGGGCAGATAAAAAAAACGACGTATGAAATTTTTTGAAAGTAGTTGCAGCTGCGGCTCCGATTCCAGTTGCAGCAGGTCATGTGTTCAGCCAGTTAAACGGAACGATCAATAACATAAAGTGAGATATAGAGGGTGTTTTTTTTTAAGACGTGTGGTTTTTAAGAAGAAATAAAACGCATATACATAATTTAATGTTATGGCCAAGAATTTAGCCATAGATAAAGGTTTGCCATGATGTTTTAAAAATGATTTCGGGCAAGTGGCCGCCGCGGCTGGCTCGAAAAAATTCCAGCCGAGAGGCCCAAGAGGCCCCAGCTCAAATTGTTGCGCGCGATGGTTGATGGACTCATTCGGGTCTTCTGCGTTACTCTGCTCCACAGCAGCAATAGCGTCTTCGGTCTCTTACGATGCGCATTATCCACTAGAGTAAACGTGGTGCGAAACCGATCCATGGTTGCTCGAATTAATCTGCTGGGCGATTATGTCGACCGAATATTGGACGCAGCGCGCGATGAGTCGCGTGAACCGAACCATTATTTTGGTAATAAATTTGCACGATTTGCAAACGTTATTCAGGAGTAAGCCTATTCATTATAAAATGGCAAACCAAACTGAACATAAATCAAGTGACAGCTGTCAAAAAGACCAACTACGAAAAAAGTATTGCCCAAAATGAAAACCACACGTCTAAAAAAACACCCTTTATGACTTTAAGGTAGTTGCGGACTTTGTCTACGTAGACTCCACTGTTATTTCAGACAACGATAGCTCATAGCCGAAATGAAATGAGATAAGATAAGAAGGCAACATACGAACAACTAAGGCTGAAAATATACTGGAGCTGCGAGCAGAGCGGAGGTTCGAGAGGTGAGCGTTAAAAACAACACATGCTTTCTTATGAGAACTGATACCCAGCGTTGCCGATGTGGCACGATCGTGCCATTTTGACACGGAAATTTTATCGTGGCACGGTGGCCGAAAAGTTTCAATATGGCAGGTTTTTTTTTCATTATTTTACCTAAATTTAAACTCATACAGCCAAATTAATGAACGTGGAAAATCGAAGGGTTAGGTCTTATTCTATGGACTAAGTGCAAAATGTTATGAATAAAAGAAAATTTCTAAAAAGTGACGTGTACTAAGTTAAACCATCGGAGAAAATGGTTTATCGAAGGAATAAGAACCAGATATGTCAAATTTATTCAAAATAAAAACAATACCTAAGTGAAGATTGCTAATTTATCTTTGAATAAAATTAATAATGTCTGCTAGATTTATAGAGTTTTTAAACTTTTGATTCTAATTATTGGACAATCAAGCATCAACCACCATAAAAAGTAAACTATACAAAAATACATGTATATGATCTAATGGAAGTGCTAAGTGAAGTGGATTTCAGGAAGAAATATATGTAAGGAAAATATGAGGAAACTCATTGCGGTTGTTGACGATGACCTAAATGGGGACCCAAGAGGTGGACAAATTTCTGTCGGTTTGCAAGTTATGGCTTCCATCAGATACATTCCATTTAAATAAATAAAAACAAAACTTATTATGAACTTGCCAAAAACTCCTGTTTCTGGAAAATACGAATACCTACACGAATAGAGGAAGTGATTTTTGTTTGTTTTTTGTTTGTAATAGTATTGAATTAAAATTTATTTTTAAAGAATAAATAGTTTTCTTCATATGGCACGAAAATGTCACAAATGGCACGTTTTTTCAAAGAGTGTGGCACGAAAAAATTTTTTTTGGCGGCAACGCTGCTGATACCTCGTTGCTAGAAGCCTCAGTATGAGAGCTCTCATAAGAACACATTTGTTTGTTTTCGTCGCTCTGCTCACTTCTCGCATCTCCGCTCTGCTCGCAGCTCCAGTATGTTTTCAGCCTAAGGTAAACTAATTTACTGAAAGTTACTTAATAACGCAATTATCATCTCAGTTTAAAGCTGGGCAAAAAATTCGGGCAGTTTTGATTGAGAAATTCTTGAGCAGATTTAAGGCTATAGAAGAACAAGTATATCTATACATGCGGAAACTATGTGAAATCATTTTCAATTCTAATCAGCAGATTAAGGGGCCAGTTATAGCTTTCATTGAAACTCATCATTGGAAATTTTAATTGTTAATTTTGAGGTACTTAAAAAGTGAAATCAGTGATTATTTTAATGCAAATAAAAAGCTGATGACTCAATTATTATTTCTAGTGAAAAAAATATTTCATTTTGGCCTAGCCTATCGCAAGGAAATGAATTTCTTTATTTCAATGATTGAACTACCTTATCATTGATCATTGAAATTTTAGAAATCGTTTTATGTGAAAGGTAGGGCCAAAATGAAATATTTTTTGGGCTAAAAATAATAATCGAGTCATCAGCTTTTTATTTGCATTAAAATAATCACTGATATCACTTTGTAGTGCCTCAAAATTAACAATTAAAATTTTCAACGATCGTTTTCAATGAAAGCTTTAACTGGCCCCTAAAGAAAGGACAAGTTTTTTTATTTAATATTTTTTATTGGCTTATAGATTTAGAAAGGTTGGTATTTTCAGAATTACACAATTTAAGCCTTATACTTCCACTATCAATAATTTGGAAATATACCAAATTTGCATTAAATATGTTAATCAAAAGTGAATAGTAATACGACCGTTATATGAGAATAGGACTATTCTTTATAAATTAATTAAAATTTTTAAAAATTATGCGAGATGTTAGAAATTATTTGTTGGTACCAAAATTAAATTTTGTACTAATTCTCCTCTTGAAACTATTTATAACTCATAAATGCAAGTACGTATATGAGTTTGAAAGTATAAGAATTACATTAAAAATTAAGTAACCTTTCCAAAAAGATAGGTATCACTTATTACTGAGAACAAAATTTAACCGCACCCTCCATAAAAGTTTGCTCATTTGCTTTTATATCGTTATTATTTTTTCAGTGGTGGAGGAAATTTTCCAACGCCGCACAAAAATCATTTCAGACAGAGCGTTTTTTGAATACATTGAATCCTTTCTTTGTTAAGTATTACCTATGTATTTATTTTTACTTGCTCTATTTTTGTTGTTGATGTTCATATCAGAAATACCAGTGCATTTTAAAATGATAACCACTTTGAATTCAATTCTTCCAAATTCTTTAGAATTGAAATTTTATTCAATACCACACCATAACCAGCATGAGTACCAGCACCAGCACACCCAGTACCACAACCAATTCAACTTAAAATCACAAATTTCTAAGCAATCTCCTCCAATATTGTTCTGTTCGTCCACCACCAAGGACCATTATGTGTATAGCTTTATACTAGAAAAATACCAACCAGTTCAGGTGGAGCTATAAGCAAACAACATATTATTTCATTTTTGAGTGTCCATTTCCGTAGCAAAATGCAGAGCAGCACCAATAAAACGCCAAACATTACATTACAAAAGAAAAACCCCTCTTATATTCTCTTCAACCCTGGATGTCCCAAGTCCTCCTTCGCCAGGCTTCTGTGAAGCAGAAGTATCTCATTTTGTTCGCAATTTGGTATGCTTAAGCGAAAACGTTGCAAATTCCGCATAAACGTTGCACTGAACCTCCTACTCTCGTGATGGTTGGTTATGCCATCAGGCAAGGTCCATAGGATATATATACCTACCATACCTACCTACCTAAAGCTAAACCATTGCTCCGCACCATATAAAACGACCAAGTGCGTTCCTTCCGCTTTTCGTAAACTTTCGCTGTCGCTCTTGTCTGCAGTGAGTTTGCAAAGTTTGTTTCCTGAATACGAAATTCCAGTCGCTCCAGGAATAACAATTGGTTTTTGGTCCTGATGCTTCTGTGTTGGGTTCTCCTAGTATTATGTAGTTTGCTCCTCGTCAAGGAACATCCAAAACGTAGGTATGCTATAGAGAGCTATGCTTTGTGTTCTATGTCACGCTGCTGTTGTAAAAGAAAAGCCAAAGCAGAACTTGAAGGTGTGTCTGTGCAGTCTATATACGAGAATTGCAGGACCTGCACTGCACATCACATCACGATCCGACATCAGCGCAACGGGGATGCTTTGTTTTTATTGCCAAGGCTTTTGTCTGTGTGCAAGGCAGAACGGATATGCAATGCAACTACTGCAAATGCCACGAATGTTGGCATTTCTCTTTGGGGATCATGGGAGTGAATTTAATTCTTCATATCTCTTTGCTTTCCAAGTAATATCTTAATCATCCATCAAACGACGTGTGCACCATCACCTAAAACCTTTCATCATCGACACACAAGAGCATCTTTGTATATAGTGTGTACCGAGCCATGGAGTGATTGCTATGGAGCTGGAGGGTATAATGGACACAACCTATCTCAAAACGGTCTATTAAGAGACCTGCGACTAAACGTGCAGGGACCTGCCTTGCACATAGCCTCCTCCGTCTCGTGGACGTTTTTACAAATTACAGACATGTGCTTGAGATGTTGAGAGTATTTACTCCATATATACTCACCCCATCTTAGCCTGCGCACCGCATATGGATGCAGCTTCGTCTTCCATAACAACTGGTGGTGCTGTGTCCTGCCTTGGCCAAGGGCAAAAGAATAATGATGACTGCGGCTAGCAGTCCGCAGTGCTCTTAAATGGCATCTCAAGGAGACGTTGAGTTATATAGACTTCACTGGATTTTCTTCGGTTTCGGTCATACCTATCATCTCTCATGTTAATTTGGTTCTGGAAGCTAGAGTTGGAGTCACAGGACAGGTCACAGGGGAGCCATTTCTCAGAAATTGTTTTCGAGATTGCCTGCGGAGGAAGTGAACGATGAAAGGAGCTGCTCTCCTCTTGCTCTCTCTATATATCTCTACATTAAACCCTTAGGGAGACTCAACTTAAAATCAACTTATATATTGACAAACTATTCGGCATTTTTGCCGTTCCGGTGACGATAGAGAATTTATGTTGCGTAAGCAATTGCCATCCATTAAAAAAAAAAAAAAATCTGAGAGGGTGGTAAATTTCAACCCTATATATTTTTGATGTTGTTTTCGTTTTTTTTTTTGCCTACATAATCAACAGCGTTGGTCGTTTGAAAGATTTTTAAGATAAAAACTCAGCCTGATGACGATAGTTATTCTAAGTTTTTGTTGTTGTTGTGTGTGTGTGTGTTTTTTTTTTATTCGATTTGTGCCATTTTCAATTTTATTTGAGTTTTTATTTGTGCGTGTTTCGGCAATAAGTCCCATTTGTATGCTAAATTATGAGTCGGCTTATTTTCATTTTCATGTGCTCTATGGTCTGGAAAGAGATTCTCTCAATTTAACTGTGGTTTATCGAAGGCAAACAAACAAACTAAAAAAAAAAAACTTTCAAACTCAATGATTTTGTTTTTATTTTTCTGTTGATAGTTATATAGGATTTTTGAATTTTTGAACTTTGCAAAAAAAAAAAAAATAAGTCGAGAGGGGATATGATATTCGGTTTCTCTTTGTCTTCAAGACTATAGCTTGGGCAAATAAGAAACTTAAAAAATATGTGGGAAAATAATGGTGCCATGCGAATTGATATTCCTCTTTTATATTTTTTTTAAAAATTTTAAATTTAAATTTTTTAGCAGTTGTCCTTAACAACTTTGCAAATATGTACATAATATTGTAACTCGTTGCTTTGTATATGCAAACCAAGAATTCTTCAAAACAAAGTATATACGTAGTTGAAAATATCCCAGTCATAATGTGACAAAATGAATTATTCATATCAGAAATTTAATCACGTTTTTATAAAAACCTTGATCGAATGATAAAGCCTTGTAAAATCAATTTAAGCGCCTTAAACTAGCTTCTTATAAAAATAATGGCTCATATATTCATAGTGCTTCGATAACTTTTGATTTTATCTTTCCTAAACTAAACTTTGGTATTCAAAGACAATTAAAATCCATTTTTAAACGATAACCTGGAGTTTAAAAATAAACACGACAGAAGGTATATTTAAGCTGTGCTTAACTCTATCAAGCGTTAAAAATAAATAAACAAAAAGATAGAATTCGGAATTTTTTAGCGCGACTGATTTAATTTCAATTTTGAGAGAAAGATAAAAATAAAAACTTTAAAAAATGTTATTTTGAAAATAATTTAAATTTAATAAATAAATAATAATAAATTTAATTTAATAATTAATTCACAACATTTATATTTTTATTTAAAAAATAAAGCTACGCGTTTCGATCTTAATGGATCATCTTCGGGATTAAATTCGTTGTTTTTAAAATAAAATTTTTCAAAGTTTTAATTTTTTCTTTCTTTCAAAACTTTATAAACACAACATGGAGACTACACCGCAAATAATTCTGTTTTTTTTGTATTTCAAGTTGTTAAAGTTTTATTTTTTTTTATATAAAAACATGTTTATAAATTACCTTATACGTATTTTTATGTTTTTCTTAACAAAAGAACTGCACAAAAATAACAAAATAACAAATCAAAAGCTGCTTGCATTATCGCGGTCATGGTTTTTATTTTTGACAGATTCAATAGGGAAATTATTATAAAATTGTAGAGATCCTTAAACCTGTTTTTAAATAAACAGAGCTCCCAAAGTTTTTATGAATTTAAAATGTGTCTAACCTGGGTCTAAAATTTAGACTCTGGTTCAGTTAGACTTGGGTTTAAAATATGACTATGAATATGCCCCCATATATATTTAAAATTTAAATTTATTAATATTATTCATCAATTAATATTTTATGGAAAGAAAATTAAAATTTTGTAAAAACTACTTTCTAAATATTAATTTGATATTGAGTCATATCTTAAAATCATTGTGGCTTTAGAAAAAATTTTAGTATTCAATAAAAAGTGTTACGTCTGACCTATATACAGTCCTAACCATTTGGATAACCTCACACATAGTTTATTTAACAATTTACTTTTTTTTGGTACTTCTTTGAGGTCTAATTTCTAATTGAATTTCTATTGAGTAGCAAAGTAGAACATGGTTACTAGTATTAAAAGAAGTTTTGGCTAAATGTTACAGCTAAGGGTCTCAACTAGTTTTGTTAACAGTCACAAAAATGTGTATTATTTGCTGTAACATTAGAATAGCCTCATAGTCTTTATTTAGAAGAAATAAAAACCAATTGATTAATTTGTTTAAAGAAAATATTTTCTGTGGTTAACACAATATTTAAGACGTTTTTAGAGCCCTCCTTGTTTTGAATTACCTCAAAAAAGCGATCGTTTAAGGAATCATACAAAATCAATGTTCGATTTGTTAAACAATCGCAAACAATTCCTTAAAAATTTAACGAAATGTTGGCCCTGGCAACTTTGATAGCTACGATGAAATCAACTTTTCTTGTGTACATCCTCCCATTCCATAAACCTTGCGTGTTTGACAACTCCACACATTTTTAATGACAGTAGGGAGGTAAGGATTTATTGCTGTTTGTTAAAGGTTTGCGACATTTTAATAAAAGCTGTGTGAATCAGCTCATTTTCTTGCAGTAAAAATAATCAGCATATAAGTCTTAAAATACACTGAAACTGAAGCAAGGCTGTTACCAATAAGGTATTTTATTATTTCGATGTCATTTTACAGTATACAAAATCTAAATCAACAGTGCCATAAAATGGTACTGCATCCCCATCCCATAATTCATCCCTCACGGCTATGATAGCGACCAAAACACAAATGTTCTTTTCTTAAATCATGGAAATATTATTTATATTCATCCCGTGTGTTTAAGTTGAACTCTCTTCAACTAAAACGACCATTTTATGCCAATTGTTTGAATGGATGCTGCTTTCAGCATTCTATGGCATTCGGCATCTTGCTAAATTAAGCTGCTATAGTTTATGCGCATTGTTAAACGGAGGTTTTTTCCTCAGAATTAAGTGCCTTAGGTATCCGGCACTTTTGATAACCCGACTTAAGGTCATTCGACTCACTTCTAACCCAGCTCCGTGTCTTGATTTGCTCAGAGAGGGCTTGCAATAATTGCAAGCTTATCATATTATTTTCGTCATTGATAGATAAGAAAGCATTGAAAATGTTAGTTCTTTGTAGTTTTATGCCTACATTAACGGATTTTTTAAAAAATTGCCTACCAATTTGAGACTTTGATCAATTTTCTGACCAATAAAACGTTTCGTCAGTCCTTGATTCGGATAGGCCTCTGTTTTGGCCATCTCTGTAGCCGTCAATGAATTTTGTCTGCTCATTCAAATTGAAAAAATCGCAAAAGATAACTGTTTTATCAATTCCTGATAAATTTTCGAGACCTATACGCTGCCAAATTATAGGAATAAAATCAATTGAGGCTATTCAAATGTTACAAACAAAATTGATCGTTTAAGTGACTGCAAACAAACAAGCACAGAAAATTAGGTGAACTTTAAGAAATTTGTTAAAAAATTGTCTTAATCTCAGAGATCGTTTTCTTACCTTGTCTTTAAATATAAATTTTCTTATGTACAAAAACAGTTGAAAGTACAAAAATTAAAGTGTGAGGCTACTCAAATGTTACGGAATGTATGTATGTAGAATGTAGATACTTTCTCTTAAAGTATAAGTACGGTGACCATATTTTAGAATTGCAAATAATGACCAAGTGCTAAAAAAAACAAAATTCAATTCAATTTTAAATTATTCCATTTAATTATAAAAATATCTACAGAAAAATAACTTAACTTAAAAAGAGAAGGTACAAAAATTCAGTCTTTGTTTGCATCAAAGGACAATTGGCAAATTTGGCCCAGCTCTGACAAGAACGACCTTTATATCATATCTATACTATAGGCTAGGTACGTATTCATCCATTACTTAACCGTTTGCCTAAATTCGCTGTGTGGCCAAAGGTATTTAATTTTTAGTAAAATGAGTTTCAGGTTTCTAAATCTATGTTTTCATTAATTTCCTTTAATATTTTGTTGTTTCTTTACGTTTACTTATGTAAACTAATAAATACAAGATGAATCAGTACATTATCTGTTAAGTTTTAGTCAAAATATATGTCAGTATAATATAATTTTATTAAATTATACGAAAAATTTCATTTTTTTACACAAAAAAAGTTCATATAGAAAAAATAAAATTGCACTATAGAATTGGTCAAAATTGGCAGTTTTTGGAAGTAAAGAAACAGACCTACTTTCTGGCGGAAAGTGACATGTCAATTCAATTTGTTTATTTTTATAAAAGTACTGTTTTTTTTTATTAGAGATGTATGTCGTCTTCATGTTGTGTGCTTTTGATCGATTTTTATATTTTTATACTGTTTATATTTTTATACTGTTTATGCTGCCCAGCAAGACCAGTGCCCTCCGCCACTGTGCATATTTCAGGCACCCAGAGTTTTTTTTTCAATTTGCAAATACGCAAACACGCGCTCACTTTAAATGGCAAAATACTGTTATAACTGTTATAAATTGGCATTTCTCTAGTCTCGTCCTTGGAAAAAAGGAAAACATTGCCAATTTTCCATAGCATAAATATAAATGGCCATATATAAGAAAATTATATTTCTCAGAAGATCCTAATCATTTCATTTCTTGCATAATTCCATTTGACAATGTGTTTCCCATTCTTATCATTATCCAATATCATTACTCATTATCTCTTACGAAGACATTTCCTCTATATACATGTATATAGCAAAAGCAAAAAAAAAAAACAATCTTTTTTCACATAAGTTTTATTAAACGGATCGAAAACAACAATGATTAATTTATTAATTACATCAGCATCCTTCTGTTGATTATACATATTATATTCTTTGGTCGACAAGGACGACGCACGATGGGCGGTCAAATCCTGTGATTACATTAAAGCAAAGAACAGAAATCCTTGCGTCGTCGATTGTTCTATTTTTTTTTTGTTTTTTTTTTTGAAAATAACCACATAACGCGGCATTAAATTAGATAAAACGTTATTTATCATCCAAAAACAACAGCAGCAGCAGCACAAACAAAATTACTGCAAAAACGATGAAACAGAAGTTGAAGCCAAAAACAACGAGCGAACGCACATCATTATCAGCTTACAGATCCTGCCAAGGACACAAAACATTGTCTATTGTCCTCTACACAATGTATTATCATTAGTCATGCGAAAAGATAATATATGTGTGTGTCTATCTATCTATATGTATGTGTGAAGAACTGCGTGATGTGTACCAAGTGGCGGACTAGGTATTTAACTGGGGGCTACCGGCTCCAAAGATGTCGTATGATTAAATAGGGCAACTAGGACAGCAGGCCCTACTGAATAAAAGTATTACTTGAGCCAAGGACCGGGCTAGTTTGAAGAAGCTTTTTATTTTAGGAGAAAGTATTAGTAACTGGCGGCCAATTCCTAAATAAGAAGACCAACTTGGTATTTTACACTTCTGATCCAGCACTATAAAAATTCATCGAAAAATGTATCATGTGAGCAATATTATTATTTTGATTTAATGTTTTACGAGGATTTGAGCCTAATTTAGGCATAGATAATAGTTAATCCGCCTCTGTGTGTTTATATTTTTCGAGTTGGTTTTTGTTGGTTAAATATACTCCAATTGATTGTGTTGTCGACAGGCGGCTTACATTAAGCGGCTTCGGAAGTGCAAAAAGGATATAGAATGAGGACGAAAGATTCTATTCACCATCCAATCCAATCCACCCGCCCACCGACCAACCAACCGACCCACCACCACCACCGCGCCGCCTCTTTATACATTATATCACAATTGACAATGGCGAATTTATTTTGTTGTCTTAATGTGTATTTCAAAGGATAAGGCTTTAATTAATGAGCACGCTCTTCATTCTAAATCAATGAGTGATTTTTCTTCATCGTTTAGATGGACATGCGGATGACCAGGAATAAGGACATAATATAACCAACAACAACAACGACGAAGACGCCAACGTTTATTTCTTCCCTTTATATGTATGTAGTAAAATCATTTTCTGTTATTGAAGGATCTTTCCATAAGAAAGAAGGGATTCAATGATTTTGAAATTGATTGCAATTTATTTACAATTTCATGCAGTTGTGCGGTTGTTATTCTCGGGAAGGGTTGGTCTATGCGAATGATGATATTCCGGTCTACCCAATCATTGTCTTGACAAATCGTTGGGATATCTTGCGAAAAGGATTATTTTTAAGGGACATTTTTCGTTGCTATTTCCGGGGATGGGTAAGGTTGATATTTGATAACAATCTTAAGCAAAAAAAAAAAAAAAAAAAACAAGAATAAAACTATTTCCACCCGGTCCTTTATCTTTATCGCATTCCTAAAAATGGTTGCGAATCAATCTGCAATCCCTGCAACATATATCTTTCTGCCGATTCATCGCTTTTCTAGATTCTGATATCCTTTTTATTGTTTTGTTTTTTTTTTTTGTATTCTTGCTTATTTCATTTGTGTTGTTTATTTACTTTTTTTTGTGTGTTTGGTCTTCTCATGTTAGATTATCATCTCAATTTTTTATTGGATTGGAACAGATCTCCCAAAAGCAGTTATCACATTTGATTGCTTCTGGAGAGCAATTCTAAAAATGCTCAACAAGATTGGAGGGATGTTTTTTTGTTCAAGTGTTATATATGTATTTTTATATCTGTTGTATAGTTATCCTTGTGGAATCGTATATATGTATAATGTTAGATATGTAAGTATCCTTTGCTTTATTTTTGTTTGTTTTCGCAAAAATCTCAAGTGATGCGTTTATTGTAAGAGAAGCAAATTAAAATGCGGCAAAATATAACACATACAGTACTGTGGAAAAAGTGTTAAGTCGATTCTTATGTGGAATGAATAGATACGACTGATATTTTAGACTTCATATAACCAAGATCAATTTCAATAAAAATACAATCATATTCACATGAATTGAATTGAATTGAATTGAATTGAATTGAATTGAATTGAATTGAATTGAATTGAATTGAATTGAATTGAATTGAATTGAATTGAATTGAATTGAATTGAATTGAATTGAATTGAATTGAATTGAATTGAATTGAATTGAATTGAATTGAATTGAATTGAATTGAATTGAATTGAATTGAATTGAATTGAATTGAATTGAATTGAATTGAATTGAATTGAATTGAATTGAATTGAATTGAATTGAATTGAATTGAATTGAATTGAATTGAATTGAATTGAATTGAATTGAATTGAATTGAATTGAATTGAATTGAATTGAATTGAATTGAATTGAATTGAATTGAATTGAATTGAATTGAATTGAATTGAATTGAATTGAATTGAATTGAATTGAATTGAATTGAATTGAATTGAATTGAATTGAATTGAATTGAATTGAATTGAATTGAATTGAATTGAATTGAATTGAATTGAATTGAATTGAATTGAATTGAATTGAATTGAATTGAATTGAATTGAATTGAATTGAATTGAATTGAATTGAATTGAATTGAATTGAATTGAATTGAATTGAATTGAATTGAATTGAATTGAATTGAATTGAATTGAATTGAATTGAATTGAATTGAATTGAATTGAATTGAATTGAATTGAATTGAATTGAATTGAATTGAATTGAATTGAATTGAATTGAATTGAATTGAATTGAATTGAATTGAATTGAATTGAATTGAATTGAATTGAATTGAATTGAATTGAATTGAATTGAATTGAATTGAATTGAATTGAATTGAATTGAATTGAATTGAATTGAATTGAATTGAATTGAATTGAATTGAATTGAATTGAATTGAATTGAATTGAATTGAATTGAATTGAATTGAATTGAATTGAATTGAATTGAATTGAATTGAATTGAATTGAATTGAATTGAATTGAATTGAATTGAATTGAATTGAATTGAATTGAAAATGAATTGAATTGAATTGAATTGAATTGAATTGAATTGAATTGAATTGAATTGAATTGAATTGAATTGAATTGAATTGAATTGAATTGAATTGAATTGAATTGAATTGAATTGAATTGAATTGAATTGAATTGAATTGAATTGAAAATGAATTGAATTGAATTGAATTGAATTGAATTGAATTGAACTGAATTGAATTGAATTGAATTAAATTTTGAATTGAATTGAATTGAATTGAAAACCATAAAGTGTCAGATAAAAAATGTACACAGCACTGTAATAAATATAATAACCCGAGCACCTCGAACATCTAACATCAGTGAGCATTTTACATCATGGACACTTTGGAGTCTATATCTATCCCTACTCGTATAATTACACCATTTTTTCATTTTTCTTATGTGACCCTCACTAGTGGTTTTATATTTATTATTCGTCCAGGATTTGTAGCTCGCTGTCGCGTTAGTCTGAAAATCAGCTATATGACAGCCGGGGGAGTTCCATATATAGCAAGTGCAAAGTGTCAAAGTATAAACAGAGACTAGCGAACCAAAATGCCAAACATCGAGTACACAACAACTGACGTTTGGCTTCCGTGTCATGTTCTGAAAAAAAAGAAAAAAGAAATGGATTAATTCATGACCATATGTCAACTGTTTCCATCAAGGACATCATCGTCTACCGTGGGGTAGTACGTATAACTAGAAATATAATGAAAGTCACCTCTTCCTTCAGGTTTTTTTTTTATTTATTTTTTTTTTTGACAAACATTTTTCATTTTTGGTGCAAGCAACACTTGCAAAGGAAGTGCCCCACTCTGACTCGTTCTCCATTTTGCAACCAGTGTCTCCGTGTCGTCGTCGTCATCGCCATCATCACTGTCGTAGCAGTCAGTGTAGCGTGATGAAGTCCTTTGGGAGAAGTGTGCTGGTGACATCGAAACAATCGAAATACGTATCCCTCTAAAACCTAAAACAAATGACAGGGGACCTGGGACGTTATAGTATACGATATACCAGTATATGTATATATAGGAGAGGAAAGACGAGAATGGAATGGCAAACGGCAAACGGCAACGCGCAATCGATTGCCAGCCAGTCCTTTAAATTGATTGACAGACACTTAGTGAGCCAGTAATGGCAGTTTTCTCCTCCTTTATTTTTGTCCTGGTCCTTTCCTCATTTTGCACATATACCTACCTATTTGACTCATACCTATCGTCATACCTTTACCTATTCGTGTGTAATTTTCTAGAGGTATCCAAGTTTGTGTGTGGTGCGCTGTTGTTGTCACATACAACAGGTACTATTCGAAAGAACTCCCCAGGTAGCGGAAGACGAAAAGTTGGCAGAAAGGATTTTGATACACTAAACAACACCTTCTCTCTGGGATTTCGGATTCGAATCCAAAAACGACAACAAGGACGACGAGAACAACAACGAGACGACTGTAAATAGCAATCACATTCTCAAACCGAATTGTCAATTGTGAAGCGTTTAGAGTTGGAATTTGAAATTGATTTACTAGGGGATCTATGGATCTCTGGGATATTCGGGATTAGACACGATACACAGTTAGCTATACACCCGTTTGAGGATTTTTCTGGGGGGAGGGGGGGAAGAAATAATAATAATAAAGCACAAGCGGGTTTCGTGACTCTTGACAAGAGGGCGGCAGCATTGGGATTCTGAGAGTTCATATTTTTTGCTATAAGGAATATACATTTGAAGAAATATAATATACCTACCTATATGTATGTGGGTATGTAGGTATGGGTACATCAGAAAAGATTTTCTTTTTGTTTTTGATTAAAATTGTGTAGCAGGTGAATAAGATTGTCAGGTTCCTATAAAGATGGGGGAGTATCGGTAGGAACATATTCTGATTTATGAAAAGTTTTGAATTATAGATCTTATAGGGAAAGGGGTTTTTGGAAATGACATTTTAACCCTAACCATGGCCTGGTTTTCTGAGAGAAAAAAAAAGTTAAATTGAAAATATATAGATTTTCTTTGAAATGTATCTACCGTTTGCAATATGAATATACGTATGAGTTTCAAATTCCAATAGTTTTATGGTTTTCTAATTTTAGAAGCCTGAGATTGGAGATGGAGATTTAAATTTTAATAATCAAACTTCTAAGCTATTTTTCACCCACAATGAATAACTTTAATATTCGATTTCTTACTGTTTATTTAAAGAAGATATATACATGTAAACTGTATTCTTATGAAAGCCCTGACCTAAACCTTTAACTTCAGGAATATTTGTTGGTAGGTATAGCGTTTTTTTTTCAAACAACATGTTGGTATATCCAGTAGGTTATTTTGATAGTGTACGATTTAATGTAAATGTAATGCAATATTAAAAAATTATAAAACGAAATGATGCTCACTATTACAATCTCAGTTATAAGATGCCAACTTTTTTCTCAGGGAGTCATTGCCATTAGGATAGTTTAAAAAAATGCATTTTAATGACCAAAAACCTGCCTCTTGTTTACACGTCTTGTTTAAGCAATATTTTCAAAAAAACAACACTTTAACCATGATGTAGAAAAACTCGTATCGTATGGTACAGGGTACGCCAAATTTTTTTTTTAATTGATTTCTTAAGAATTTTATAACCTGTAATAGTTTAAAAATAAATGCTAACGATTTTTCAGTTAACACATTTTCTTTTTAAATTTAGAAAAACCTCTTCTTTGATTTAATTTTTGGGTCACCCTGTCCAAAATTGATTTTTATTGTTTACTATCTTTTTTATTAATACTGTTTAATAGTTAGAATAACATTTTAGAAAGAAATGTTTTTAACTATATTATCACCATATGGCGGTCCAACTGTCAGCTTGTCGATGCATGGGTGGAGTACTCCGTACGACCCCTGCCGCTGCATTGGATATTCTGTTCCATCTCACACCTCTCGATATATTTTGCAAACAAAGGCGGCAAGCACAGCTATACGTCTTAAAGCCTCCTCACAATGGTCCAACTATGATATTGGCCACTCGATCATTCTGAACTCATTCAGATCACTCCCAAGTATCACAGATTACACCACCCCACATCTACAGTTCCATAAAAACTTTCAGGTTACCATTCCTTCCAGATCTCTCTGGGAGGACCTGACCTTCCTGGAAGATGAATCGATCCACTTCTATACTGACGGTTCTAAAACTGAGGACGGGGTTGGTGGAGGTGCATACTCAGATAGGCTGAAACTAAGTCTCTCCTTCCGTCTTCCCAATCACTGTAGCGTGTTCCAGGCGGAACTTTTGGTGATAAAGGAAGTCCTGTCTTGGCTCAAAGAAAACGTGATATCAACCACAGATATCCATATTTTCTCGGATAGCCAAGCAGCCATTAAATCTCTGGATTCTGTCTCTACAAATTCAAAAACTGCCCTTAATTGCCGATCATCTCTCTTGGAGATGGCACAGCAGTTCAACATTCACCTTTGCTGGGTGCCGGGTCATAGGGACATTCCAGGCAATTGCAAAGTAGACCAACTTGCCAAAAGTGGAACTTTACTACCTATACCGTTAAATCGGACAAATATTGGTATACCCATCGCTACCTGTAAACTTTTTTCGTTGAGATAACAATCTTCGTCAGTGATTTACAACTTAAACCTATGGATTTGCTGCAAATTAAGTGAAAATAATTTCCGACTTAGCTATACAAAGTCTTATGAGGTAGTAAAATTGCAAAATACATATACCTCAATATATAAGTTCGAGTGACCTTAACTCCAAAGATTGTGTTTTGGCCAGGTACGACAGTTGGCCTCATCAGTCAGATGCTGTCGTACCCTACTTAGACGCGAATTATGGTCGATGCTTACCGATTCTTATAAAACTCTCAGCATGAATGCACTGCGAATTCTATATTTCTAAGAGAATTTGATTAAACTTAGAAAAAAATAGTCGCCCGTGGTCTGGTTTTATAGCATCGACAGCATGCAAATCACCATACAAATGTTCAAATTATTCCCCTGAAGATAGTAGATTGCGACTAAAAAGTTGTAATTTACTGTTTAGTTTTGATCTTAAATCAGCAAATATAGGTATTTAATAAATAACGATCGATGTGGGCTCAATATTTATATATCGTGATTACATTTTATTGGTTTGAGCATTGAGAAAATGAAAATCACCATATACATTTCGCAAAACAAGATAAATAATTTGTAAAATTAAATTATTCCCCAGAAGTAGTAGATTGCGACTCAAAAGTTGTAATATTCTTTGAAGTCAACAAGCTCGAATTATGACTTTTGATATTAAATACCAAATTATAAAATTTTGTATTTTACGAAGATTTGAATGCTAAATTACAATTTTTTCAAGCGTCTTGATTTACTAAAAAAAAGAGTTTCATAAATTACAATCTACAATTTCGCAATTAGTGATTTTTCAATTCTTTCCGTGTTCCATTTTCGTGACCGTGGATCAAAATATAAACAAAAAAAAACTATATAAAAAAAATTATTTCAAAAATGAATTTTCTAACTGAATATTCACATAAAATTACATACAATATCTGAAAATTTCATGCTTTTAGTACCAAAACTCGAAACGTTATGCAGCTTTTAACATTTGAGAAAAATTCCGATTTTCAAAGATTTTCCAGCAAAATTTTTGAAAAAAACGCTGGTAGCGACCTCTAAATTGTGGTAGATTTTGAATTTTTTGGTCTTAGTCTTTTAGTTTCAATCTAAGCTTCACAATTTCGCCCATTCCCGGTTGAATTTCGAGAAAGGTGTTATTTTGGATCATCCTTATTGTCACAGTATCCCAATATCTTGCATCCACAAATGAAACTCTTATTTAGGTAATCAATTTGTCACTTAAAGTGAGCATATTCGTAATCTGGGACATGCCTCTTGAAACACAATGTATCACACAATACAAAATAGGCATTTTCAGTTTTCACTCCCGCTTCCCGCATTTTCACTTATGATTTTTCGATACCGCTTTGTCGCAGCCGCTTTGTGTGATAAAATCTTGACAATATTTAACGATATTTCTGTGATCTCGCGTAAAAGGTTGCGATTCACAGTTCCAAATAGAAAATTAACAGACCTATCCGTCACTGTAAAAATATTCACCCATTTTGATAAATTTTTATATTGACATAACAAATTATGGAATAAAACCCTCTCCCCTCCCTCCCATATTTGCTCAAGAAATTGAGTTTTTCAATGATATTCCCAAAGCCCATCGAGATATGAATCAAAATAACTGTCTTTCTAAACTGATACCAGCACATGTAGACCAAAAGCTTTTGCAAAGTCTGTCGCTACAAGCTTCTTTAAGTATTTTTTTTTCAGCATTTCAGCATCAAAATCACAAACTATATTCAAAATTTAAAAAAATTCCTATACCTATATTGAGTAAAAGTGTTGAAATAATACTACCAACTATATACGAGCAGCTTAATCAATTCAGCTATATCGCCTCTCAACTATCATCATTGAGTACCATCATCTCCACTTGAGTGTTTTTTTTTTCTTTGTTTAAATGTAAAACTCAATTTTGTTTTCCATGTCCTCTTTCTCTCTTGAATAGAATATAGACAAAAAAAAACAACAAAAAAAAAACCTTTTGCATGTTCCAGCGAAATGTCATTCTTTTCAATTTTGTTTAATTAAAATGTTAACCGCCCGACTGATTACATTCATTGTTATACAAAACACGACAGACAGACAGGCGCTTCAAGTTTTTATTTTAACAAAAAAAAAGGACACCAAACTATATCTCCACAAAAAAGTATATACAAAAAACAAATTAAAGCAAAAAAAAAAATAAACTGATAAAATTAAAACACTTTGCGCACGAATTAACAGCCTCTAATTTGCATTGGTGGTCACCCTAATTGCGCTTGTCCCCCCAGAGGTGGTGGTCAACGCAACATAGAAAAACCTTTCCAATCACTCTTAAATTCTATATACCCCATAACCGATATGAAAATGGTGATTCTGGAAAAAAGGATATAAATAAAAAAAAATTAATTCGATTGCTTGGTATGGTGGCAGCAGCGGCTGGCGCGGCGGTGGTGGTGACCGTATATAGCTTGGTTATGTATGTTATATCGGTTGATAGCACACTCCAGGAAGAGGTAGGTATTTGCCAACACAACGCAACGCCATCGCCACCCCTCGGTCTTATACACATAAGAGGAGGCTCCCAAACCCCAACGACGCACGGTTTGGTTATAATCCGCGGAGCATAAAAATGGCAAAATAATACACAAAAGGTAGACTTCTACGCCTGCTGTGTATGAGTAAAAGCAAGAGCAAGGGGCATGGGTGTCCATTTTGGAGTGTCTCCTGAAGCTGTGCAGCACAAACAAAAATTACAAAACTCTAGCTGCAAATAATTTCAGATTCAAGAGGAGGAATGGGCAAAACGTTGAGGTAATGCGGATGTGAAATGTTCCTGGGCACATCAGATATGCTATCGCATAGAGAATTTTCCTGCGCCCCCGGTTGAGTTAAGCCCACACACACACAATCGCATATATATGTACTTAGTCGCTGATGCTGATGGTCTTTGGTAATTTTTTTTTTACCCCCGTTATTAAATGAATGGCCTTAAAATGGAATTTTTCGGAAGCAGTGTGGTTGACCATTGGATTGTGAATGATACATGGCTCAGCCAGGTTGCTGTCGCATCCCCAGTCTCTGATATGAGAGATATATACTGAGCTGCTGCGTTATACCATATCGTTGTGTCGTCGTTTGTGGAAAAAAACGGAATTCGATTTATGCTAGGTCACCTCAGCGCATAGCGTTTTTGGGAGACTAAGCGATTGGATCTGGTGGGAAAGGAATTATGCAGATATGATATGGAGTACGTCTTTGTTTCCGTACGGGTATAATATGGGGACCGACTATCTACCTGTCCTATACCTACCTATATATAGAATAATTGTATATGGTCAATGGTATGTTTGGTCATAACTCTTCACATATTCAGACATATTACGTGGGGGTATAGAGGAAGTTATTTTGGACGAAGCCACCTTTAATTGAATTCATTTCAATTTTTTTGGATTAAAAAAAATATATGTTTTTTCGTTTGTCTCTTCGAGCAAAGGCAGTGAATATGCTGTTGCGTTAAATTGGGATTGTGATGTCAGATCTCAGATCCCAGAATAATACAAAATTGCAGGATTTTAAGAATGTTTTGTAAGAAGTTTTTATTAAGCTTTAAACTCTTTTATGTTGCTATATGATATAAATAGAATATTGTTCAAAGAAAAACTGAAAAAAATTATTCATAACACACACAACTAAGGTATGTATAGACTTAAATACCCACAATTTGAATCCATTCCTGCCTTTTCGGCTCTTTAATAATAACTTTAATGAAATCGAAACTTTGCTTAACTACATCATGGTTTGATATAATTTTATTGTAGTTTTCTTTCTTTTCTGAGCAGACCCAGATGTTGCTCTTTAAAATGTAATTCTTTAAATTTCTCATTTGATTTTTTTTTTTTCAGGATACTTTTTTAAAAATTGAAGTGAAAAAAAGGATTGATAAAAACGTCATATTATCTATTTTTTTTTTTGAGAAATATAATGTAGACCGTAGGATATCAAAAATAGTTTAATGCATTTATTGGTATACAATATTTAAGTACAAAAATTAAGAAAAACAAAAATCAATTATGGAGAGGGTTCAAAGAAGGGATTTTTAAAATTTCAAAAAAACAGTCGTTATTCGAAAACTGTTATGATGCGGTACGGTACGGGCAAGTTACTAAATCCTGAGTGGCCATGACCTGGCCTATTATGGGACACCCTGTATAAATATATAAAGTATATAAAGTACATATGTAAATAAAAAAACAGGACTATTGTGAAAGCGGGATATCGAACCCAACCCTAATCTTTTTTACACGTTCGTATTTTGTTTTTAAATGTCCCAAGTTTTGATTTACTCGATATTTTTTTTTTAATTTTTATGAAATAAAAAAAGTGCTTCTTACATTTTTTAATTATGTTTTTTTATGACGTTAATTTTTTTAATTTTCTATTTTTATTAAATTATTCAAAAAAATGTTGGGACAAAAAAAGTGCAGTGCGATAAAGATAATCTTTTATTCGCATTTGTCTTTTCTGATTTGTTTATTTTTTTTTTTATTTTTATAAATAAAAAAAAAAAATTGAGATACCTACTAATTTGTATTTTTTTTATTATATGATTTGTCGTAGTGTAAATATTTTAGATTTTTTTCTTTTTGATGCGTAAACATCTATACTGGCGATAGAGTGCAAAAAAAACGTGACTTATATTGTGATTGTGATTCTGAGCCTTACGTTAAGTTTACACATCTTAGCCGTGAGTCCCGGGACTCACACTTTTTTTTTATTTTTTATTGATTATTCAAAAAAAAAAAATGGGACAAAACAAACAGAGTTTTACCCATTTAAAAAAAATTTGGAATGGCAGTTCGATAGATTATCGTTTAACATTTTTGTATTGGTAAATTATCAGGCTGAACAAAGAATATTAATTAAGCGAAGCCAAATGATACTTCCAAATCGGCTAATAATTAAATAAATAAACCTATAACCAATTTATTTCTTTTAAAATCAGATAATAGGTTTATTTAACGAGTTGTCCTTTTCAAGTAAATTTTTTAAGTAAATCATTTTAATATATATTTACTTTTCATAAATATTAAAATGATTTACTAAAAAAATTTACTCGAACTACTAACTTCCTACAGTACTGAAGTTATGAAAAATGAAAAGCCTGTTTTTTATAAAAACTAACCATTTTTTTTTCTTATATTTGTCCTTATTTAATCAATTTAAATGAAAAATAGTTATAGTTATCGTATGAAAAGTGCTTATTTTGGTTTATGCAGAGATTGCTAAAATAACAGCCACCTTTAACCCGTCGCATTTAAAGCATTTTTTTAATTATATCTCAGGGTTTAATTAATAATATTTAATTTTTATTTTTCATGACATTGTCGTCGCGTTGAGTTGAGTCAGTTGAAAATGAAAACAAATTAATGCCCACAAAAAGAATGGGTACCTAGATATGTGAGTATGTATATTGTATAGGTAGGTATAAATAATATGGTTTTGGAAAAATATTTGGCATGAAAATAGATGAATTTTAATTAATATTGGATTTTAAATTTTAAACCTACCCACCTGTTGCTGTGTTGTTGGTGTTGTAACCATATTCGTATATTTGCCAGCTGTCAAACCATAAAATGTATGTATATAAATAAATTCCATGATAATGCTGTGGAATTCAATTCAAGCTTCACGGTTTTTAAATTGAAAAAAAAAATATTTTAAATACTTCTTCCTGATCTTTTTCGTTTCTGTGTTTTTTTTTTTTTCTTTTTTGTAAATCCTTTTCAATCGATTATTTATATACCTACCTACGATTTTTACTTCTCACAAATTTTAACACGCACATTCGAAGGATTCGCGTATAGTATATAGTGAAAGTTAATTTTTCTCTCTTTTTAAAAACACGCGCTGGAGGCAGTGGTATTTATGTAGGTACAGGCGAATAATATATAAAACGGTGGAAACTCAAAACGTTAAATTCCCATTAATTTTAAAATGCAGCATTTGCTAGAGACAGGAAGGAGTTTCTTTTCAAAAAGGATCCTCCTGCCGATTGGTTTATGTAAAAGAGCCAAAAAATGAAGAAAAAAAAATTGGATATACCAATAAATTATCAACGGTTGTCAATTTTTAATTGCACTCCATGGGATATTTTTTTTTGCTGGGAGGGGACTCGCTGTTCCTATTTTTCTCACCCGTGAAATTCTCGTTCAAGAAAATGGAACAAAATAACTGAAGTCTCTATATATAGGTACATGCACATATTCTAATTTCGTTTTTTTTTTTTTTTTTTTTAATTTTATTAAGAAGAATGAGTAAGTCCCGTAAATTAAAAGACATAAAATGAATTTGTATGCTTTTGGGGAAAAGAGAGAGCAAGAGTGTGGAAGGATGTTATAATTGCACGTCAAGGATACGAATGAATAATATGGAAGTGACAGCGACACTGAAGATTTAAGCTACTTATTTTGGTTCCTATTATATCTCCTACATTATAGTAGCTCAATATATGCCCATCATGAACTGTTTAATGACTTAGGAATGTATATCTACTTTCTAAGCGAGAGAAAACCTTATAGCTTGCAGTCATACAGCAGTATAGCGCTTTTTTTTTTAAATGTGGATTTTGAACCGATCGAATTTTATCTTCTTTGATTATTTCGAAGTTAAGGTTTACCACAGCAACAGGAGCGATATTGAGGTTTATTGTAATTGATCCAATTTAATTTAGTCTTCGAAATCCTATAGAAAATGTATGACTGCGTCGCACCAAGTTGCTGTAGTGGTACTAGGCTATACCGTTGCTCATATCATTATAACTCCAATAACAAAATCGAAATAAAGTAATATATCACTTATGTAATTGGATGAAAATATATCTAGAACCAGGGGCCTTTTTCACCAACTTACAAATTTGTATTTACAAGCGAATTTTGACAAAATTTGTTGAAATATCGATTTATTCTGTTTCACAAAATGTTTGTAACGGGTGTTTTTTTTTAGACGTGTGGTTTTCAATCTGGCAATACTTTTTTCGGAGTTGGTCTTTTTGACAGCTGTCACTTGATTTATGCTTAGTTTGGTTTTCCATTTCATAATGAATAGGAGGATGTTGATGTGGACGACCTTTGGTTCCAACAATACTTCGCTTCATGCCATACATCCAACGAAACAATCAATTTATTGAAGGAAACTTTTGTTGAGCGCATTATCTCGCGTCGTGGGCCTGTGGCATGGCCTCCAAGATCGTACGGTACGACTTAACACCGCTGGACTATTTTTTGTAAGGTTATGTGAAGTCGCTTGTCTACGCAGATAAGCCCGAGACGATTGACGCCTTTGAAGAGAATATTCGGCGCGTTATTGCTGACATACGGCCCCCAATTGCTGCAAAAAGTGGTCGAAAATTGGGCCTCTCGGCTGGAATTTATTCGAGCCAGCCGCGGTGGCCACTTGCCTGAAATCATTTTTAAAACATAATGGCAAACCCTTATCTTTTTAATAAAGCTAAATTCTTGGCCATAACATTAAATTATACGCGTTTTATTTCTTCTTGAAAACCACACGTTTAAAAAAAAACACCCTTTATAACAAAAGCGTATTTGTAATTTACAAAGGAAAATTTGAGAAAATTTCTTTATTTTCGTTTCACCAATACTAATTTTTGTTTGTAGTTTATAAGTAGCATATTTTTGAAAACTGGTTTTTTTGTAGGTCTCTGTTTTACCAAATAAGGCATTTTACAAAATTTGTTGATTTGTGGAAAAAAACTAACAGAAGATAAATGATGTGTAATATCTTCTACAAATTGTGATTTCTATATTAAAATTGCTTTTAAAACTTAAAAACGTGTAAACTGTGTGGACAAAACGTATTTTGTTTAAATATCAATTCCAAGATTTTTTAAAGGCCGAATTGAGTAAATAAAAGGTAGACATACACATTTTTGAAAATTAATATAAAAATTCTGTTTACAAATTCGTAAATGTAGATTACAAATACAACTTTGTGTTTGTAAATTGTATTTTGTGAAATAGGTCCCAGACCTCGTAAATTTTTTTTGTTTTCAGTTTTAGAAAGGTCTTAAAAAACCAATAAATAATTTTGAAATTTGCAGCAAATTTCTAGTCTCGAATGCAGAAAAATCGTAATCCAAACTATTTTTTTTGAACAAATTTAAATAAACTGGGTAAAAATAAGGTAATATAACTTTGGATGAAAATATTTCGAGAACCAGACCACGTAGAAAATTTGGCTGACAGTTACAGATACAATTTTTAAAGACCTTTTTTATGTGTATTTCGTTAAAACATTTTTGAAAAAATATATTTTGTGGAGCAAATGAGCAAATGGGCAATGGGTGGAGCAGATGGGCATAATCAAATGATTTGCGTAATCGAGACATTAGTATTCGAGTGATTGCAATAATCGAATGATCATTCGAGATATGAAATAGTACAAAATTGGAATAATAAACCTTTAAAATTTAATATGTAGATTCGCTTTTTTGATAAAAAAAAATTTTGTCCAATACAATCTACATTTTAAAAATTAAATTTAAATAATATAAAATTTATTTCCCTTGTTTGCTTTTTTATTGCAGTCCGTTTGGAACGAAATATTCTCTATGCTTCAAATTATAATCTGTCCCCTATCTTTCGAATTCCATCACAGGATGGCTACGAAGGCGATAAATTAAAAAAAACTTCTGAAAAATACGAAAAATTTAAAATTTTTTTTCTGTTCCGGAAAAATGCCTTTTTAGGCAATCTGTTGAGATTTGGAACGAAATATTCTCTATGCCTCAAAGTATAGATCAATACCTGTCTGTCAAGCCATCAACTGTCAAATTCTATCGAAGGATGGCTACGATGACGATGGATTAAAAACCTCTAAAAAATACAAAAAAAAATCGATTTTTTTTCTACTCCGGAAAAATGCTTTTTAAGGGCAATTTGTTGAGATTTGGATCGAAATATTATCTATACCTCAAAGCAAAGGATATTACCTATCTGTCAAGCCATCAATTGTCAAATTCCATCAAAGGATAGCTACGATGACGATGGATTAAAAAACCTCTAAAAAATACGAAAAAATTTATTTTTTGCTTCGGAAAAATATATGGCTCTTTATTTCGTTTTTTCTGCGTACTTCTCTCTGCGTTGACTCAAGTGGTTGAATAAACGTATGACGTAACCTACACAAACAATCAACGTTTCGATTCTCGAGTTCTCGAGTTTTCGATTATGTCTATTTATCGTTCTCTTGCTTGTATTTCGTTCTCATTTCTCGAGTTCTCGAGTTCTCTTCTCACTCACTGCGCTTACGATTAAAACTTACAAGTAAGAATAGTAAGTGGGTAGGTATAATCGGTATGGTAAATCATTCGAATGATTCAAGTGAAGAATCGAGACATCTCGAGATGTTGCTTGAATCGATTATAATCGAAAAAATCATTCGAATGCGCCCATCACTAATTATTATTCAATTTGAAATTCTCTTCTTGATCCTTGTATGGATCATTATAAGAACATTGTCTTCCCTTTATTTGATTTGGTTGGAAAAAGAAAATCTTTCAGATAAATCTTTCCTTTTTCTTTAAATGACACCACGAATTTCATATAAAAATTAAACAATGTCTCAAACCTAACTTGACTTAACCAAATAATCATCTCATTTCTACTCAAGCTCACGTTCTCCAAACTAAGCACTATAAGAAATCATAATTAAGTTTAAATCATAGAATAAGCCGTGAATTATGTTTGATGTTCATACATACATATTATGTATATCTAACCTACTCGCTGACTCCTTGACTTATACCCTCAAATCATATATACCGTAATGAATTTGCAACGGTAATTTTTTGAGCTTTCTCTTACCTAAATATAGACAGCAAAATTCCCATCATTCATTATTATCCTCGAAAGTCCTGGGATTATCGCTCACGGATAGAAAAATAAAAATTAAAAAAAAAAACTCAGCACACAAAAAAATAAAAAATAGATCCGACTTTAGTTTGCCAACCAACAAGCAAACACTAACCCATCAGCGATGGTAATTACAGTGCTTAAAAGTTCGTCCTTTAGCATTCGTTACTGCATCTTTGGATATGGCTTCCTATATATACCATATAAGCATACCTTGGTACATACATACCTCACCGGGGTTAATGTGCACACTTAAAAATAAACCGTTATAAGTTGTGTGCAATTTATGCCGATGCGGAAAACTCCAGGAAGACACACAAAAAAAGAAGATAAGCCCAAACTCAAGTACACCGTAATGGCTTCTTAAGTGGCGGTGATGGGCTAAATTAGTCCCGCTTACCTCTCATACATCGAGGAACTCTGAATTCGAAAGCCAGGAAGGATGTGATGTGCACAGATTGAAGGGTCAAAATATATGTATCTAGCTGTAGGTATATATGTAGGTTTCCATGAAAACATTTACCCAAAAACCGCCTTGAAGCCTGATAATCGATTACACCACAAACCACCATCAACGCGGTGATTTAGGACGTAGGACATAGTCGTTGGTGTAACATCCAAGAGGTTGGATTGGTTGGTTGGGGAAAAGCATCTAATGGCTCCTCAGTGAATCCAGATAGGTAATCGCCTGATAAGAATTTAAATTTTAACCCGCGAATTATTGCTCGATATTCACGCGCCTTCATCACTTATACAAAAACAACGAGGGTTTGCTGAGGCTTCGACAGATTATAGGTATATTTAGGTAGGTATAGAGATACGGTGCGAGTATATTTCCGAAGCTCGAAACTGTGGATAAGAATGAAGCCCCCAACGTTAACGGCGCGGCGGTGGTGATCTTATAGATGGGACAGGCACGGCCAGGAGGGCTATTCGAGGACTGCGAATACAACTGAAATGATGATAATAAAAGCAATCTAAGAAGTTTCCCCCGTAAAACTTTTCCAACTCCTCGGGTATAACTACGGAAGACCATTGCCATCTCTGATGCTGGTGCGTCTTTGCGTCAGTTGCCGCACCGCTGGCACTGGCTGGCTGGCATGGCTGGCTGATGGCCCGCTTGTTGGGAAATTCGAAATTTTATTCAGCAATTTCGATTTCGGTCAATGATAATCGTTAAAATATGCATCTAGTTGATGATATTTTAATTAAGTTTTAATTTGAAATTATTTTGTGACTTTTTTGTTATTTCACATCGCGCCGCGCGTTGTGGCGTCTTCTCTTCTACAGCGATGGCGATAGCAATGGCGGCATAACACAGTTTAGTGGTGGAACGATAAAGGGTTCTGGGCCCGACCAACAAAAAACCTAAACCATTGGATTTATAAACGAGTCGAGCAATCAGCGGTTTCCCTGAAGGTGTCGATGGCTGGAAGATTCAAAAGTGGATTAAAATAACCTTAAGATTACGGAACAAACACAAAAGTGAGAAGGTGAGGGAGGAGGGTTGTTGAGGGGGGGGGATAGGAAGGGGCTGTATAGTGCGATGTGGAAAGAGTATATTTCGAAGGATATTTTGAAAAGTTGTGGTTTTCTTAATTTTGGTTTCGGCATCGACTTTAATTGCTGAGTTAGCACTTTCACTTTGAAATTTGTTTTTCTGCCTCTCCCAAAAGTCATCATCATTGAACAACAAAAACAGCAAGGTGAGGGTTTAAGAGTTGTTTGTTTTTTTTTTTTTTTTTTTTGCTTTTTGTAGATTGCCAAAAAGCACTTGTAGGAGTTTAATGTGATTTTGGTTGTGGGTTTCGAAACCTGTAGCCATATAATTAAATCATGATTTGTGAGTTTTCCAAAGTTAAGTATAGTTAATTTGTTTAGTTGGAAAATCCTTAAATTATTTGGGGTGAAATTGTTTTTTTTTTTTTCATTAAACTGGAGTATACGATCAGATACGCAAAATGTTCCTTGTCTTGATGTGGGTTGAATAAAGAGAAAAATTTTCATTTATAATAATATAAAATAAACTTTTGGAGTGCGTAAGTTTTTATAATTTATTTATCACCATATTTCTTGGGGGAACTTCATACCATATCGTGTATTAGTAAAATAAATCTGTTTTTGTCTCATAGCCTCAAGTGTCCTAAAGTAATAATATTATAATATGTCTGTATTTAATTTGACCTTGAAAAGTGTAAAATTTGTCAACATTCAATTAAGATGTACTCATAAATAAAATGGTATGTAAATATGCAATGATCTAAAAGTTAAAAAAGGTCCCAGAAATCCAAAAAAAAAAAGGTTTTTGAACATTCTTTGTTGAATGAATTATTCCAACGACTCATCCGATTTTTGTAAAATTTAAAAAAAAAGTATAAAGGGACCAGACAATCCACTATTGACACTATTGAGTGAGAAATGAACACTTACTTTACTTTATAGATGGCGCTAATAGTCCGTAATGCAGACCATCAGGATATTATATTCGAAGATTCTTTGGACTGGTGCGTTGCTGTCCTACTCTAGGAAGTAAATTCGATTTAAAATTCCGGAGTTTTCCGGAGCTAGAAAATTTGAGGGGTGTATTATAGGTTGCTGCCCAAAGTGAATGCAAACCTCCATAAATTCGGGTTTACCACAATATCTAGAAAACAATAATCTAGAAAGTGAAAATCTCGCAAACAAAAATCTAGAATTGAAAAAATCTCGAAAAAAAGCAAAATCTGGAAATAAAAAAATCAAGAAAAACAAATCTCGGATGCAAAAATCTAGAATAAATATATTAATTTTTGAGATAATGGTTACAATTCGCGCACGCGAATTTTAGCTTTATAAAACGCACAGAATTTCAATGAAAATTTATTTTCTTAAATCAAATCAAAAATTTGATTTCACAAAATTTATAATTTGCAGCAGCAAAGTCGGGCGTTAGGCAATAACGCAGGAGGGGCAGTATGACCCCCCATACATACCTCACTGTTTATGCGCCGCGATTTTTTTAAGACTAACTTATCATTGAAATTTCACTTTAGAAATATCGCCTAAAATTTAGGAAAGATAAATAAAAAACATATGTTTGGAAATACCGCCCAAAATTGAAGAAATAACGTCTAAGTTTTGCAAAAACCATTTACATTGAAATTTTGAAAAATATAAATTTGGGCGATATTTCCATTTTTTTTTTTTATTTCGAGTTTGTTTTGTTCGAATTATTTAAGAATGTCTCCTTGAATTTCATGCATTGCGCTCTATAGAAATAAATATATAAGGTGTGTTTTTTTGCAATCCCGGGGGCAATTAGTTGAAAAAAAAACGACAACGGGGATTAGCGAAGCCATCACAGAAAAAAAACATGGAGTTTTCATACAAACTATCGATAACATGTATGTAGTTCTTGCCGGTAACACAATTTTTCTGTGCGTTTAAGTTAAGCCTCGAGAATTCTCTGGGATTAGCCAAGCCCGCAGGGGATTAGTTGTTGTTGCATTTTACATGTAAATTTTTTAGCACCGACATAGTTTTTTTTCATCCAATTCCCCCCGGGCTTGCAAAAAAATCCGCATATAGTAAGGAGTCGTCAAATATCTTTTAATACAAATTTATTATTATTATTTATTATTTATTTTGAAAAAAAAAATATTAAAAAAAAAATTCTTTTTTTTTTCAAAACTTTGAATTAAAGAATGTATTTCTGGCTTTTCATGTTATATTATGACTCTATAGGTGTTACCGTTATTTTTAAACATTTTTTTTCTTTTTAAGTGATTTTTTTTGGAAAATGCCACTCCCGCCTAAAAGGGGGAAATATACCCCCCTCTCATACGATTTTTTTCTTGTCTAAGTCCAACCTACACGCCCCAGGTTTTTGTCACACCTTATGCAAATCACCCTGTATATTAATTTGAAAAGAGAATTTAAATTCGTAGAAAATTTCATAAATGGGTCAACATGAAGAAAAATATTCGTAAAATTAAAAATGAATAATTTATTTGAACAAAAGGCTGCATTAATTTTAAGAATTTTTCATCAATTTCAGGAAATGTTTGAGTTGAAATGAAAAAAAAATTATATATGTACTATTTGAAAAAAAAAAAAAAAATAAAAAGAATTGCGTTAAACTATAGGAAAAGTCATTATATTATTGAATATATTTTTTTTCAATTTGAAGATACGATTGATGTTGAATTAAAGATTTTTCTTCAATTTAAATAAAACAACATGTTCATATGAAGAAATGTTCGTTAATTTAAAGAGCAAGATTCGTTAAATTAATGAATGTTTTTTTTTAATAAATAAATTTTTTTTTTCATTTAAAGAATATGTTTTTTTAAATGAAGAACACATTAAATTAACCCTTTATCGCATACGAAGCCAAATATGGCTTTCTACAGTTATGTCCTCTTTTCTCCTGACTTTCATTTGCATTTCTGAGAACAAATAGCTGTGCTTTTGCACAAGTGCACCAAACAAGAAGGAAGATATTCATGTTTGCAGGTCAGTGTGTTACTTGCTGTCAATGAAAACGGAAGTGTGAACAATTTTCCTATTTCAAATAATAATAACTTTTCTGTTAGGTGAGTTAAGTGATCATAAAAATATACTTCGGATTGTATGTCTGATTCTCTTTGAAATGAATACATTTTTATTAAAAAAAAATTATTAACTTGCTCGTTTGAGAGGTAAAAGTGTACAAGCCATATTTGGCTTCGTATGCAGCAAGGGGTTGAAAATATACATATTTGGTTGAGTTTTTTATTTAAACGAAAAATTTTTTTTTTGGTTTTTAATAAAAAAAAGTCTTAAAACAACCTAAAGAAGTCATTTTAAGCGTATTTTATTTTGTTCCTCTTTAAACAATAATTCATGCGGTAAAGGGTTAAGCTGAATAATTATTATTTATTAAATCTCACGAAAGAAATAAGAATATTAATAAATAAAATTTTGTGAATTTGAACCTCAGTGAAAATGTTTGTTCTTTTTGTCAAAATGACAATATTTCATAAACAGAACAAAATATTCTTCAAAACAACGATTAAGAGTTTTTGACCTTATATTGATCTAACTTTCTTCTAATCTATATGTTTTTTTTATCAATATGAAAACCCAATTCGGTTCAGTGATGTAGTGGTTCAAATCTATATGTTGCGCCCTTGAAACTTCGGACATCAAGGATACTGGGAGCATGTCTGGCTTCTACTGTAACATGATCGATTTGGTTGATGGTTCGTGGATCTGGATTCAGGATACCACCGGGTTCTCTTGTGTATACTGAAGTGTTGGAATGAAGTGCTTGCCATAGCGACACTGTTGAGGCGCAGCGCAGTCTATCTGCCGAAAGTTACCGAAAGTTTTGTTGTTTTTGTTGGCCCGTAGGCACAGATCAGCGTGGAGTTTTTAAATTTGGCTTTGATGCAGATTAAGACATTCTTGCATTTTAGTCTTCCTCTTATATACCATAACTATGCCACCAAAGCGTAACGAACTCTATTACTTGCTAAAATCGCTGAAGTAGATTTCACTCGATTTCTTGTTTTGTATGTCCTCTCCACTCCATTGCAATTTCTGGGTGGCTGTTATGTCGGAACCTATCCAGGTTCACCACTATACTTATTTGGCTGATGTTGGACTGTTTAAGGTTTGGACATTCCACATGCAGATCCGAAATGCATTGTCCTTGTCTCGTTTTCTGGGTTCTTCAATATTAAAATCATCCATGTTTGAGGTTTGTTTCGAAATCTCAAACAATTTGCGTGGTAAGGAAGTTAGGGTACGTCGATATACAACCGCCAACTTGAAGGTCAGAAGACTAGGCACTTTACAGATTAGTGCAAGGGTGGGGAGACGGAATCGATATTGAATTTGCATTTGACAGAAAAATCGATAAAAAACAATATTTTTGTCAACGACAATACCAATTTTATCAAAAAAATGTTTACCGATTGATCTTAACTCCACATACCCTTTATAACGGGTGATTTTTTAGCTGGTTTGGTTTTGGCAACACTGGTTTTGACAGCTGACGTGTGTTTAGTACCTTGTGTCACTGTCAAACAGCTTCAGTTTGGTTTGCAATTTAACCATGGATCGTCTTACAAATGAACAACGCTTGCAAATTATTGAATTTTACTATCAAAATTCGTGCTCGGTTCGAAATGTTCATCGCGCGCTGCTTCCATTTTATGGTCGGCATTCTCGACCTTCTGAGCAGTCTATTCGGAAGATTGTGACCAAATTTCGCACCAAATTTACTTTGTTGGACATTAAACCACCAACACGTTTACGTACTGTGCGTAGTGAAGAAAATATTGCGGCCGTATCAGCTTGTGTGACAGAAGACCGCGAAATGTCGATTCGGCGCCGTTCCCAGCAGTTAGGCCTTTGTTACAGCACTACGTGGAAAATTTTGCGGAAGGATTTGGGCGTAAAGCCTTTTAAGATACAGCTGGTGCAAGAACTAAAGCCAGCCGACCTACCACAACGCCGAATTTTTGGTGAATGGGCTCTTGGAAAGCTGGCCGAGGATCCGCTTTTTTATCGAAAAATTGTGTTCAGCGATGAGGCTCATTTTTGGTTGAATGGGTACGTAAATAAGCACAATTGCCGCATTTGGAGTGAAGATCAGCCAGAAGCATTGCAACAGCTACCAATGCATCCCGAAAAAGCCACTGTTTGGTGCGGTTTAAGGGCCGGCGGCATTATTGGGCCATATTTCTTCAAAGATGATGCGAATCGCAGCGTTACTGTCAATGGTGAACGCTACCGAGCGATGATAACAAACTTTTTTTTGCCCAAAATGGAAGTTCTTGACTTGCATGATATGTGGTTTCAACAAGACGGTGCCACATGCCACACAGCACGCGAAACAATGGCGCAATTGCGAGGCGAGTTTGGTGAACAGTTAATTTCACGTTTCGGGCCGGTCAATTGGCCGCCTAGATCGTGCGATTTGACACCATTAGACTATTTTTTGTGGGGGTATGTCAAGGCTAATGTCTATAGGGACAAGCCCGCTTCGATTGACGCACTGGAAGCCAACATCCATGCATTCATTCGTGAGATACCGGCCAATATGTGTGAAAGAGTATGCCAAAATTGGACTCAGCGAATGGGCTACCTGAGACGCAGCCGCGGTCAACATTTGCATGAAATTATCTTTAAACATTAAATTGCAAGGTTCAAACTATCGATTCAAATTCAAAATATTTCATTCATTTTTTCGAATTTTTTGTGTTTTTTTTTTAAAAAAAGTTCTAAACCTCTTAAAAAATCACCCGTTATATACCAATCAAAAAAATTTATTTATGAAAATCCATCAATTTTGATGATAAACTTTAAATTCGCATAATTACTTGACAAGGGGCTTAAGACACTCCCTACTCAAAGCTGAGTACTCAGAGATACTAAAAGTATAATATTTAGTGTGAACTATGTCTCACATAAATGGGTCAAAATCCACATGTTTATTTCTTCTGAGATGGACACGTGTTCCAGCACTATAAGATATCAACTCGAAATAATAAAATTAGTTTTAGTCCTTTAGAAAACTTTACGACTTAACTGAAGTGAGGTGTTGTTTATTGTTGAAGAAAAACATTAACATATTCCCTTTTCATGTTGTTTAAAATCAAGTGCTTTTTATTTTTCAAGATAAATCTATTTTAAAATCTATAACGTAGGTAACTTAAGAAATAACTTTTCGACAAACTACAAAAATCATCTGATATAAAAAGAGCCAATTTCAAAAACCAAAAGATAAATATCTCTAAACCATATCTTTTCTTAGATGACAAACAAAACTTCTGACACAATACTATAACCACAATTTCATCTCTGACGATAAAACTCACTTGCAACCGCACCATCATTATCTATATAGTAGGTATATAGCTCTACCTATACCTAACTAAACCCAAAACTTTATAGTTTGCTCTTCAAATATATAATGATGAGATTCTATCTCTGTATTGTATGTATGTGCTGTCGTTTATGGTTCATTCATTCAAAATTCAAAAATCACAACAACACACTTTATAATAATTCGATTTAAAGCAATCAAATCCTGAAGCTATTTGGAAATATGTGTCAGATTTTGCCCTATTGTTTTTTAGACCCGTTGGCTGTGTTTATATAGTGTCCATTTATTCAACTATATTCATTCCCATCCATCCAACCATTCATGCGTCTCCCTTATTTCCTTTAACACAAATTTGAATCACAAAACAGGGATCTCCGAGTGATTAAGAACCTTAATATCAAAACTATGCACTATTTTGGTGTACAAAGGACAAATTATATTTTACACCGAGCTATTTAAATTTTGCCCCAAAAACAAAAGCACTTCGAAGGACGACCGTTGAAATTCGTCGAAACAACCCCTCCCCAACCCCTTCTCTCATCCTCTTATCTATATAGCCTGAATTTTGTTTTTCGTTCACAAAAACACCAACAACAAGAAGAAGAACAACAACAACAACGACAGCTCCTCGAACCGTAGATTTCCATTCAAATTGAATGGGGCCATTCCCGTATCTGTTATGGTGAATCTCAACGCAACCATAGATTGTTTCCTCCTTCATAGTGAAAGAGTGTTATCCTGAATCAGGAGTAGTGACGACGATGACGACGATGACGACGACTACGACGATATTGTTGTCGTTTGCTGATAGCGTTTGTTTCGGTGGTGTTGCCGGTTGCTAGTCGGTCGGTTGGTTGGTCGGTCCACTAAACCCACCTCACTTTCTCATTCCCCAAACCCTTTTCAATATACAATTTCATTTTATCTATCTTCCACTCTTTCGGGTTGGAAAAAGCTACTATCAATATATCCAACGGGATAATTTGATCCTTTCTGCCATTGAGCCACAGCGATATATCGTCGTCATCGTCGTTGTTGTTGTTGTTGTTGTTCAAATGATAGCCAATGAGAGGGGGATGAGTTTGTGAGGACTGTATATATATACGAACGGACCACAAGGGGCCTTCGGGGTTCTCTGCCTTCTCTGCCTATTGTTTTCCCTCATCAGAAAGTGATTTTTCTAACATTCGATCAGTTAAGAACGGACTTTGTTGATTGGTCCTTTTTTTTTTGTTGATTATAATAGTGTATATATAAATTCAATGAATAGGGGATTCTGTCATATGGATATATGTATATAAGATTAGCCTGCACCTTGTAAAATTTAATTGCGCATCCCTTTTTTTTATCACACATATTATAATATATTCCTCGTCCTTAAACTAAATTTAAAGTCATGATAAAATAAATATGACAACTAATACGCGCGGATAAGGATTGAAGAATTTATGACTTTATTACAATAAATATGGAAAAGGTATAAATAAATGCAGAATATAACTCATGGTAAAAAGCCATTTTAATGTTTGGGGATGTCAGATCAGAAGTGTCAATTTTATACCATACATGTACACGGTTTGTTGAAGGGTCAGAAACTAAAAGTTATATATGTCTAATAAACAGATAATAAATAATATGGAACTTCCATAACTACATACTTATAGTGAAGTTTAAATTTAGCGTCTCAATAAAATATAAACCAAACGGCTCTTAAGGGATTGTTTTGGGGTTTTTCTGGTGCAATATTTTGAGAGATAATTTTTATAGCACAAAACTATTATTGCTATATAATCATCGTCTGGCAGCACCGTTTATGGCAAAATCAAAATGGAAAACTAATCAAGATAGAAATCAAAAGAAGTAAAGAAAAAACAGAAAAGAAAAAAAAAATAATATACTTATCGACGCACGGTTATAGTGTAGGACCTTGTAGTTTCAAAAATTCCAAAAAATTATTATTAATGCAAAAAGAAAAAAAAACAGCAGAATCAGAGCCCCCTTTCGGCAATTTAAAAAAAAAAACAACAATATTGTTCTGAACACTTTACAAAAAAGTGCAGAATTCAAAACTTTTTTATTGATTTCTGAAAAACTTGAAAAAAGAGGAATTAAGAGATTCTGCACTTTTCCAGTCGATATCTATATATCGATATTAAAGAACGTACATTTTATACTATATTATAGGAATTTAGATTTTTGTCACCGAAATCATACTGCAATAGTCAGTAGATGCAGAAAGAGGCATTTTTAACTAAGGAAAACGCATCAGGAAGTGTTAAAAACATCATGCAATTGAATACTTTGCCATCTGGCAAATTGCAGTTTTCTTGTCTTTTTTGTCTTGAATTTGCAGTCTTCCATAACCTTTCTTTACAAATTATATCAAAGGAAACAGTAGTGCCCACTGCCCAGCCAAGTTATGGCACTACATGCCTACAACTTTTTTTTCAGGAACGAACTAACGCAATTTTCAACACCCCTCTAACGTCAGTACTCATACGAGTCAGAATTGCTAAACTGACCAGACACAGGGCGCACAGTGGTGCTGAGGCGGAAAAAAAAAATACCAAAAATGAAATTTTTAATATGGATTTTTTTCATTTATTTTTTTTTACAGATATACAGGGTGATTTGCATAAGGTGTGACAAAAAGCTAGGGCGTATGGGTTGAACTTAGACAAGAAAAAAATCGTATTCGAGAGGGGGTCTATTTCCCCCCGTTTATGCGGGAGTGGCAATTAAAAAAAAAATCACTTAAAACAGAAAAAAAAAATATATCAAAAAATAACGGTAACACCTACAGAGTCATGAAAAGTCACAAATCCATTCTTTAATCTTATTTTTGGTATTATTTTTTTTTCTAATATTCCATGCTCTTATTAATTTTTGATAAAACACACAAAACCGGATGTTGAAATGTTTTGTAGTTTTTAAGAAAATTAAAAATAACAAAAATTAGTTTTTTCTAAGAAAAACCTTTTATTTTAGTTTTTACGTTATTTTATTCTTAGATGAATTTACGAAAAATTGTATTAACTTTCTTTTTACAATTTTTTTATTATCAGTCTTATGAGCATACAATAAAGTGACAAAGTACTGGATTAACCATATTTTACACACTTTTTAATTGAGAACACCTGCTCCACACTCCTCACTCCTCACTCCTCACTCCTCACTCCTCACTCCTCACTCCTCACTCCTCACTCCTCACTCCTCACTCCTCACTCCTCACTCCTCACTCCTCACTCCTCACTCCTCACTCCTCACTCCTCACTCCTCACTCCTCACTCCTCACTCCTCACTCCTCACTCCTCACTCCTCACTCCTCACTCCTCACTCCTCACTCCTCACTACTCACTACTCACTACTCACTACTCACTACTCACTACTCACTACTCACTACTCACTACTCACTACTCACTACTCACTACTCACTACTCACTACTCACTACTCACTACTCACTACTCACTCCTCACTCCTCACTCTTCACTCCTTACTCCTCACTCTTCACTTCTCACTCCACACTCCTCACTCCTCCGTAAAAATGTTTTTAAATAGCGTTATTCTTTCAATCGGATCTTGTAGTTGCGGTTGCGGTTTTGAAACTTAAATATTATTTACTGAAAATTCAAGATCTTTGTAAGAATGTTGTTTTTTGCGGGTGACTTATGAGGATTAACTTGACCAAATTCGATGCTCATTTTTTTGTGAAAAAAAAATATTTTAGCTGGTGAAACTATTTTTTGCTGAACTTTAACTCGTAAAGCCCAAATTTTGTGTATGAGAGATGACTTAAGCTAGACAATATAACTGATTACAATAATAATTGAATCGGTGATTGTTAAAACAACATAAGTAACACATTTTTCGAAATCACTTTTATTATAGTTTTGCACTGCTTAGGGTTAGAGCTATAGGTTGAGAGCAAAACTAACATAAATTTATACCTGAAACACACAGAAATTCAAGCGCGAAATCGGCATTATCAATGCGGCCGCGTGGTAAAAATATAAGGTTTTTTGTCTCTCCTGTAAAAAAAAAATGTTACTTATGTTGTTTTAACAATCACCGATTCAATTGCAATATAATCTATTCATAAACTTTCTCCACTACTTTGGAGAGAAATTAATTAACCTACAATAAAAATTTGCGCAAGAACTTATTTGCATTGTAATGGATAAGAAAAACTTTAGCTAAAGGAAACGAGGGTTATGGGTAGGGTTTATTTCGTCGGAAAGGGGTTTTTTCAATAAAAAAAAGAAAAGATTAAAACGGCATAAAACGGCAAGACTGATTTATGAAGTTGGCACTGCTACATAATTTTTTCCTTTACTTAAACAACAGCCATATAGTTTCAATCTCTGAAAAAAAAACACACACCTTCTCCTTTGATATATATCATTTCCAGAATTATTTGAGTTAACATTTCAAATAGACTTCCGTTTTTTAGCTGTCAGCAATTATAAGTTTGGAGAACTATAAGAACGTATATAAGAGTATTATATGAGGTAGAATGGGAGACAGTGTATTATAGCACTCAGACCAGTCTAAGCCGCCTTTAGCAAGCTCCAGTGAACGATGAACATTTAAATAATAATCCTTAATGCGCAACTTGCGACTTTGACAAGGGTTTGTCGTCGACAGAAAAACGAGTCAACGTTCAACGACAACGACGAATGATGATTTGCACATATCCGCCTTTTCTACTTTAAATAAAATGCGAATAAGTATCTTTTCGAAAAACCTCCAAGGGTTGAAATTTTTTTGTATCTTAATTTTTTTTTTTTTTTTATTGTGTTGAATTTGTGTATAGTCATACCTACCTTGCATATATGTATATGTACGGGGATCTACTCAAGTTGTGAATGATGGCAAACAGCGCCCGCCATGCGGTGAAAAAGTGAAATTTAATTAAACCATGTCAACTGATGTGGCAAAAAGTCGTCGCTGTCGTCTCGTTTTCGTCTTCGTCTTCGTCGACGGATCACAAGTTCTACACTACAAAAAAATACATATATATACATATTCTCGAGAACATGGGTTTTCAACGCCCTACTTGGTCTGGAATATGTGCGGAGAGCTTGTTCCCATTCTATAGCTCGGAATTTATCCAGAAAACGGAGGTAGACGGTATAAAATAAAAACATGGAGAGCCTGGGCTGCCTCTCTGTCAGTCGTCTGTCGTCTTGTGTGGAAGATATGATGACGAGCAAAATTTAGACCCCAAAATAAAAGAGTGTGTGTTTCGAGCGTTCCTAAGTGAAGTACCTTAGGTTTGAGTAAGAACAGAACAGACGCAGGGTGATGGCGGAAGCGCGTACTTGTTGTACCTTCTTCGTGAATACCCCCGTTGTCATCGTCGTCGTCGTCATATCGTTGTCGTCTTCATCGTTGGGTGAAGCCCGCGCGCCCACGTGACAACGATGATGAGAGGATGATGACAGAAAAATGGAACAAGCTGGCAGCAGATGTAAAAATTCACTTCGACACTAAATGAACCGAGCAAGCTAAAAGAAACAACTTTTGACGTGGTGGTGTGGGATGTCGACGACGACGCGACGGACAATAACGGTGACGCGGGGGACGAAGGAGAGGGTTGGAATTTACATTTAATCGAAACCCATTCTTCCGGGTTGGAAGTGCGAGGGTTGGGGGCGAGGGTGCCCTGAGAAGATTATGCTTAATATTTGAAGTCGGCAACAGTTGTCATATTCTCAGCCGCCTTCCTTCACGTCCGTTCGTCAGTGAAGTTCCATCACGGAGCAGGTTTTACTTTCAACCCCCACCCATTTTTATTTAATTGCTCGCTTGAAGTGATTTCTACCTGTTGTCACTGTAGTCTTCGTCGTCGTCATCGTTTTTCGTCGTTGTCGTCTTGACAGATAAGGAAGGATGTGTATAGGTATTTAGATTCAGTATACGAGCAATTTGTCGGCGTCCCCTTCCACGTCCATCGTCTCGTTGTCGTTATGTCGTCATGTTGCGTCAAGTCGAGTTGGAGTCGGTCGTTCTTATCGTCACATTTTGTCGTTTTAGACTTAATCACTTTTGTTTTAGGCTCTTGTCATTCATTGTGTCACTTCAATTTTAAATTCCATTTGGATGGGAAATCTTGTAATGCCTTCAGATTGCGACTAATTGTCTACGTTTTTTTTTTTTTGTTATTGTTGTTGTTTTATTTTTCATTTTGTTACACGAGATATTTTGTAACTGTAGATGGGGCCAAAAATAAATGTACCTATACACTAAGATGGGAGAAGGTAGAAAATATAGACTTTTGCGAAGATTGGAACTTTATCAAAAAGGGGAGTTGTTATATGATGTTCAACACAAGGAGTGTAGGTACCTTTTGGGCTCATGAGTTTTTCATTTTGTGATTTCTGCGAAAATTTTGAAGAAAGTAGGCTTTAGTTTGAGAAGTGAGGCATATATGTATATACAATTATAATTCGAGAGAAAGTTAAAAGGTTTAATTAATATTTACGACTGATTTGACACAACTTAAATAAAAACAATTTTTTTTTAATTTCACATTCAACAGCTTTAGGATATCAAGTCTTTAGTTATTATTTAATAAAATAAAATGGGAACTCTAATGTTTTTAAATCTTTTCATTTTTAAAATTCATATAAGCATACGAAATGTTTTTTTTTTTTAAACCACTACTAACTTCAGACAGTTATATCTGTCAATTGTCAAACTAATTATGAGACTGCAAACTGTTAATGTCAATTTTATTCAGTTTTCAATTCATGTTACCAAATTCTAGAAATTTGGTTACAAAATTGCTATTCTGTGCTCCAAAATCAACTAGAATTATAAATAGATCCGTTGGATTATCGAAAGAAAAAATGTTTAAGTGATAAGGCGCGTTTCTGATTCAATGAATTGTCAATAAATTGATCTCCACTATTTGGTGATTTAACCCTTTTTTATTATTTTTTTTTTTTGAGAATATCTGTACTGACAACAATCGATGGATTAGAAGGCCATATTATTCGTGGACATTCATCAGATCCAGTAGAGTTTAGGTCTGTTTAAGAATAATTTGCCCCAATCCATCCTGGTACGGAAAAAGTTGTAGTTTCATTGTATCAAAATGGAGAAATGTACGCTATATATAGCCTCGATTCTTTTATAACATTAACAACTAGAAGATTGACCGGGAGAGAGTAAAGACGTGTTAATTAGTCGCTCGGGAAATAATTATATTTAAATTTTGTTTGCTATTACAAATTTGCCGCATTTTGATGTTAAATATATATTGTAAATAATTTTCATTGAAAATAGTGATAAAGTGTTTGATTAATAAAACTAAAAATATATAAATTTGAATTATTATTTAGATCGAGCAAACAAAAAAACAAAAAAGACAATGAATTGCAATACTTTCAACAAGTGCCTAAGAAATTACCCTATTACAAAGTGTTTTGCACTAAATGCACCCAATTAGATAAATGTGAACAGCGTTTGGTATTAGAGAAACCTTTTTTGGCTATTATGTGCAAAGAGTGTACAATGCAAGTTGTAAAAAAAAGGTTAGATGATGTTGTCAAGCTTTTGGAAGATTTAGGAGCAAATCAAGAAAGACAAGTTAAAGAATTTGAGAGTGTATTTGCTAAACCTGGAGAAAATACATATGCAGCAGCAGTTAAAAACAATCCTTTTGTCATAATAGAGCCGAATAACAAAAATCAAATATCTGAATCAACAAAAAAAAATTTAAAAGAAAAAGTTCACCCGATAGGCATTGAAATAAGTGGAGTGAACAATAAAAACAACGGAGTTATAGCTGTTAAGTGCAGTAATGAAGAGAGTGTGCCAAAATTAAAAGAAAAAGCGGAGGTCAATCTTGGTAAAGAATATAGGTACTGTGTATTTGTTCCAAAATTAAGACAACCAAAAATGTTAATCTGCGGAATGAGTGCAAATTATGAAGAGGATAAAGTTTATAGGTTATTGAAAATGCAAAACAAGGAACTATCAAGAAGTGAACCAGGGACAAGGAGTGCACAGGCCCCGAGCGGCACTTTGCTTGGGGGTGGCAATTTTCCCAAAAATGGGGTCGGCAAATTTTAAACATATATGTCAGGGAGGCAATTTTCTAGGGGCGGCAATTTTTCAAAATATTAATCAAAATAGACGTTAATGTAAAAGATTTTTGTATGCTGTTTTTATATTTTCTTTTCATTTAGATCCAATTTAAGGGGCGGCAAATTTCCAAAAATCCGGAAGGCAGTTTGCAAGGGGGCGGCAATTTTTTAAAAATATTTATCAAAATAGGCGTTAGTGTTAAAAGATTTCTGTATGTTCTGTTTGTGTATTTTATTTTCATTTGGATCCATTTTTCTTCGAAATGGATACATTTTCTACGTCCAAAGAAATTATTTAAAAGTTAAATTAAAAAAAAATACTAACAAGGTAAGTTGTTTCACTTATTTTTTTTTAAACAACAAAACAAAATAGAGGCTTCAAAAAAAAGTTGCTAGGGGCGGCAAAAACTGACTCTTCCCCGGGCGGCAAAAACCCACGCTACGCCACTGAAGTGAACTTAAACTTATTAAACTACATATATGAATCGAAACAAAAAGGTCGGTTCAATATTATTATGGAATTGAATTCAGAAAGTTTTGATGAAATAATGAAAGGAGGGAAAAGTGAAAATAAGTTGGTATATCTCCAAAATCTTTGAAATAATAAATGTGAAAAGGTGCTTCAACTGTATAGGCTAGAATCACATAGCAGGTAAATGTTCTCTTCCGAGAGCTTGTAGCAAGTGCGGTAACGATCATGAATTGAAAAATTGTCCAAAAATAAAAACAGGAAATTTATCAATACTTTACATACAAATGTTCAGTATACCAAATTTCAAGCAAGTCAACTCTGCACTCCGCAACTCCGCAAATCCGCACTCCGCATTTCAGCACTCTTTTTCAGATCTTTTTGAGTTCTCTCTTGCCTTAATATAAAGGCGAAATAAATGGATCCGATGATATAGCCCATCATAATATGTTACATATAAATCTTTATTTTGATATTTATTTTCGTGAAACATTGCAGGTATTTTGATATCAATATCACTTGTTGTTTTTATTCCTTGATTCTTTTGCTTCTTCTGAAAGCTCTCATATTCGCAAAATTTGGTGCTTAATTAGGTCTCCATACCATGAATCAAAATTTTGTCAAATGTTTGAATGCACTTGGTATTGATAATTCAATAAATTAAATTGAATATACTTTTGGCAGGTTACAAAAAAAAAAGTTTAAGGATTATAATTTCTATGTCAAAGTTCTTCCTTATTAAGCTGTAGTTAAGTACTAATTTATTCCAAAAGGCGCCTATAAGTGTGTGGATTACAAAAATTTAATGTTTTATACAATCTTGTAAACAAGATTGTTTATAAGATGGTAAGTCCATTTTTTTTAACAATTATTACTTAATTTAAAAGGGACGTGGAAATAGGCGGATATTCTTATAATCAAGTAAGTAACAAATCGTATTCTAATTGAAATGAGACGAAAATTTCACGTTCTTAGATTTTTTGAGAAATAAAATAACCCAAACATTCCAAAAAAATTTTTGTTTGAATGAAACAATAAACATAAGGGGGGAACTACCACCAAAGTGGTTTTTTTATATAGGGTAACCATAACAGGAACATGTTATTTTTAAACAAATTACATTTTCTCAAAACATAGCAATGAGTTGCACCTTACAGCTGCAAATTTGCATACAAAAATAAAAAAAAAAAAATTAAAAAAAGGTTTAAGGTTAAATTATCCTGGTAATTTTTCATTGGGATTTAACGAGATTTTTATTGTAGCTCTATTCAAACCTCAAAAACTCATAAAAAATGGTTGTTTTGTTTTATTTATTAATTTATTAAAAATATTGATTTTTTTTTATTTGATTTTTTTTTTCGTTCACTTACAAATAAAACAACTATTGAAGAAAATTTTCATGGAATATGCAATAATTACACAAAAGAAAACAAATAAATTCATTGTTTGCTCATAGAACAAAATTGCCCAGCATTGAAAAACTTTATAAACCAAACGATTTATTTATTTGTTTTGCTGTATTTGTAGCTCTGTTTATATTCCTATTATGGAAATAAGAAAAAATATTGGATTCTATAAAAAAATTAAAATAGTGCTAAGTCTTCTACTTGGCTGATGTATTTCAGTAGAATATTATATAGAATTTGTATTATTAAAAAAACCCTCTTGGATTCTATATTTTTACCACGACCTTTGGCTTTTTGGACCACAGCGCGCCGGAAGTCTCGAGTTCTTTGGGTTCCAGCCACGCAACCAAAAAAAACCGAAATATTTTTCATGAGTTACTTATACTCTTGCGAAGAATTGACAAATCCTCCGAGTATGCTCTTGTCATGAAAAAAAAGCCACCTTAGCCGTTCTCAATATAATTTTATTATACATATGTATAAGTTTTTTTTTTTAATTTATTTTTTATTTTATTTTTGGTAGAATTAATTAATAAATGAAAAGTCTGCTCAATGTTTCAACTAATTTTTGTGTCTTTTTGTTTGTTTTAAAATAATGTCTCATTAAATCAAAGCCAGTGGACATACTTTGGACACACAGAGAGAGTCTCACAAAGCGCATTAATATACACACTCACTTTAAATGTCGATAAACTGTTTTTTTATTATGTAAATAATCATTATTAAAAAAAAAATAGCAAATAGGTTTGTAAGTTGCCTTTACGTCATTATTAATTTTTTCTTCACACATCATTTACATTTACATTAAACATCATAATCTTGCTCCAAAAAGTCAAAAACCCTACACACACTTTTCAATGATAACCTTGTTTCTATAAATGCCTAATGCGTGTATAGGCTAATCCACCAACCATTCCATCTCAAATCAAACTTGTTGCCAAATTTTGAGTGCTTACTTGCACTTATCAAACAACTTGTCAAACCGCATGACTCCACAAAAAAATAAAATAAATAAATAACCTCTGTTAGTTGGCCAACCGTTCGGTCCCCCCCCCCCCCTCCATCCACTTCCGGTACATTTTCCGAATACGATTATTGACTTACTTTGGGTGAATCAACAATTTGCATTTTTTTGTTTGTTTCGTTCTCTTTTCAGTCGGCCTTATAAAGAGGAGTTCCATTGTAAATATATATGGCCCGTCATCCTCGGGAAATAAGGTAACTTTATGCTAAGCAGATAACCTAACAAAAAAAAAAAAAAAAAAACAACTAGAAGGACGAGAACCAAGGCAAGTGCTGTCATTGAGAAACCACCCATACCTTCTATGTCATCTTGTTCTTATCCTTCGATTCCCAGATTTGGACAACCATCGACTTTCAGTCATTTGCAACAACAACAGAAAAACAACCCTGCCTGAATGCTTATGTTGTGCTTTGGAGTTATACTCAAAGATCCATAGTAAACAGGGCCTTTCTTATATTGTGGACACAAGTGGATCCTCTTTGAGAGAGATTTGATGGGCAGTTGGGTGAATGGGGAAAGGTTTTATATGGAGAGACACAGTCTGACCGAAAGAAAAATAAGTTCAATAAATTTGAAGAAGTCAAAAGCCCCTTCAGTCACAGAATTGTAACGGATGAGAAGAGGCCAAACGCACACAACATCCCAGCCAAAAAAGAGCTCCTCTCGATCCGATATAGTAAGGCCAATAATCAACCCCATTTACAAGGGTTAAATCAAAGGTCATCATTTCCATCAATCAAAAAGACCTCATCCATCTATACCTCATCCTTATAAGTCCGAGTCCTAGTCCCAGTTTTAGTCCCATGCCATTCCCAGTTTTTCCAGCCAGAACACTTAGTTTCGGTATCGTGATGTTACCAACTGACTTGAAACGAATATAATTCTATTGGAATTTTAAACTTTCGATTTAGATGGGGGTGTTACAACAGAGTAGAAGGACTTCTTTGTTATAGAAGACGTAGGTTGTGAAACGTAGGTAAACATTACTATCTTCCTCTGTCAACTTTAAAGGTCCTTGTTTTCTCCCGAACCTTTGCTCTGTATATACATTAAAATCAGGTGATTAGCTTTAGCGTTTACTTGTGCTCCCTGCAATTCCTCCTTGAAATGGCTTTTTAGTCATTACCCCTTAAAAGCCTTGATGGTCCTTGATGGTTGTTTGTTTAATGTTCATGCCTCATCGGGAATTTCGTCCCCGTTGACTTCATTCATTTTCGCTAGCTGTTGCTTATGGCTCTCAAAATATCATTAAACCATGCACTTGCCCTTGTACCTATATATAGGAAAACAAAGTACCTACCGTTTTCATAATATTCTCAATCCAAAAAAAGGTATGTTTGACATCAAAAGCTATTTGAGTTTCGACTTTAAAAGGTTCCCTTTTTCTGATGATGTCGTGTTCATCATCAGTTTCGAAGGCTAAATTTGTTTTTTTTTTTTTCTGGAAAATGATTTTTGAAAATTCGTGCCCCCAACCTGTTTGAAGAAGAAGAATAGAATGTGTATATTCACAGAACAAAAGACTCAATTGCATAGGCTTGAAATTGAAAGAAAAATAATAATATAATAATAACTTTGAGGATGGTGAATGAGGACGACCGCGACGTCGACGAAAATGAAGGAGAAGAGGGTGAGGCGGGATAATTGAGTCCCAAGAAAATGAAAGATTGAGATTACGAGTTTGATAAACTTTTTCATTCTCAAAAAAATCAAGTGAAAAATGGTTTGGGGTAAGTCTTTTACCTTCGGCCTCATAAGGCAAATGGGATGGACTACATTTACCATACAACAAAAAAAAAACCGTATCAAAGAAAGTGCAAAATATTTTGTGACTAGAAAATGTCACAGCTTGTCGTCGGCGACAGGTTTGTGATTAAGGTCGACAGCTTTCGTAAACTTAAAACAAAGTCTCAAATTCAGATTTAAGGAACGGAAGGTGGTATACGCTTGCCGCCGCCTCCAGGCCGGTGGTTGTTGGTAACAAAAAAAAAATAAATAAGTGGAATGTCACTTGGGGAAACACACGTTTTCTGGGTATTTTTTTTTTTTTTTTTTGGAAATACAGAATTGTTGCTTTTGTTATCCCGATGCGACAATGTATCAATAAATAATTTAGAATTTTCTGTCTTTTTGTTTATACATATACCTAACTAGATTATTGTATAGGTTAGGTAGTAGCTATATATACATATATAGTCTGCGTTGATTTCGGGTGTTTGTTGAATGGAATTGAAAACACCGAATGATGACGGGTTTATTTTTGAATAGGGTTTCGTGGTTGAATATACATTTTTTTTTGTTTTTGTCGTGTTTTCTTGCCTTTTTTAACGGAAACAACAAACAGGATGTGGCGTGGGAGTGACATTCGATTTTTGGGAATATTTTGTGGAGTTCTAGTCAGTGCGGTGCCGTGGTGGTATGTATAGAAAAAGGTTTAATTTATGTGTGTATAGGTCATGTATTGTACATATAGAGGGGTATAATGCTAAAATATTTTATTTATTTAGATATAGATAAAAACTTTGGAGGAGGATGGTTGTTTTGTTAAAAGAGACAGAGAGAGAGATACGAATATATTATTATTTTATGAAAACTAGGCAGTAGAGGTACCTATGTAGCTTTGAAATAATAAATTCCTTTAACAACAAAAAAAATCTAAGGATATTACATATACGAAAAAACAGTTAAGAATCCTTTAAATTATTATTTTTCTATCGTAAATATGTAGATTAGTGGCAGACTTTTGGGTATAAAATTTGAATTCTATAAAAATTGATTTTTATTTGAAATCTGACAGCATATAAAAATGTGTGTTAGAATAGGTTTCAGGATTTATATGACAAAAAATCCCATCAATTAACGACAACATTGATTAATTTGGAACACCGTTCAGCTTTTTTTATTTGTTATTAATTTTAAACATTTGCAGCTTCAGAATGTTTTTTTTTATTAGTGCTGGAAATAATAAATCTAGGTATTAGGTATTCACACATTCGTGAAGACTGTTTATTTTTTTTGTATGCGTTTCTACGCTCAAAATATAAATTCAAAAAAAGCTGTCACTCACGAAAATTGTTATATTTTTCGTTAAAAATAGTTTTACACGGCCTTTAGGCCATATTGGCGTTGCGTTCCGACAGTCTCACTTGGACTCATCACTTGAATATGTGAAGTCATTTACAATAAGTAAGGTTTTCAGTTCATCTTAAATAAGTTTATAAAAAAGTTTTTCGAAATGAAATTGAACAAGACTCCAAGCGCTTCAAAAGAGAGTCTGATGATTGGCGAGGCATTCGTGAAATATCTATAACTCCAGCGTTTAAAAACTTAGTCGTAGCTCACCCAAGTGTTGTTATTTTATTCAAACCTTTAAGAATATTTTTTGGTTCACGTATTTTTTTATTTTCAGAACTAACTTTGGAAAAGTTGGGTAATTTATGATGGAAATACAGTTCAAAACAAAGAACCAAATTTGTCAATTTTATTTTGAAAGTCGACATTCAATTAGTCAGACGCAAAGATCATATCGGAAGCGCCCAGTGCTCCGATTGGTCCAGCGTTTTTAGCAACAAGGGTTTGTCTGTGATGTTTCGCGTTCTGGAAGACTTCGTTCATTTCGAATTTATGTGAACGTTGCTCGGGTGCAAGCAAGTATTTAGGAAAACCCCGAAACTTCCACCAAACGCGCGACGTTCTCAGCAGTTGGTGATGTCTAGGCGGTCTTTGCAAGGAATTTTATGGCAGTCAAAAAATTTTCCATATAAGATTAAATTGGTTTACGTCCCACAACTAACACAGCTATTCCAACTATAATGGATCTCCTGAGGGAAATTTTCGGTGATCGGATAATATCGCGTTTTTCAAATTTTAACTGTCGTTCACCCGATTTAATGGTTTCAGATTTTTTTCTCTTGGGCTATCTTAAAAGTAAGGTAAATTTCAATAAAAGAACAACCATTCAATATCGTAAGGCTAAGATCCGAGAAGAATTGAGGGCGCTGCGATCTGAAATTCTAAGAAAATTGATGGAAAATGCTCTGGAAAGATCACGTTAGGTCAAAGCAAACAATATGGGTACCTTTTTCTTAATCTGCTACCCTCTGTTTCTTTTTATTTTATTTATTTTTTTACAACATGTCATGCATTAAATCTGATAATTTGAAATCCATTCTATACAAACTAAAAACATTGGCCTTGAGCTTTGAGTACAATCGTAACAAATGCAGTTTTCACTGGAAATTGGTATCATCCAATGGTACATCCGAGTTGAAATTTCGATTAAAGTCCAATAGTTATTGTATAGAAATACATAATTATGTATTTTTTCCATATTGTTTACCTGCTACGATTGTTGTCTTTATTATTTTATTGTAATTCCAGTAGAATTGCATTGTTTTCCAGTGAACAGTTTTAAAGCATACATTTATTAATAAATTGTACACTGTGGTGTATACGTACTTTATTTTAGACATTAGCGTTTCTTTTCTAATAAATATTATTTTAAATTATTTTCAGTAGGTATACTTTAAAAATATTATTTTTTTCACGTTTATATTTCGTCTGTATATATGCATAAGAACTGATGTTTCCGAGAATATGCATGACATCTACCTATAAATCTTGAATAATAAAATACAAAATTTTAACCAAATCATTAAAGCCTTCTGGGTGCTTAGCACCCTGTGTGGTGATAATCTGGTTACTAACTGTCCAGGATAGTACCTCTGGCGCAGGGGCATAAGGCCCAGGGACATATTTTTATTTATTTTATTTATTTTTGGGGCTTACGTCCCACCCCAAGTAAAATCGTTGGAGCTATTTGATGCAAAAATGTTCTTTTACAGCTCTAAGCTAGCAAAATTGAAAGCTAATAAAACATTTTTATTCAAATTTTCATTTTTAAGGAAAAACTGTTGTTCGCATACAAACAAGTTGTAGATTGGGTAAAACTAACTTGGAAATTAATGATTAATTGTCAAGAATCTCCTGAAAATTGTCATAAATTCTCAAACAAATTCGTACTGACAATTTTTTTAAGATGGAGCTCAAAGAAAGTATAAATAATGATTTTATTAAATGCATTAATTGACTTTCTAGTCAAATAGAAAATTTCGGGGCAGAAAAAAAAATTGCAGAATATATTTATCGGGTATTAGATGGAACTTCTGACTTACTTATTTTCCACATGTGCGCTAGTTTTAAAATGGTTTTTTTATTAAAAAAAATTGAATCAGTTGCTGAGTCATTATTACATATTATTAAAACAACATAATTGCCCCGACAAATTTGTTAAAATTTAACAGTTACAAATTTGTCATTATTTTTATTTTTTACACTAAAGTAGGTAGGTACTTAAAGTTCCCGTTCCAGACTCTAAGATTAAGTGACATGATATTACTTTATTTCAACCCAATTCAATTAAAATTTGTCAACAAAAATTAGTTTGGATGGCGATATTTACACAAACGAGACTCGTAAGTCGCTGCAAGAATAAAAATTGTTTGTAAGTTTTTTAAGATCTTTCTAAAACTGAAAACCAACAAATTTTAAGAGATCAAAATATTTTCATCCAAGTTTTAAATTGATTGACCTTATTTCTGCCCAATTCAATAAAAGGACAATGGGCAAATTTGGCCCAGCTCCAATAAGAGCGACCTTTTTATCATATATACATATAGGTACGTATTCAAACATTATTTATCAGTTAACCGTTTGCCTAAATTCGCTGTGTGGCGGAAGTTATTTAATTTTTAGTAAAATGAGTTTCAGGTTTCCAAATCTTCCTTTAATATTTTTCGGTTTCTTAATGTTTTATTTTTTTTTTTAAATCCAACGAAAATTGATGACAAAAAATAAATATGGTTCAAAAATTCACTTATCCAAGAAATAAGCTTAAATCAATAATTTTGCAAATACGAGTCTCTTAATTTTTTATTTTCTTTTAAAAACTATAAAACTTGTTTCTAGAAAATATTACCCTGATTTTAGGTGATTTTTTTCTCTAAAGTCTATTTTTAATTTTTTTGCTTTCAAACAATTTTATCTCGAGTTTTAGATTTTCTAGAATTTTCTTTTGTATGCATGACTTTTTTTAATAAAAAGATCTATCGATTACAAAAAAATCAATTCTCTATTTTTTTTGGTTTAGAAAATAGAATCTAGACCTTTTTCTTGTTTACCCTTATTTACCCTACAGAAATTCTGATTTAAAAAAAATCACGTATTTTGAAATTTTTAAATAAAGTTTTCTTTCACATAATATTTTTGTTTTACCACTAAAACCTACCATATAAGCTGGGTCAGATAGTAATAAACATAAGGACGAGGCGTTCATGTGTAAAAAAAATCAATTTTTTCGTATAATTTAATAAATTAATATTACACTGACATTATATATTTTGACTAAAACTTAACTGATAATGTACTGATTAATGTTTTATTTATTAGTTTACACAAGTAAACATTAAGAAACCGAAAAATATTAAAGGAAATGAATAAAAACAGAGATTTGGAAACCTGAAACTCATTATACTAAAAATTAAATAACTTCCGCCACACAGCGAATTTAGGCAAACGGTTAACTGATAAATAATGTATGAATACGTACCTATAAATGATATAAAGGTCGTTCTTATTGGAGCTGGGCCAGCGCTCCATACATTTTTGCCCATTGTCCTTTGTTCAAAAAAAAAAATCTTTGGAAGGCGATATTTCTGCAATCGAGACTCGAAAATGGTTGAGGTTTTCAGTTCTGTATTTGAAATTCACAGACCTCTCCGCCAATGTAAAAATTTTTGCACATTTATATACAAATAAAATTTTATTGACTTAAAAAACAAAAATATGTAAACACCTTTGCTAAATTTTTGCTCCAAAAAGTGATTTTTTCAAAAATCAATGCAAAACCCATCGAAATATACATCAAAAGGTCTTTAAAAACTATATCCGAACCTTAAAGCCAAAATCTTCTGCATACGTGGTTTGGTTCGAAAAATATTTACATCCAAAGTTATATTTTGGACTAGTTTCGAAAATCAACCCAAAAAAAACTTAATTGAACGGCGATATTTCTGCATTCGCGACTCGTAATTTCAAAATTGTTTTGTTAGACCTATATCTATAATTGAAAACTTGGAAGGTCTGATTCTCGAAATATTTTTATCCAAATCTAGGAAGCCAATTTAACGGTGATATTCGATAACTACGGCTTAAATTCAGTAATATATGAAATATCAGAAACCAAATTATCCGAATCCTCCATCCCAAATGAGTAAATTATGAATTACTTGATTGCCAAAGTAAATAGTATGCCAATATACCCGAACGAAGATTAACCGTAGATATTGATTTTATAAAATAAAATACATAATTTTTTTTAATTTCCTCTATTCTTCTTTTGAATCGCAAAACTTTACTCACCCCAAAATTAAATCTGTCAATTTGGCACTCGTTTTATTGACATTAAAAGACTCAGTAAGCACATATGCACATGTTTGAATTTCATTAGTATAACTTCTCTTCGAACAGCTTTTATCATTTACATCAGTTCCAGCTGTCAATTTGATCCCAAAACCCTAAATATATATTTTATTTATCAAAAGTCTTAAACAAGCAACACATTGCAATGACATACGTATGTTTATAAAAACGTTAACTTACATGGCAAAATTCAATCCCTCACATACATATTATGTATAAAAAGACGAAGATTATTTCACCTGTCAAAGCAAACCTTCAAGTCTTCAATAAAATTGATAAAAAAAGCGTTAAACCAAAAAAACAACAAAAAAGGGTGTGCAATATAATATTCTTGAAACAATAACATTAAACCTACCCCATCATAGCAGAGACTATAAGAAGTATTCTAAATAAAGCTTCAACTTCAACAGCTCTATCAGAATAATCTCAAACAAAAGACTAAAGCACCTGCCACACCATAGTCGCTGTACCTCGTTGGTTGTGTCGTCGCGTAATGTCGTCTCGTGTCGGTTGGGGAAGATTTATTTCTTCCACCAAGGACCGTTTGATTTTTTTGTTCCAATATATAGCTGAACATAAACCTCGCCAGGCAGAGATAATGCGATAATTATGCCACCATTGCAGCAAATTACCAAAAAAATTAAAAAAAAAAAACATCCCCACATTCAACTTCCACTTGTCATAATTCGGATTTTAATTTTCAGCCCCGGTCTATTCCGCTTTAGCCTGGGTAGCCTGGCCGTGTACAATCAAAGGCACCATTGAAAAGTCTCCGGAAAGTTGCGCACAACTGAGACAATAGCCATATCAACAGCATCATGGTGCGGTTGGGAGTTTTAGTCGTTGTTTGGTGGCCAGACTATTGTTCTTGTAAAGCGTTTCCATCAGACGGGCTTCAAAAAAAGTTTCCTTTTCTATTCAAGCAAGCCCAAAGCAGTCAGAAGCCTATATACATAATATAAATGGTGAAGGAACAGCCTTTGAAGAAGGAAGGAGGCCAAGACTAGCAGACTTATAACGCATTCAACATCGTTGTTCATCGTTCATCGTTGATCCCCATGGAAGCGGGTTCTTTTCAGGCTAAGAATTTGGTATGTCTAGCCATTGGCGGAACACCCGTACGGTAAAAATACGTAGGTATGCGGCAGCAGTGTGGCAGAACAGTTTCCTTTTGAGCGACGAAACACACAACGGTTGATTGTAGCGAATTTCGACGACGACGACGACGCAACTTTGAGTCTCGAGCTTAAGCCCAAAGAATGCGGCACATACGCGTTGAACAACCATATTTAATCATGAGGTGTGAGTCCCCGCTTTCCGTCTCGTTCTATGGCTATGAGCTATATATGACACACCGAAGACCAAACCGACACACACAGGCTATTCTCTGTGTGCACATTTCTCTTAATGAACCTTTTAATATTAATTACTATCGGCCTGTGCGACAGCACCAGCAGCAGCAGCAGCTCCCCCTGCCAGGGAGAAAATCAGTGGCAGCAACAGGGGAGCATTAAGGAACCGTTCTCTACGCATCGGAAGCCGACTCTCGGAAGTTGATTCAAATGGAAATAATTTTTAACCCTGGGCAAGTTTGTCGTCGTATACTCGTCCTCGTCATCGTCCTCGTCCTCATCGTCGTTATAATCGTTGTAGCTGGGTCGTTGATATTCTCGTCCTCAATGTCTCGTATATATAGGTAGTCCTTATCACAGTCGTCGTCGTAGTCGTAGTCCTGCAGTCGTTCGTCACAGAAGTTTGGCGCGCGTAAAAAAACTGTGCAAGAAAAAAAAAAAAAAAAAAGAAAGCAAAATGAAAAAGATTGAGCCAAACGAAGCAAACAAAGCGTTCAGCAAAGGTATAAAATATATAAAGTAGGTAGGTAGGTATAGGCGTATACCGGGACCGGTCTGGTTGATAGCCAGACATTGTGCAAGCGAGTTCTTTGAAAAAGAGAGATGTACCTGCCCGATAGAGACAGTTCGTAAAAAATCCATTTACGCCAGCTTCACTCACCACAACGTCCGCAATTGCGTCCAATTAATTGGGTCTACGGAAGCTAAGGATGCGACTTGCGGATGTTTGTCGGGGAAAATATTGCGGCCAAAGATTACGGTCCGTTTCTCGAAAAAGCCGGCTGGTTGATGCTGATGCTGGTGTGATGAACGCACAGTGCCGCCGCACCGTGGCCGTCCAATCAGAATACAATTGAATCCTAATAGCTTGACGCTGCTACATGAGGATGAATGTTGACGATGATGATGATGATGATGCTTCCACCACCGTAGTCCGTAACCATTGTCACCCATATCCGTATGAGTGGGATATACCGTATACGGTATACCATTAGTTGACTGCTTCCTATATTTATCGACTAGAAATAGGAAAAGCCGAATATGAGGAGTCATTGTTGTTGCGTGAGTGCGCGACGTATAATCAGCTTTCTGACATATTAATCAATGGGAAATCAATTTCTCTTTACGGTTGTTGCAGGCTTGATTTTCCTTTTCTTTTTTGTTTTTTTTTGTTGGCAGTCGTGGTGGTGCTCTTTCGATTAGACACTCTATACATAGGGTGGGTTGTTGATTATTATTATTGTGATCGGGGGATGGGAGGGGAGAGTCGATTGATGATGTCATCGTGGAGTAATGAAAGTCATTGCCAATGATGTGGAAGGTTCTATATTTTTTTGTTCATGCTTTTTTGTTGTTCGTGATTCTATTGTTCTTCTATTCTTCTATGTCAGTCATTTATCATTTTGTTTTTTGACGATTTTATCATTAGTTTGTTGAAATCGAAGCTTTGTTAGTCATTTTCTGTTTTACCTATATTGAACAGAGGTGGAAAAGGTAGATAAAAATTGCTTGAAAATATTTGATGAGTTAACTCTATTATATAAGTACTGTTTTTTTGGAGATTATACAAATTTTCAATCTCTCAGCGTACCGGTACTATTAAAAAATTGTACTAAAGTTATGTTAATAACCATACATGTACTGTTTAAAACCATATTATGGCTAGCCTGGAAGGTTCTGTAATCCTCAAAAACAGACTCCTAACCTTGTATTAACTGAAGAAATATTTTTTGACAGAAGTATACTGAAATTTCAATTAATAATAAATCACGTATGACGTATAAAGATCAACTATGGTGTCAGTATACCAAAAACCTGGGTCAAAGTAGATTTCAGAAAAGTTTTATGTGATGGATGTTTCAACCGAATACTCTTATTATGAAGGAAAGCATCAATAAAAGACAGCAGTTACAAGACTCGGCTCTAAAATCACGACCAAAAATAGATTAGAAACCAGAAGAATGACATAATGAGCTAAAATTATGATCTATAAGAAAAGAGTGTTCTTTACTGGCTGAACACAATGCACTCCGCAGCCGAGTCGGAGATCTGTCAAAATATTAAATACACATAAAATAGATGCTACGAGCAGAATGGAACGCAACTGCAGATGGAGCTGCAGTCAGAGATAGTTAGAGAACTTTTAACTTTTTACGTGCAGCACTTTTGACGTTTCAATTTATATGAAGACAAAAAGAGCCGGAAAAAGATATTGAAGCTTTTAGTGCTCATTTGTGTCGCTAAAAAATTATTCAGCCTTATTGTGAGTTTCACCCGAACAACATTCCACCTAGAAAATTTTATATTTCACTTTTCGCCTATTAAGAGTTTCACCCGAAGTTTTGTGTTAAAAAAATTCCCCTTATTGTGAACATTCATTTCGGGCGGTATGTTTTGCCATTGACAACCTTAATTTTCATTTGTTTTTAGTAGGCGAATGAAATTTCGTTCCGGCGAATCTTACAACTTTTGAAATTCCGGGCGAACACAAAATTTTAAGGTGAAATATTGTTCGGATGAAACGCACAATAAGGCTGATTAATTAAAAAAGAATATTGGAAATATAAAAAAAGTGAATATTAAACTCGTGGTTAATTTTTTTTCTTTAAAATATATAAAAAGCTGAACAGCTTATCGTGGGCTGATAAAAAAATGACGTACGACATTTTTTTAAAGCCGTTGCAACTGCGGCTCTGATTCCAGTTGCAGCAGGGCATTGTGTTCAGCCAGTTATAACCGTTCTCATTAATTGTAGATTAAAGTCCTGAGAAGCAGAGTGACCTAACTGACTTTTGTACGTTTTTCAGTAGTGCGAAAACAAAAATTAGCTGAGCATAGTTAATTATAACATTTCTCATTCAAATTAATAATTTTTTTTTCATTCAAATTGGGTAGGTATATTAGAAATTCTAAACTGAGTATCAAAAATTTACGTGAAGAATTAATTATGAGTTCATAATAAATTTCCACGTATATGTACTTTTTAAGGTTTTTATTTTTCATTTCACGAGAGGTTAGTACTAAGCTTTTAACATTCTTTTAAGAACTTTTTCAAGATTCGGTCAAAACAATTTTCTTAGACAGAAAATCAAAGACACAGTTACTCTCTCTTTTCTAAGCGTTATCTTTTGTAAAAACTCCAAAATTTTAGAGTATACGGGAATAACATTGGACTTATACAAAAACCCAGAAAATCACAGAGTTTTAAAATAAAAGAATGCACCTTATAATTCTTGGGGCAGGATTTCAGATGTTCAGCAAAATATTACTATGAGAGTGCAAATGAAAGAAAGTGAACAATAGTGGCGTCGTGTTCATGATATAAAAGTTATTGGAGAATACGTTTTTTTTAGATACTTTCATCCTTACTCTTCTGCAGTTTATGGGTTTCTATATACAGGTAGAAGAATCAACCCTACTATTTCTTTCAAATGATATATGAAATTCATTCCAATGTCATATAAATTTTTGATAATTTATTTGTCATATGTAATCAAATCAAAAATGTTTTTAAAATAGAAAAGATTTTTTCACTATATATTATAAATTTTGTTCATTGTACGAAATTTTTAAGAATTTATTCATCCGGTGTTACAAAAAATAATTTTGAAAAAATATCATCTACCCACTTTCGAAATATCGAATTTTCAAAAAAATATTTTTAAATTTTTCTTTTAAATCCAATATATTATTCAAATTTATTAGAACCTCATATCTAAAAAAAATTCATAAAAATCGGTTCAACAGATAATGAGATAGTTAAAAACCAAAAAGTTGTTCTATGAGAGATACCATTTTTAATCGATAGAAATTGTTTTTCCCAAAAATATGGTAGATGGTAGTGATATAAGCTGACACAAAAATTATAATCAAAATCGTGGGAGCCATTTTTTAGAAAAATGAGAGTTTCCGTACCGGTTTTTAAGGACTTGGTATATGAGAGGAACCGAATTATTTTTGGTTAAAAGAATAATTTTTATTTAAAATCTGCTAGATATGTAATATTAAAAAACTGCTGGGTGCCAAGTTTGATAAAAATCGATAAAGTCGTTTTCGAATTAAACTTTTTTTAAATATCAAAAAAAAAATTTTAAAACATTCGTTATAAAAAAATTTATCAAAATCTGTTAAACCGTTTTTAATAAAAAAAATGGTTCCAAAGGAAGTACCATTTATAACTATATTTCGAACATTTACTTTATAAAATGGTTGCTTTTAAACAAAAAATACCGATTTTTTTAAAGTTTTTGTTAAAAAAATTCGTACGGCAGCTACTGTTATCTTTGGTCCTAAAAAAAGGAAAAAAAAAGTGTCCGTGTAATGCCCGCGAAAAAGGTTAGGTATCAAGTTTAAAGAAAATCGATCCACCCTTCTAGTCTGCAGTCGAAAGGACCGGACAGGACAGACAGACGGAATTGCGAGACTTATTTTTTTCGACTTCGCAATCATCGTAATGTCAACTTTAATCAAAATCTCGAGTTGCATTATTTCTTCTACTATTTAGGTGTAAGCAGTGGTTTTATTTCATCAGGGGAATGCCAACTAACGTTTTGTCTAGGTTTCCTGACTATATGCTTCTTAGCCCAATTTTCGGGTTTTTTTGCAACTTTAAAAATCTAAAGTAGATAAATCATTCCCCCACTGTTAAGGTGTAAGCAATTTATTTTCTTCATCTGCAGCTTAGTACAACAAGAAAAAAATAATTTTTGACTACGCATCAGACTACATGCAGATCGAGCTAAATTTTTGAAAAAATTCTCTCTATAATTTAGCCAAGCTAAAATTAAGCAAAGCATCTTAACCGAGAGGTATAGCAGCTGCAACTAAAAATTCAAATGTTTATTCGTATCTGTCAAATTTTGGCGCACAAAATAATAATAATCGACCGTTTCATTGGAAGAATATTTTTCCGTAGTCGTACAGTTGCCAAAGTCCTAAAAGATCTCAAAATATACAAATCCGCTGGTCCAAATAGTATTTCACCCATTGTTCTGAAGAGGTGTTCTTCCAAGCTGGCAAAGCCTCTACGTAAGCTTATCCATCTTTCTTATTCTACTGGTCTCTTCCCGAGTGGATGGAAAATAGCATTTGTCCAGCCCGTCCCTAAAACAGGCGAATCTTCCTCCCCCTCTAAATATCGTCCAATTGCTCTTACGTCCATTCTTTCCAAGGTCATGGAAAAGCTGAATAATCATCAGCTTAAGAAATATCTCGAATAACGAAAGCTCCTTAATGACCAACAGTATGGCTTTCATAGCAATAGGTCCACTGGTGATCTGATGGTATTTTTCACCGACCATTGGCACAAATAACATCGTATTTACACAAATACATCGTGTTGGAGAAAGTAAGATTATTGCACTTGATATTTCAAAAGCGTTTGATAGAGTTTGGCATCAAGCTCTCTTATCGAAAATGCGAGCATTTGGTATCGATTAATCTCTTCTTCGTGGGATGAGAAATTACCTTTGCTCAATACAAGTTGTATTGGATGGTTTCAAGTCTGATATCTATAAAATAAATGCTGGTGTGCCCCAAAGCTCCGTTTTGTATCCAACTCTCTTCCTTATTTTCATCAATGATCTTTTGTCTAAAACCTCTAATATTTTATTCTATCGTTATTTCAATAGACAATGTTCTAGTGAGATAGCCAGCTGCATTCCTCCTCTTAAACAATTCCACCGTAATACTCGTACCGCTGGGAATGCCCATCAGTTTACCCTTGAACCCAAATTCGAACGTACTGTCAAGTACAGAGATTCTTTCTTTAGCCGCGCTACACGAATGTGGAATACTTTACCCGACTCAATTTTTCCTACCCATTGCAAGATCAAGTACAAAATGATGATAAAATTTGTTAGCACCTTTTACTTCGAAAAAACAACCTTTCTTTAGATTAACCCCTGTTCACCCTACTATTTATACCCAACTTATTATTGTCAATGCACTGGACATTTGATAAGAAAACCATTTTTTATCAAATATTCGTTTGGGCAATGAACTCAAAATTATCTAAGAAATAACTTTCAACCAGTAAAGTTATCAAGTGTAAGGCTGTCAATAAATACTGTATATTGTCCCAAATGTATTGATATCTTTTGAAATAAAAACATCAACAAATTGAAGTGAACAAAAAAAAAAAAAAAAAAACAACAAACGCAAAGAAAAAATAAGAGAATTGAAAGCCCTTACCAAAAATCATAATCATATAGACAAACTTCTTTACACCGCATCTCTCTCCCACCATCATATAAATGTATAGCCGCAAGTCCTTAAGTCATAAACTTACAACATTAAAGAGGATAACTGTTGATGATTTTCTGAAAGCACCGTGTTTTTTTTTGTTGTATTCTATTTATTCTACTACCCCTAAAGATATGAACGTTCAAAATGTATACAACACTCTATTTTCTTATATGTATGTGGTTCGCGGGGGACCCTTCCCCTCAAAAAGGCAATAATCAAACTGACAATAGAAGAATAAGAAGGCAACTTAAATTTACCCATTCCCCAAGTGATGATGGGTGGCAAAACATAATAACACTTGTTTGGGTGGATTTCACATCATCACAAACGAAAGAGAAAAAAAAAATATTAAAGAAATTCCAAGCAATGGGGATTGGAAAAAAATTGATATCTATATAATCCATTTACGCTACTGATCGAATTTCGGAAACCGTTTATATGGAACTGGCCTCGGTTACTTAATTTTTTTTTTCTAAGGGAGGAACACACAACACAACCCTCGGACAGACATACAGCACTCATCGTTTGGTCACAAAATATCACCACCCTACCGCCCTCCAATCAAGGACCATGGCCATCATCATCATCATCATCAGCGCTTAGCCCCGAAGATGGAACTCAATTTTCCGAGCTATTTTCGAGAGAGGGAGAGGGGTATCGAGGGCTCCCCTCCTGAACCTTTGTGTCCCCAAAGAAGAATAATGAATTCATGTGTGCGGTTCACATAAACGCATGTGTGTGCTGTGGCTGTCCCGCTGTAATGGCAGTAAACTATTACGTGCCAAGCCAAAAGAAATCGGGCCAAGACCAAGACCAAGGCGGAGGAGTCGGAACTATGGGACAATGTGGAGGCGGCGGGGAAGAAAAGCCATTTCGTTGGAAGTTGGGGGTGCAAAGTGAATCGCACACACCAAGATAACGCTATCAGCAACCTTAATGGATTTCTATATTTTCGATTTTGGTTTGATTGCTCTTCGGGATTAGATTTCGTTTTCACTTAGAGAGCAGAGGATATATACTTACTTCTAGTTTGAAGAAACGAAGACGATGAATAAGAAGAAGAAGTCGAATGAAAATGGCGGTGTCGGTGATGCGATGTTGGTGCGGGCATCATTACCCATCCCATATCTAGCAATAGGTCACCCTATAATATGGCAGCTGGTGCGTCGATGTGTATTGGGAAATTTCTCATAAACTATCAGGCTTTAAGTTTTCCGCTATGGTGCATATTGAATACGGAATTCATTGTCTTCGTTCTATAGCTTCTGCCAAACTTATATTGCTGACTCCATTTTCAAACATACTATGTGAGTTAACCTCCCCTATTAATAAATCGACAATTGCAGCTGACTTAAAAGGATTGTGAATCCCTTTGGATTACCACAAAATTCTCCCTTGATATGGTTGCCTTATATTGGTATATTTTTTTCAAATGAAAGAAAGCAGAAGGTGGTGGTCAAAAAAGATGGCATCAAATGTTATAGTTCGATTCATTGGATTTTGGGTGTATAAAGCAACGTTGCAAATTTTCCATTTGATTGCATTTTGTAACATTTCCTTGGGTCAAAACCACGATATATGGGGATTATTCGAAACACATCGGAAAAGATATACACAAAATGAATTTCACAAAGGTTTCGAATTATTCCATATATATTTGTATAGAGACGAATTGAACTGAAAATATCTCCCCGAGGCAGAAATTAAAAGTTCCTTTAGTGGCTAGATTATACAAAACCCGACCGAGTTAAATGGTCTGTTTCATAAAATGATGTTCCGTTGTTACTTCCTTAGTGATGCTGATGTTGGTTTTTTTTTCACTTTCTATAGATACACATTATAGTCCTTCCTCTCCCGTCTCTCCTCTCCCGTCTCTCCTCTCCCGTCTTTCCGCCCTTTCCCACTAAACAATTTTATGCTAATTTATATATACATAGTTGATATTATAATTGATACGAAAATTCATGTTCTGTGTGCTAAATTTGTTGCAAATTTATCAGATTTAAGGTCAAACAACATGCAAGGATATATTCTTGGGTGTAGAACACATTAGTGTGGTGTATAAAATTTGGCTATATTTGATAAGACAGGTTATTATTTCCGGACATACAAAAACCATAAACATAATATACCGAGTTGGGGAAAAACCCTAGAGTAATTTTAGAGTTGGTGTGATTTGTGTGAAAATTGAGCTGGTATAAAGGAAATATGTAATTTAAATTCAAATATAGTGTAAATAGCCCTATTGTTTGAATTCCCCAAAGACGAACATTTGAAGAGTTAAAATCACTTCTCCTGGTATACATATAGCGTGTTTTAGATAAGATCCGAAAAAGAATAGGCCGTGTGTTGGATTGAGATAACAAAACAAATTGCATATCTAGGTGGGGGGTCTATTACCCCCGTTTAAGCAGGGGGGATGGTTTTCTAAAAAAATTACTTGAAGTATAAACAAAAATTTGTTAAAAATCAAGCTAGAAATCCATCCATCCATATATTTTATTTTTGATTTTCTCATCAATTAGAAAAAAATTTAAGCATTTAGTTTTTAATGTTTGATTATACTATATAATTGATAACAAGATTGAATATTACAAAAAAAAATATTACTTAATAACGTACAATTTTGAACAATATTACTTTGAAATGAATTTTTTTTTCAATTTAAAAAAATTTTTTTTTTATTTCAGTTTGAAAATTTATTTTCCCAACCTATTCACTTAAATAATTAAATTAAAAATAAAAATTGGGTGGATTCCTTACATTAAAAAATGGTATAATACGACATTTTATATTTTGCCATTGTTTAAAACAAAATTGGCTTCTTATTTAAGTCGATATTTTTTTTAGAAAATTTTCCCTCTTGGCTCAACGGGGGAAGAACCGCCTCCCAACGCAAAACAACCTGTATAAGCTACTTCATTTTAAAAAGATAAAAAAAAATAGGAACATTGACTATATTCGGAAATCGGAGACATACTGATTTATGTCCTAAAATTTAAAAACAAGCCTAAAAATAACGGTACATGCCATATATTTATTTTACATTTTTGGAATACCTTATATTCTCAAAAATGGCTTTACAAATTTTTCTAAGATAAATTCAATTAATTTCATTATAATTTTTTTTCCAAAAAATGGTTATTAATGGCACCTCCCATACAACCAATTTTTACTTGTGGGTGGGCGTTCTTTGAGCATTCCCTCGACACGTTTTTTTCATTTTTTATTACCGTACAAATTTTTTTTGAAAAAAATGAAAAACTTATTTTTTTTTAAAAAGTGCCCACAACTTTTTATTTTAAAAATTCAGTCATTTTTTTACAAAATGTCTACCATTTTATAAAATAAAATTATGAAAAATGGTTAATGCTGCCTCCCATAGAATCCTTTTTTGATTTTTGATTTTCTCTCAAAAACGGTTCAACTGATTGTGGTATATTTTTTTGTGAAGAATTTTTCAAAGTACCTATTTTTTAAAAGTATTGTATCTATACCTATACCAAAAGTTTCAAAATTTTCTTTTTGGATTAAAAAAAAAATATATATATATTATATGAACCAAAAATGTATTTATCGTTCAAAAATCGTATCTCTCATAGAATAATTTTTTTTTTGGTTTTGACTATCTCATTATTTGTTCAACCAATTTTAATGAAATTTTTTTACACAAAAGCTGAATAAAATTTGAATAATAAAATTCGATATGTATTTCGAAAATGGGTAGATGATTTTTTGTCAAAATTAATTTCTTTATCCCGCATTAATAAATACTAAAAAATGGAGTATCAATTTTTTTTTCTATAGAAAATTAATTCTTTAAAAAACAGCTCGAACGATTTTCAAAAAATGCTTCCCTTTTAAATTGTTGTTTAATCAATTTATTTCTAATTATATTGATTTTTTATCAATTTTGCAGTTTAAACTGTCATATCCAATCATATGTCCAACACGGTGCTATATTGTTCAATGTTCATATAATACTCACTAAAACTTTAATACTTCTTTTGGAATGGATGAACAAAATTTAGGCTTGCAAAATTAATTTAGTTCTTTTTAAATCAGACTATTCAGACTTTAAAGTCACAGTGCGATCGCACATAAGAAAGAGTTCGTGCGACCCATGGTCTATTTCACCATTTTACAATTAATAATTACAAACTTGTGCTGATCTTGCATTCAAAAATCAGAAATAGCGTGCATTATAAATTATTTATATTACAAATTTGTTGAATTTTGTAAGAAAATTTTACAGTTTGAAAGTTGATCTGTAAAGTTTTCTACAATTTTGTATTCTTTTAAATTTTTCTGAAGCGGTTTAGAGTGCAGAATAAATAAAATAAAAATGCAATTACTTTTATTTTATGCAGTATTATTACAAATTTGTAGTTGTAAATTGTAAAGTGGTGAAATAGACCACCAGTCCTTCATTTTTTTTTATGTTTGATAAATTTTTCTTGGGAAAAATATTCAAGTCTCAAAAGTATTGCGTAGAGAAATTTTCGAAAAAATATTTTTGGTATTTTCAAAAAAAGTTTATTTTTTTTAAACTCAATTTATTGTATTCCGAAAATAAATCGGCTGATTTTAATTAAACATGACACAATGTTGTTTTTAACATAATTTTTATGTATCTATCTTCCCTACAACTGTTTAAAAACCGTAAAAATATAATATACAATATTAATTATAATTTTTAAGCGATCTTCTCAATAAAAATCGGTAAACCGTCTTCGAAAATAATTACATAATTGAAAATTCAGAATTTCTTTTAACAATAATAAAATAATAAGAATCAATAATAATGTGCATGCCCCCATACATACCTCACTATTTATACGCCGTAATGCTGGGTGCTAGCAACGTACTAATTTTCTTTCAAATAAAACATCAACCAATTATTATCATCTTCTATGCCTCTAAAAAATTTGGGACTTATGTTAACAAAAAATATTTGGGGCTTGGGTACCACTTGGGTGGTACTTAAGGCCCAAATAAAATTTGTGCTTTCTGTCCCTAGGCCTTATGTCCCTGCGCCGTTTTTATTTCAGTGGG